>CM076579.1:1162483025-1162830260 GCA_034641835.2 Pinus albicaulis | reverse complement strand
CTTGAGGAAGTCTTGCCAGGCCTGGTAATCCGCTGCTATAGGGGAGACTAGAGAGATTTCTTCTTTTAACCGATGCGCACATTCCAAAGCATTCGGTATCATAGTCTCCTTCTTCTGGGAAATCTGGATGGAGAGGGAGGCAAGCTTGGTATAAATTTGTACTGGAGTGACAAGCAGCCGGTTTAGGTTCTCTTGTGATGCCTCAAATTCTGGTGCGGCAGCAGCTTGTCTCAAGGGTTGTAGAAAGGACTGAATTTCCTGATCTACTTGCTCCCAGTCTTTAGTTTCGTCCAGTACCCCCAACGACGGAATGTGATGAAGAGCGTTCATGGAGTCTATACCACTGATCAGGTGATTATATGCAGACACCACCTTGTCCAAGTCTTTGACCAGCTTGTCTTTGGATTGCATCTTCATCCGGATTTGTACTTTGGCATCTTGTGTGTGACCCCAATCCTTCTTAGGCACATTTTCGGGAGCTTGTTGGTACTGCGCTGTCCAGTTTATCATTTTTTCTAAAGCTGCCGAGGCCTCCTTGAGCTGCTCGTGCTTCACTTTGGTTTCTGCTCGTGCCTCTGCTAATGGGGCCACTGTTTGTTTTAGGGCGAGCATTTCTCTGTATACTTGCTGCATGGTCGTTTCCAATACGTCACATTCTTTCATGACTGCTAGTGGGACTTCATTGACTTGGGAAGGTTTACCTTGGAGCTGTCGCACTTCACTCTCCAGTACTGCTTTCTCCTGTTCTGTTGCTTTTAGCCTGTTTTGTAGGGAGATAATCTCCCTGCTCATTCTAGTGACATTTTCCTCTGTAGCTGCGGCAAAGGAGGTACCTGCTGATGCTATCATTACAGGATTAGTCCTTGTATCTGGGACTATGTCCTTTCCAGTGGCGACCGTAGATATGGCGGAATGGCTTTACGCCAAGGCTTTTCTTCTTTCTTGCCGTATTTTGAAAGAGAATTGGTCAAATGTCAATCTAGTCAGGTCGAAGACCTCTTCTTCTTGTTCCCTGGGAAAATCGTCATCAGGGAGGATACTTTTCTTGCCACTCGGAGGAATGTCCAGGGGAGATATTTCGATATCATCTATCAATTCATCCTCTCTATCCTGTGTTTGTCCTTTTTCTTTCTCCTTTTGCCGGCGCTCGGCTTCTGCCTTGTCATGTTCGTCCTTCTTCCTGCGCTCTGACTATGCTTCTACTTCTTTTTCTGCTTTTCTCTTTTGCTCTGCTGCGGCGGCTTGTTCTGCCTTCTTTTGATGATCGACTTTGTCAAGTTCTTCTTTAAGTGCTTGTTCTGCCGCCGCCTGTGCTTCCTTTTCCTGTCTTTCCTTTTCCTCAGCCTGCTTCTTTTTCCGCTCTGTCCTGGCATCTTTCTTACGTTTCTCTTCATCCTCCTTCATTTTCTTTTCCTCTTCCTTCTTGGCTTGGGCTTCTGCTTCCCTTTGCTGATCCGTGGTGTCAGGCCCCGTACCGGTCTGTGTTCTCTTATCTTTGGAGGAAGAAGAGCCTCCAAGCTTCTGGCTTCTATCCTCTAAATTCTGGTGATCCTCATCCTCTCGGTCAGAGTCGATCCCTGGAGCTAGATGCCTGTCTGCGTTGTACCAGTTTCTTTTTTCGTCCTCAGCCGGGCGCTCGACATGCTGATAACTCCATCTAAAATTGGCCCTTTTACAATGCTCAGGAACTATCTTGACTGGGTCATAAGTTCAGCAATCCAGATTTCTGAAGTGATAACTCTTTACCTCCTCCCCTTCACGCCCTACCTCTCTGAAGTCCTTGACTGTATAAGCACCAATGGTGAGAGGTAGAGCGGGCCAAGGTTTCTTCTTCCCTTTGGAAAGGACATTGGAGAAGCCCAAGGTCAATACGGAAACACATCACTGTGAGCATATAGGTAATAAACTTAGGCGAAAAGGAGCATGTGGTCCAACTGTGATGTTGAGCTGGATGGTTACCAAATTTCAGCGAATGGAAACCGGTGTGCCACCAAGACCCTGGTGTCTCCATTTGTTCGCCAAGACATGTGAGGTGTCTTCGACCAAATAATTTAAAGTAAGAAAGGAATGAATATCGAGAAGAGATTTGCTCAATATACGACTTGTACCTGAACTCCCCGAATACCTTGGTACACCAAATGGATTGCTGAGTGCAGAGCCCCAAGGTCCCAATTAATAACGGCCATCCCTCAACATACCGGTTGACACGGGCGGCCTCGCCATCTGAAAACCATAAAATTCTGACGACGTTCCCTCATCTGGAGCTAAAGCCGAAGCCAAATTTGTTTGCATTGAGCCCACTAATATGCCAGCCCAATTGAATCAAGTGCCGTGTGCCGTTACGTGTTCCATAATGGTTGCCCATGCTCCGTTGAAAGTGGTGGCGTCCGAACGTCCGTATACTCTGCACAGCATGGCGGCCACTAACTTATACACTTTCCTCAGATTGGCCACCGGGTACTCCTGGCCTTTCTTGACTTTAAATTTATCTGGTTCCGCCCACCATTTTCTGATTGTATCAACCATCGGTACTTCATTTGCGGAAAACCATCTCGGGGTAAAATTTACCTCTGGTTGGGGTAGCGAGTAGTAGACCCGTGCTTTTGAGCTTTCCAACGTTGCAAAAGCTTTACCTCTACTATCTCGGATTGCGAAATTCTTAGGATCCGTCTTCTGTATGATCCAGTCTAACATTTCTGGGCACGGAAAGATGGCGGGATGTGACCCTGCTAGGTGCAATTTGGATTTCTTGACCTTCAAGTATACTTCCCGGTCCGGGAGATCTTCTGGAAACTCATCTTCTGGTATGGCGAACTCGCGGTATACTTCATACCACCCTGGTGTCCCCTTGCGGTACGGTGTCTACGTATGTTGGTGGAAGAGGATGTTTGTGTACGCCTTCGACTCTTCTTCCACCACCTGCCTACTATTCTTTCGGGACACCCGGGGTGCTATGTTGCTAGAGTCGGAGAGGACCGGTATCGTGTCTGCTCCAAATTCACCTGTTTCATTCAGGAAAGAATCCCAGGATGAGAAAGACATAATGATAACGGCTAAATACAGTTTACGCATGCAGAGTTTAATTGACTGTTCTCTTGGGGTCGCAGGGTCGCTGATCTACAAAATACATCACATGCGACCTTGCGACCTTGCGACTAGGTCGCAGGGTCACAGAGTCGCTAACAGAGAGTCGCGCGACCTTGCGACCGGGTCGCTGGGTCGCAAGTCGCACTTGGGCCTGCCGGGGGGTTTCACGCGCGCGCGGTTTTGCGGATAATCTCTCCCTAATGGGAAACATGCGCGGCTGGAAAGGGTCTAAACTGGAGATAGGACACAGCCATGAGGATCTAGGTAAGACAAAGGTGACCTTGGGGTTTATGAGAATCAAAACAAAAATAAAACTCAACTGGAAACCCTACCTCCTCACCAACAAGTAATTAAGACCATGGGGTGGCTAGATTTTAGCAAGAAATGCTGGGGAAGGAAACACAGGGAGGAAATGGCAACTTACCCGGAAGAAAACGCGCCAGTCAACCTGTCAGAGCGATTCCACGATTTTCACCGGAGTCACAAATGCGACCTAGCGACCCGCCCTTATAAAAAGGAGTCGCAATTACGCTTGCTAGGCGGGGTCGCAAGTTGATGGTTTGCGGCCGAGCACGACCTTCAGGGTGTTGGTGTGGAGTCGTTGATCGCTAATTCCCTTAATTGGCAATTTGCGACCTTGCGACCTGCGCGACCTTGGGTCGCAGAGGTCGCCAGGTAGCAGAGTGGCGACTTGCGACCTGGCGACCTGGCGACCTTATGGTCGCAGAGTCGCATAGGTCGCATGGGTCGCAAATCACGGATTCGCGACTTAGCGACTTGCTCTTAAAAACTTTACTTGGCTTTTTCTCCTTTAGTTTCAAAGGGGCTCCAAAAATTTTGAAGTGTGTGTTATTATTTTTTTGTATTTTTGGAGGGTGTTGTAGGGGCTACAACAAATGGCGATTCACTGGATGAATTCAGAGTCTCTGCTGATGAAGGGTCGATGAGGGAGGAGGGAGGGGTCCAATACTAGCTTGTTCTTTTACCTTAGGGTTTACACCTTCCTTCCTTTGTCACCCCGCAAAGTTGCCTGGCCTTTTGACTTATTGGGTGCAGATCAACCGAATTGAACTTTTCACGCTCCAGGATTGGAAGGGTTGGAGAAACCTTGGAGAACTGCCGGGTCCGGTACAATTATTTTGTCCTCATGGTGTTGCTCCGCTGCCAGCGAACCTCTCGGCTCCGGCGGAGTCACTGCCTAAGGAGTCATGAACGTTGCTCCGCTGCCAGCGAGCCTGGTCAGTACCCCGGCGGAGTCGTCACATCACCTCTCTGCGCAGGAAGCCTTTCTCAATCCTTTACCCTTTATTGTGTGCGATCGCACTTATTTGAGAATGTGCCCGTAAGACTTATTTCAGATGGGCATATTTTGCCCGGGCGGATGGGGATCCCGATTCTATTTTCCTTTGGCAGAGGTTGCTCTGGTCTCATATGAGAACTCGGGTTTTTCCCGGAGACCGCCACTCTCTTGAGTTAGCCCCGTTCCCTCTCGATCCGGTTGCTGCTATGCAAGACCTTCTTTGCCTGCACCCTTCGAAGCCGCTAGGTGGTTCCTTATGCTTGAAGACTCTAGTAAGGCCGTGTACTATCCTTAGGTGCCCATTACAAGCGAGTTTCGATTGCCCCGTGTTTTGCGGGAAGGGCCTTTCATCAGCATAGAACCTCTTCTAGGAGTGAGCCAGTTGCGGGCAGCTTAGACAAGGTTTTCTTTGAAGAGTTAGAGAAAGCGTTTTTTTTTTTTTTTTTTTTTTTAATAAGAACAAAATGCGACTTTTATGATATAGGGGGGGACAACAGCCCTTTGGGGGTTATTCAAGTAAAGTAGTGTTTGAGGTCATGCCCGTTTACCGGGAGGACCTCGACTTTTCCTTCCAGAGTTTGCAATCGGAAAGTATGGGGACCCACCTTTTCTTTAACCTGAAAGGGACCTATCCATAGTGCTTGAAATTTGGCATGTTTTACTTTTTCTTCATGTGCTTTATCCCATTTTAGGACTAGGTCTCCTACTTCAAATTTTTTATCTCCTGCAGACTTTTTATCGAACCATTTCTTGATCCGACTCTGGTGGATGGCGAATTTCTCCCGGGTTTTCTGCCTTTCCTCTTCTAGTTTCAGCAGGGTGTCAATGCGGGTTTGCAAGGTAGGGCAAGGGGTACCATGACACTCTTGAGACAACTGTAAAGCGGGAAGAGACAAATTGGGTGGGAGGACGGCTTCTTTCCCATACACGAGAAAATATGGTGAGGTGCCTATTGAAGACTTAGGAGTGACGCGATCAGCCCAAAGTGCATTTTGGAGAGCATTATGCCGGTTTCGTTGGTGAGACAGAAGGGTCTTTTTAATGATGCGAATGAGATTTTTATTTGTTGATTCTGCTAGACCATTTCCTTGGGGATAGTATTTTGCAGAGTGTTTAAGGACGATACCATTTTCTAAAGAAAAATCATATAATTTAAAAGATGAAAAATATGTTGCATTATCAAAAACCAAGGAGGTCGGAACGCCAAACCTGGTAATGATGGAATGAATGACAAATTGCATTACCTCCTGGTCGTTGACTTGGCGTAATGGTACTGCTTCAACCCACCTGGTGAAGTAATCAGTGGCTGTCAGAATGTACCTGTGTTGCTTAGAAGAGTGGGGTAAGATCTCACCAATGACGTCCAGACCCCATTGTTGAAAAGGTTCTTCTACTGCTACTGACAACAAAGGGGCAGCGGGACGCGCTTCTCGGCTTGCGAATTTCTGGCATTGAATGCATTTCCGGACATATGCGTGGGCATCTCTGAAAAGGGTTGGCCAATAATAACCCGCACGCATAATTTTATGGGCAGTGGTATCCCCGGCGAAATGATCTCCTGCTGGTCCATCGTGCAGCTCGGTTAATATTTTCTGAGCTTCATCATATTCCAGGCAGCGTAACATGACCCCATCGGAATGTTTCCTGAAAAGCTTCCCTTGGATTAACTGGTAAGGCGCAGCTTTGAGTCTGATTGCACGTTTCTGCCGGGAATTTAGAGCGGGGTCCAATGTACCATGTGCTAAATATCCTGAAATACCCGAGTACCAAGAAGGGTTCCATACCTGAGGCAAGACGTCAGTTTGGTACATATCAATTTCTTGTTCCCAATTATCTTCTTCACTCTGTTGGGAACTTGTGGCCTCTGCAGCCATCTAGCATAAACCTTGTCCTTTAACTGTGCGTGCTGGCTTAAACTCTAAGTCGTATTCTTGCATACACGCAACCCAGTTCCCTCGTCTCTCGCCCAGCTCCTGCTGCATGAACAGTGAGTGAACAGCTGGGTGGGGAACGTAAACTGTGACATGGTTTTTCAAGATGTATGGTCTGAAATGTTTGACCGCTTTATATACCGCATAGGCCTGTTTCTCGATTTCGGGATAATTTAATTCAGCTCCCTACAGACCGGTGCTCATGAATGAAATGGGAAGATCGTCATTATTTCTGTCCTTTTGTGTGAGTACGGCTGCTAGGGACGAGTCCGAAGCGAACGTATACAAGCTGAAATCTCTGCCGAAATCTGGGCTCTGGAGGGAAGGCGCTTCGGCTATAGCTTTCTTGATCTGGTCGAAAGCTTCCTTTTCGGGCTGATTCCATTTGAAGGTAGCATTTTTCTTTATCATTCCCTGTAGTGGTTTAACTATCTGGGCGAAATCTGATATAAACTTACGTACAAAATTGATCTTTCCCAAAAAGGACTGCATTGCTTTCTTACTGCTGGGGGGAGAAATCTGAGCAATGGCTTTCGCACGTTCTGGATCAACGACAATGCCTTGCTTAGTTATGATGTGACCCAGTAGATTTCCTTCCGCTACGGCAAAAACGCTCTTCTTTGGGTTCAGCGAGATACCGTATTTTCTGCACCTTTCGAAGATCTGTCTGAGGTGACGCAAATGATCCCCCCGGCGTTTAGAGAACACAGTAACATCATCCAAGTAGACTACCACACTTTGGCCTATCAGACCCCTGAACGCTATATCCATAGATCTTTGGAACGTTGCTCCTGCGTTGATTAATCCAAAAGGCATGCGTCTGTAAGCGAAAGTTCCCCACTTAGTCCGGAACGTAGTCTTTAACCTATCAGGTTTAGCCACCAGTACCTGATTGTAACCAGAGAATCCGTCCAACAGAGAGAACATCTCTGACCCGAACACTGCTTGTAATATTTGCTCCATAGGGGGTACCGGGTAATTATCTTTATTCGAGGCCCGGTTTAAGTTTCGGAAATCTACGCATAAGCGAATTTCACCTGACTTCTTCCGTACCGGAACCAAATTGGACACCCATGTGGAATGGCGAACTTTAAAGATAATGCGTGCATCTAAAAGTTTTTTGAGTTCCTTCAGAATCAGTGGTTCCATCGTAGGGTGCACTTTCCTGAGCTTTTGTTGGAAAGGTTTTACATTTTCTTTGATGGGTATCACATGTTGTATGATTCGAGTATCGTATGTGCGTAATTCCTCATATGTCCAAGCGAAAACATCACGATATTTGCGAAATAGCTAAGTGAAATCCTGAGCCTCTTGGGGGGTGCAGTCCTTCCCAAGGTTTACGAATTTAGGATTATCCTCTGATCCCAAGTTTACTTGTCGATGAGCTAAGATAGAGCTCTGTACTTTGGCATTCGGGGGCCCACGGAAGCGGTTTTTCAGATCAAAAAGCTTCTCAAGTGATACCACCCCTTTAGGCATGGGGTTTCCTTTGACTTGCTCATACTCCTTTTGCATAGCTTGGTCGTGCTCATCTTCATCTATAGCAGCGTCTTTGAATATCTCTGAGTTGCACATAAATTCCAGCACCTGTTGATCAGCATCGAAAACACGCAAGTTAGTGATATTGTCTGGCACGGATGGTTTATACATAACTTCAATAGAAAAACCGTCCCTCAAAGGGGTAAATCTGGCTGCAGCATTAGCTAGAGTATCTGCCGCTGCATTATGCATTCTTAGAACAGATTTAATTCCAAAAGCGTCAAAAGCAGAAATGAGCCACCATACCTCTTGCTGATACGCCTTTAAATGTGGAGACAAACAATGAATAGTATTGCGTACCTGCCGAGTGATGATCTCGGAGTCTCCAATGACCTGTAAGCATTTTACCTTCAAATCGAGCGCCTTTTTAAGCCCAAGGATCAAAGCTTCATACTCAGCAGTGTTGTTAGTGCATTGAAACTCCAGTCGACAAGAGACTAAGAATTTTTTCTTATGCGGATCAAGAAAAACGCAGCCAGCGCCAGAACCATCGATATTTTTGGAACCGTCGTAATACAATGTCCATATGTCATTTTCCGGGCCCGTGGGAATAATATATTTCGGAGGAATTTCGGCTTGGTGTGAGATAGTTTGGGCTTGTTCCTCTGCGACGAGTGCCATTTCAGATTGGACCTCAGAACCTACTGAAGACTGAGGAGGTCGGTAACATCCAAAAATGGACTCCAGGAAACACATACCGAGTTCCTCCTGGGCAAAGCTGATGGGTTCATTTGTGGCATCCAAATCAGTTACAGTGTGTTTCATGTATGGTTCACTTTCGACTCTGATTTGGTTTTTTCTCCCTTTGTAAGGCAGCCATAAGTGGGACCAATCCGTGGCAAAGTATCCTTGCAACTTGCTAGACCAATCCCTGCTAAGCAGTACACTATAGGCTTCAGGGATGTTCACAACCACAATATCAATACATTGATGGACCCTAGAGTCGGATGAGAGGCGGATGATGACATTGTTTAATTCTCCAACGGCTGGTACTTGTGATCTGTCAAGTTGAATGAATTTTGCGTCAGTTTTCTCTGGGAGAATGTTGAGTTTCTTGCACACAGATAGAGGCATGACATTCGTGGATGCACTGGAGTCAACGAGACAATTGTGAACATTGAAGTTAAACATCTCAAAAGACAAAAGGAAAGGGGGGGTGGAGCCTCTCGAATTCGTGTTGACAGCGTTCACTATAGACTGGATATCTGGACTGGTTTGTGCTGACGTGTTGCTGACATTTTTCGTATTTTGGTTGTTGGCAAAAGCCTTTAGAATAAGTTCTTTTTGATTTGTGATGCGGGCCATCTCGTAGAGTGAGATATTAGCTCTGGTCTTTTTCATTTCCTCCACTATGTTGTAGCTAGTGTCGGTTTGGGGACTAGGTTCGGTAGTGGTTTTCGATGGTTCCACTGGGAGCTTGGTCTTTTGACCTGCTTTTCCATTACTATTTATGGGCTTTTCTGGCGTAGCTTGTCCTTCGTTTCCAGGAGGAAGAATTTTCCTCAGGAAAGCCCTTTTCTTGTCCTCATATGATTGTTCGGGGACAGTTCCTTTGCTTCTAAGACTATAATTTTGAGTGGGCTGAACCTTGGGACTGCCTGCCATGTTGATATCAATGGGAGCAAGACTCTCCCCCCCGCGGATTATATCGAAAGTGAGGACAGAGGCTCCTGGTTCCCCATCTAAGAGCGAACCTTCATCTCGATCAGAAACCTCATCCTCTGTCAGGTTTTCTGGAGTTTGGTCATCCAAAAGTTGGTTAACCACCGCGGTCATGCTGCCAATCCATTGCGGGCATGTTTTTTCAGAATGGGCAGCTTGGTGAAAAGAGCAAAAATTGTCTTTCCCTATCTCCTCCACGTTGAGAGCGGCACTGGAGTTTGACGGAGGTCTGCTGGTGTTGGGGTTACTTTTCTTGAAAAAGGGGTTTGGGGGTTTAGTAGTAGTTGAGGTTTCAATGCCCTTCCTCTTTAAGTCAGAGACCTCATTCGTTAGTAGTTTGAGGGTCTTGGCCATACTCTCGAAATCAAAAGTTTCTTTCTCTCTGTTAGGGGTGGAGGAGTGACCTTTTTTATTGATTGGTTTGTGATCATCCTTTCCCTCATGGTCCATGACTCCTATCGACAACATGTCCTTCTCTACCGCGAGAGAAGCTGCGTAATTTGCTGTAAGAGTAGCGCGGGCCTCACGTTTGACGAAAACGGCAATATCCCTAGGGAGAGCTTTAGTATAGTAGTCGATGGTGATAGAATCGTCCAATGCTAAGTTTGGAGGAAATTTTTGCAATATTGTGGCGAAGCGTTGGTTAAAGTCTTTAACTTTCTCTTTTCTATGACACTTGATGGTACTTAGTTCTGTGAGGAGCATAGAGGGTGTTTTATCTTCTGCAAAATTTTGGAGTAACACACGACGGAACTGGTCCCATGAAGTAATAGAAGCACTGGGTAGGGAACGGTACCAGGTGGCTGCAAGGTTTACAAGAGTGTGTGGGAATAGTCGACAAGCGACATCATCGGACTGAACTCTCATGATTTGTAGGGCCAGATAGAAACTACTAATATGATCTTCCGCTGAGGTACCTTTCTCAGGATCAAACTTAGGAAGATGCTTCTCCGGGTGTCTAGGCATATCATGGAGAGGACCTAAAAGAGCCAATGGGGATTGAGCCATCCAGGCTAGGGGCTGCACCCTCCTGGGGCGCTGATGATATCGAGTTTCGGCCTCGGATTCACTTCTCGTCCCTGACACTGATGCTCCGTCCTGATGGCGAGAGTGCTCATCTCGGTGTCTTTCACGGTTATTCATGTTTCTAAGGTACTCCCAGTTGTGGAGAGGGGGTCTATTTTGGTTTTGGTGGTGATGATGGTTGTTGTGATGTCTCCGGCCGTGGACCATATCTCCTCTACCTCCACGTCCGTGACCCCTATTAACCCCACCCTCGTTTCTTCGGGGCCTATTGCCTTCTCTTTCATTTATTCGGGTTGTGTTAACTTCTCTCTAGTTCCTTCGACCCCCCTCTCCTTCTTCTCGCAGGTCGTACACTTGGTTGTTGTTCCACTGATGTAAGTCGGGCTGAGGTTCGGGGAAAGGTTCAGTATCAGGGAAACCTTCACTATCTTGGAGAATGGGGTCATTTTCCTGGACTGCCCGCCCGAGGTCTTCAATCATGGAGTTTACGAGTTCAAGTATGGTGCTGACAAGCACACCATTACGAGTGATGTTCTCAGTAGGGGTCCTAGTGTGAGCTAGAAATTCCATGATGGGGGCATATCGTAAATCCCTGACGAGATTACGGGCAACTAGGCGTAAGGATCTCAACTGTTCATTAGTGATTTCAAAGTATCGAGCCGCCTCCGTTGGAATATCCTCCAAGGGGGGGAGAGGAGGTTCGTTATTTGTGACCTCCCGGTAGGGAGTTTGTGACGGAATATCGGTCGTATGCTGGGAGGATGCCATGGCCCTCCTTCTAGCGCCAAATCTGTTGACGGGAAAATATGTCCGGCCAACAGTAGGGGATCTCCCCGGTAGAAAGTCCCAATTAGACTTTGAACCGTTTGGAGTAGGGATCCCGTCCGGGGTGTGGGTCCGGCTACCACTTAAATGACTTTCTCTTCGGTCTCGAGCAACCTGATTGAAACTGCAAACATACACTTATTTACATGATACAGAATACATGACTGATGTATCAAACCAATATATGACACTGTGCGTAGCAAGGTAATAGACAAAATGCATACACTCAGGAAGTGTTGTTAGCAACACATCTATGGGGTATGCATGCAGGATAATCTGACCACCAAAGAAACAGTTCTTTATGGCAAGAATATCCCTTAACTTTCCGAAAGATATAACGAAACGCTAATAAAATAGTTCATTAACATTCATCATAAGAGTAAGTAGTAAACTTGAGCATCATCAACACAATCACAGATAGCTATGGTGCATGAATGATACTATTAATAAAACAGATTCATTAATCAAAAGATATTCTGAAACTGTACGCAGAATACACACAGTGTTGTCACAACTCAACACATCATCCAATCAAAGGGGTTTTAACATGTATTGTATTACATATGCCAAGAGTATGATTCTTCAGTTACAATGCAATATTGCCTTTCCAGTCCAAAAAAGAGCAGCCCTTAACTATGTGCCCCACAGGGGTATTTATAGTTTCAAGAAACGCCCTCAGGCTTTCCGACGCTTCAACTTCCCGACAGTTCAACTTCCCTGCGACCTTTACCGAACATGCGACCTGCGACCCAGAAGATTGCGACCTGCGACTTAGGCGCCGGTGCGACTTGCGACCTGGGGGACAAACGCGACCTGCGACCTGTGTGCCGGTGCGACCTGCGACCTGGGGACGATCGCGACTTGCGCCTGAAAAGCTTAGCTATGGAGGTGGTTGTGTGATTGAGGTTTCTGGAACGTCAACTTTCTTGCCCTTGAGGAAATCTCGCCAAGTCTGGTAATCCGCTGTTATAGGAGCGACAAGAGGGGTTTCCTCTTTTATTCGATGCATACATTCCAGGGCATTCGGTACCAGAGTCTCCTTCTTCTGAGAGATCAGGATTGAGAGGGAGGCAAGCTTGGTATAGATTTGTACTGGAGTGACAAGCAACCGATTTAGGTTCTCTTGTGATGCCTCGAATGCTGGTGCGGCAACAGCTTGTCTCACGGGTTGCAGAAAAGACTGAATTTCCTGCTCTACCTGCTCCCAGTCTTTAGTTTCATCCAGTGCCCCTAATGACGGAATGTGATGAAGAGCGTTCATGGAGTCAATACCACTGATCAGGTGATTATATGCGGACATCACTTTGTCCAAATCTTTGGCCAGCTTGTCTTTGGACTGCATATTCATCCGAATTTGTACTTTGGCTTCTTGTGTATGACTCCAATCCTTCCTAGGCACATGTTCGGGAGCTTGCTGATACTGTGATGTCCAGTTCATCATTTTGTCCAAAGCTGCCGAGGCTTCCCTGAGCTGCTCATGCTTCTGTTTGGTTTCCTCTCGTGCCTCTACCAACGGGGCCACTGTTTGTTTTAGGGTGAGCATTTCCTTATATACTTTCCTCATGGTCATTTCCAACACATCACACTCTTTCCTGACCGCCAGTGGGACCTCATTCACTTGGGCGGGCTTACCTTGGAGCTGTAGCATCTCACTTTCTAGTCTTGATTTCTCCTGCTCCGCTTCTTTTAGCCTGTTCTGTAGGGAAATAATCTCCCTGCTCATTCTAGTGACATTTTCCTCCATGGCTGCGGCAAAAGCGGTGCCTGCTGACGCTATCATAATAGGGTTAGTCCTTGTATCTGGGACTATGTCCTTTCCAGTGGCGACCGTAGATATGGCGGGATGGATTTGCGCCAAGGATTTCCTTTTCTCTTGCCGTATTTTGAAAGAGAATTGGTCAAATGTCAATCTGGTCAGGTCGAAGACTTCTTCTTCTTGCTCCCCGGGAAAATCATCAACATTGAGGGTACTTTTCGCGCCACCTAAAGGGATCTCCAAGGGAGATATGTCAATGTCGTCTATTACCTCGTCCTCCTCATCCTGCGTTTGACCGTTTTCTTTCTCCTTTTGTCGGCGCTCGGCTTCCGCCTTGTCGTGTTCCTCCTTCTTCTTGCGTTCTGTCTCTGCCTTTGCTTCCTTTTCAGCTTTTCTCTTTCGCTCTGCCGCGGCGGCTTGTTCTACCTTCTTTTGACGCTCGACTTTGTTGAGTTCTTCCTTAAGTGCTTTTTCTGCCGCTGCCTGTGCCTCCTTTTCCTGTCTTTCTTTTTCCTCTTCCTTTTTCTTTTTCCGCTCTGTCCTGGCATCTTTCTTACGTTTCTCTTCATCCTCCTTCATTTTCTTCCCCTCTTCCTTCTTGGCTTGGGCTTCTGCTGCTCGTTGCTGATCCGAGGTGTCAGGCCCTGTACTGGTCCGTGTTCTCTTATCTTAGGAGGAAGAAGAGCCTCCTAGCTTATGGCTCCTATCTTCTAAATTCTGGTGATCCTCTTCTTCTCGGTCAGAGTCGATCCCTGGAGCTAGATGCCTGTCTGCGTTGTACCAGTTTCTTTTTTCGTCCTCTGCCGGGCGCTCGACATGCTGATAACTCCATCTAAAATTGGCCCTTTTACAATGCTCAGGAACTATCCTGACTGGGTCATAAGTTCGACAATCCAGATTTCTGAAGTGGTAACTTTTTATCTCTTCCCCTTCACGCCCTACTTCTCTGAAGTCCTTGACTGTATAAGCACCAATGGTGAGGGGTAAAGCGGGCCAAGGTTTCTTCTTCCCTTTGGAAAGGACATTGGAGAAGCCCGAGGTCATCTGGAAACATACCTCCTGCATGAGCACCTTGTCGGTAATAAACTTAGGCAGAGCATGTGGTGCTTTGAATGAGCCAAATACTCGGATGATTGTAAATTCAGCGAATGGAAACCAGTGTGCCACCTGACCTAGTGTCTCCATTGCTCGCCAAGACATGCAGGGGGTGTCTTGACCAAATAGTTTCCCGTAAAGGGCGGGAATGAATATATGAGAGATTTGCTCGATGTCTGACTTGTACCTGGATTCCCAGAATACCTTGGTCTGCAAGTGGATTGCCTGGGTCTGTTCAGAGTCCCAGTTATGTGGCCATCCCTCAACATGCAGCTGGGCACAGACAGCATCTAATAAATACGAAGCCATATAAAATTCTGACGGCTCTCCCTTATCTGGGGCTAAAGCTGAAGCCAAATTTGTGTGCATGGAGCCCATTAATATACCGGCCCAATTGAACCGAGTGCCGTGTACTGTTACGTGTTCCATAATGGTTGCCCATGTTCCGTTGAAAGTGGTGGCGTCCGAACGTCCGTACACTCTGCACAGCATGGCGGCCACTAACTTATACACCTTCCTCAGATTGGCCACCGGGTACTCCTGGTCTTTCTTGATTTTAAATTTATCTGGTTCCGCCCACCATTTTCTGATTGTATCAACCATCGGCACTTCATTTGCAGAAAACCATCTCGGGGTAAAGTTTACCTCTGGTTGGGGTAGCGAGTAGTAGACCTGTGCTTTTGAGCTCTCCAAAGTTGCAAAAGCTTTACCTCCACTATCTCGGATTGCGAAGTTCTTAGGATCCGTCTTCTGTATGATCCAGTCTAACATATCTGGACACGAAAAGATGGCAGGATGTGACCCTGCTAGGTGCAATTTGGATTTCTTGACCTTAAGGTATATTTCCGGGTCCGGGAGATCTTCTGGAAACTCATCTTCTGTTATGGCGAACTCGCGGTATACTTCATACCACCTAAGGCTGTCCTCCTTTGCGAAGGTGCAAAGGGTGTCTCTGTATATTGGTGGAGGAGATGTTTGTATGTCTGCGTCTGACTCTTCCTCCACCACCAGCTTACTTCTCCTTCGAGATACCCGGGGTGCCATATTGCTGGAGTCGGAGAGGACCGGTATCGTGTCTGCTCTAAATTCACCTGTTGCATTCAAGAAAGAATCCCAGGATGAGAAAGACATGATGATAACGGATAAATACAGTCTACATATGCAAATTTTAACTAGCTGCTCTCTGGGGGTTGCAGGGTCGCGGATCTACAAAAGAACTCACACGCGACCTCGCGACCTTGCGACTAGGTCGCAGGGTCGCAGAGTCGCTAACCGGGAGCCACGCGACCTTGCAACTTTGCGACCGGGTCGCTGGGTCGCAGGTCGCACTTGAGCCTGCCGGGGGGTTTCGAGCGCGCGCGGTTTTGCGGATAAAATCTCCTTAACGGGAAAAATACGCGGCTGGAAAAGGTCTAAACTGGAAATAAGGCACAGCCATGAGGAATTGGGCAAGACACAGGTGACCCTGAGGTTTATGGGAACCAAAACAAGAATAAAACTCAACCGGAAACCCTATCTTCTCACCAGCAAGTAATTAAGACCATGGGGTGGCTAGATTTTAGCAAGAAATGCTGGGAAAGGAAACACAGGGAGGAAATGGCAACTTACCCGGAAGAAAACGCGCCAGCCGACCTGTCAGAGCAATTCCACGATTTTCGCCGCGAGTCACAAATGCGACCTAGCGACCTGCCCTTATAAAAAAGGAGTCGCACGTGCGAGCAATAAATGAGGTCGCAAGTTGGTAGTTTGCGACCTTGCGACCGAGTCGCTGGGTCACAAGGTCGCAAATTGCCTGACTTCCGACTCTTGCGACCTGGCGACCTGACGACCTTAGGGTTGCAGAGTCGCATAGGTCGCATGGGTCGCAAATCATGCAATTTGCGACTTAGCGACTTGCTCTTAAAAACATTACTTGGCTTTTTTCTTCTTTAATTTCAAAGGGGCTCCAAAAAATTTTGAAGTGTGTGTTATTATTTTTTGTATTTTTGGAGGGTGTTGTAGGAGCTACAACACCTCCATAATAAAAAAATAAAAAATAATAAAGGAGTTTGGTTGTGAAAATCCAGGAAAATGGCACAATACAAACTCGAATTCATATTGGAAAACCAACTTGTTTGGAGACTATGAATTCTTTATTTTGTTTTAATTTTTCTTCAATTTCATTTTGCAGAAATCATCCTCCAGAATTCAAATAATCGAGGATAAGTCTCAAAATAAGCAAAGGGGGAAGATCCATAATAAAACTATGTGGTAAATAGTTTAATAACGAGCAGTTGTATTGGATAAGGGACCTGAGACATCATTCAAATATCATTGCGAAAGGGACCTGAACAAAATCAAATATCATATGATTGCAGAAGGGACCTGGGACATCAATATTCATGAGAAGGGACCTGAATGAAATCAATATCAAATGAATAAAGAACTTGAGACATCATAATCTACATCAAGAGAATCTGATAAGCAGATACAAGAATCTACATTCCATCAAAATTCCTCTTTGAAGTCAAAAGATATATCATCATTAAAACACGTCAAGTGTTGACAAACTAGCAAAGGTCATCATCAACGAGCATTGACATTGAGCTATTAAGTGGAAGGAAAGTATTGTAAGTGTAAAAAGTGTTCTTAAAACCTTTGATTTTGAAAATTTTCTAGGGTTGTTAAACTAATGTAACTTGGATATGCAATACTCATTTCATGAATTCATCATCCTATTACATTATCACCCTATATCCTACATCTTATTACATTATCCTACCTACATCCTACATTAAAAACATTTCATTAACCTCATCATAACCCTATATTACTCTCATCATAATCCTACATTTCATCATCTTACATCCTACATTGAGAAAAAAAATTCATCATAACCCTACATTAAACTCATATAATCCTACATTTATCCTCCTACATAAGCATTTTCGACCAAAATTGAGGCTCAATTTTTTTCCTCATAAAGAATTTCTTTGCTTGCCTACAAAACCAAAACAAATGAGTTAGTGTAATTATAAGATGCATTTTATTTGAAACGACCTATGGATATGGTCATTTCAAAGAAAATTAATGAATAAGCATATAAAAATGACATACAAAGGAATAAAAAGGAAAACATACAAAATGCAACATGCAATAAGGAATGAAATGAAAAATGCATGACAATGCATGATTTCATATACATGAAATAGAAGGCATACAAAGCAATAAGAACGAAGATGAAAAGGCCTTGATGAAGATTGAACAAGAGACAAAGAGTAGGTGAAACAAATATAATAGTGACAATACCAAGCATGCAAACCCGTGGTATAAAGGATAATCAGAAAGTAGAGAAAGTAGTCAAATTATGACACATAGGCAGCCTCGATTACAGAGGTGAGAGAATGAGTTGGGACCGTAGAGATAAATGGTCAAAACATTTTTAAACAAGAAAAAATTGCTCTACGTAATGCTCTCATCCATCATCATAGGAAAAGCAAGCTCAGAGTTGAGAGAAACACTGTGCATTCACACAAGGTAAGAAGAACCCTCATGGAAAGAGAAATATTCAGGAGAAACAAAAAAATTAAAGAAAGGATTGTGTATGTCAGGAGAGGTCTGAGCTGTGAATAAATTGCATATAATTAGGCAAGGAAACTGAAGAGAAGGTGTGGAGAAATAAGGAGAGACACATCGGTTTTAATGAATAGGTTGAGGCTGAGATTTCCTATGTGCCAAGATGACCATTTTCCTCAAAAAAATCCAAACATTTCGCAAGTCAAAGGTAAGAATCAATACCATATTTCCATCAGCAGTTAAACGTTTTCAAACGACAATTAAACTCAAGATTTTGGTCAATATGTGTCATCATATGAGAAAAAAAAACTTCAGTTGCGGATTTGTAAAACTTTTCCACCGTAAACATACCTTGACACCTATGTTGCAGATTTGTAAAATGGTATTGTTTAACACAGGAAAACAAGCCATTACTCAGAAACCTATACAAGTTTTCTTCCAGTTAATCAAAGTCCACGTATTCCAACTCGATTTTCTTCATGCATATTTGTCAAAAAAATTTCACATGAAAACACAGGGAATCCTATTGCATATACATAGTGTGTAAATTTTGAACAGAGAGGGATTTCCATGAACAAATTTTACAAACAAAGATTGAGGAACGATTTTGTAGAGAAGTGAAACATTTTCGAGATATTTTTAAGGGTCTTTCATATAGTAAAAAAAATTTTCTATCAGTTTTATAAAAAGAGGACTCATATTGGGTATCATTTTCATATGAACAAAGGAAATTGAAGAAGTTTTCAAGCAGAGGAATAGTCTCATTCTTTTTCAAAAATATTTAGAGATCGGGTAAGTCTATTTAACATGATAATTATCCTAAAAATTGCATGCATAAAAAGAAAAATTATATCTTTATATTTTTGTTTATTCATGATGAGGAGTTTGACTGTACAAGTATATATCAAATTGTATACAGAGTAGAGACAAATGGGAACCAAAATTGAGCCAAAAGTATTCAAGTTATAAAACTGGGGAAAGGAAACCATAGAAATATTATATCAAGTAGGATTGTTAGAATTTCTTCAAAAGTTTAATGGACATAATGAAAAAATCACAAAGGAATTTATAAATCATTATGAACATGGGCAAACAAGAGTCGATGAGCTCTCCATACCATTAAACCCACAATCTCTCTCTCAAGAACTAGATCTTCCCTTGACATGAGCGAAATATCACAAAGGTCTACACTTTAAGGAGAAAGGATGAACACTCTTCCTAGAAAAATAGAGAAATGGATCCTTTGAGAGGGAAAAATGAATTCCAAGGGACTGGTTAAGTGAACCATTGTCAGAATAAGTGTTTATTATTCAAAAATATTTCACATGTGACAACCAGTATAGTGTGGTCTATCTTTGTCACATTAGGTTGCTTCAACACATGAAGGGGGAGTCCAAAATAAATCTACCTTATTTATTTTCAAGGAACTTGACTAAAACGATAGACAGTATAAAAAAAAAACTGAAGCAAAGGAAGAAAACATTTATCATCAATGACTCATTAAAATACTTGTGGAACATCAGGTACAAAACAAGGGAATGGTTTGGAAATTATTTTTGGTTCAGAATCATCTTGAAGAGAAAACAACAAAAGAAAAATTTGAACAATTGCATGTGACAAGGGGAATTATGAATTCTCATATGTATCCTAGGACTAGATCGAAGAAGAAGTAGGATATTTTTATGGTTAAAAAATAAAATAAATATCCTTCATATCTATTCCTAGAAAGCCTAGGAGGAAAACATAAGAAGAGCCAAATGAGAAAGAAAAATACCCATAGATAGAAATTGTTGAGCCTCAAACAACATCAAAACAAATTTATGAGATGTTACAAAGAATGGAGAGAGAAGTACAAGAGGAAAATTTGGAGAGGGAATACTACTTTGAGAATGCTTGGGTAGGAGCTACCTCATCACATTCATATGCTAAGGAGACTGGAGGACAAGTTAGAGATCTACATAAAGAAGAGTAACTTGAGAAGATAAAAGAACTTTAAAGAGAGTTGGAGGTCAACAAGATCTTGGAAAGACACTTGAAAAATGAGAATAAGATGTACAAATAAAATAACAAAAATCTAATCAAATCAAATCAGAAATTTTCTAAGAAAAATAGTAAGCTTGAAACAAATAAGATCCTCATCTCTGAACAAGCTTATAGATGGCTCAATGACAAGAAGGCATGGCAATAAAAATATGAGAGGCAGAAGGAGAAAGCTACCATATACAAGGAAGGGAAGTATGAGGGCATTGAATGAATTCTTTATTCTAGACAACAAGAGGCTATAGGATCAGGGACATCATCACTCATAAGATCAAGATGGAGGAAACAAGCATGAGGACATGCTTCAAGATCAACAACGGGGAGATGTTGGCCCTCAATTTTTGGTCAATTTTTCCTATTATAAATCCACATATTTACCATAATATTCCACCTTATATCATCGATATATGCCTCATTTTAGCCTTATTATGCATATTCAAGTAATTAAATTAAGTTTTTCAATTTTTAGAGATTTTTGTAAAAATAGGGTTTTAAGAGTATTTTTGGACTGCACTAAAAATTCTCGTAATAACTTCATGGAAGTCATATGTGTAGGAAACCTCGGTGAGAGCTGAGCATATATTTGGAAATATTGGGAACCAAATATGAAAAATTACCTATTGTTTCGGTTAAATGGAGCTAAAACAGGTCCGGTCAACGCTGGTAAAACTTGACCTGCTTGTTATGCGGAATTATGAATTACAGATAAAACATTCTTCCCTAGATGTGGTTCTCATATAGAAAAATAGGTTAAAGACTTTGAAACTAATTTTCCTAATAGTAAATAGACACATTGATAGATCAAGAAACTTACATGGATTCCAAGCGCTTCCAATTCTCCTTCTATTGCTCTTGTTGTAGCTTCAAATTCAACATAGATCGCCAAAATATTTCCTGCAAGAATGAACACTAAACAGCAAAGAGATAGAAATATACATATGCATATTTAGGTTATTTAGTTAAATCAATGAAACATGAACCATATAAATCAGATAAGGATTCATAATATGAAAAATAAAAGATTATACAGATACATATGTGGGAAAGTAAGAAACAATATTTATTAATGGATAGAAGGGGAGGTTACAAACCAATGAATCTCTAGCAGCATCCCAGCCTCATCACAATGCACATCTCTCTAGTAGCATGTTACACAAATCAACTCCTCAAATGAAATTCCACCAACATTTCTCTACTCAAATTCCTCCTTACCAAGCACTAGGATCTGTGCTCAATTTATAGAGGAGCTAAAGGCAGTTTTATAATAAATGACTTTCTAATAATAGGAAAGACATGTTCCCAGTCTCAGAGGTTTCAAATGAACACATGGATTCGAAGTTTGACACATATGCACTCTTCTAAAAGACATTGGCCAAGTGGAGATTCTGGAACAATGAGAATTTCGCTCCCAAATGACCAACGCACCTCTGAGTGTCAAGAAGTTCTTTGCAAAGAACCTTTGAATGGAGGTACCTACATATACAACACACTTAGCCCATTGAGATACTATGTTTTTGATCTCATAGGTGTTATAATATAAACTTCAAATCTTGGAAACCTTGCAGATGGAAGTCATAGATGATTTGTTCTTTTTCTTTGTCTTAGGGCATGTAGAAACTGAAATTATAGGGGATGATAGATACTATTAATTGGTCCTGGGGATGATGTATAGCTAACCAGGTCATTGAGAATGATGCCCAAATTGACCTATAACAACTTCCCCCTAAAGTATGAAGTCAGAATAATAGTAACAATATTTTTATTGAGATGCTTTACACTGTTATGGGTTGGAGATGAATAGGAGTGGTGATCTGCATCAATATTACAATACATTACATTATGATATATCCTCTTGATCATAAATTTTTGAGGGAAGGAATTCCCATGCTCAGCACATAAACTATCTAATAACATGTACATAATTCACAAGGTCATCTAAATTGGAATTTTTCCTAATATAGACATGTCTACAGATATAGGCCCATGTTCGGATGACGATCTACATGTAAGTTCACCGTATAGATGATGTGTACAAAAATCTTGAAATCGCAGCCAGGATGGTTGAAACTAGATCCGGGGTCTTCTTATCCCATTCACTCGATCATTCGGGTACAAGTCTAGCCATGCGAATATATGATTTGTAGTCAAACATGGAAAGACATTGTTTGATTACCAACCAATGATGTGAGTTGTTAACAAACGTGAGAGAACCACCATTGATGTCAATGGCCCTCAAGGTACTATAATACATTTCATAAGGCCTGGATAGATGATTTGATGTTGAACGCCAAACAAAATCTTTCGGTCAAAAGTATGAAAGCGATGATCTTGTCGATGCTATAACAAGCTTCATGGTAATGGAATATGATGTTTCTAAGTGAACTTCATGGATAATGATTTGTCGTCGACAAGAAGCCACCTTATTGTGAAAAGGGAGTCACTGATTTCGGAGAAAAAGGTATGAATTGATATAGCAATGTTCAGGGATGACTGTCATGAGAATAAAGGTTTATGAGTATTGCAGAAGGATGAGTATTCACTGGATGACTTCTCTTGAACATATCAGCAACATTGAGATGAGTTGGAAGCATTGACCCAAAACTTAAGTGAAGGTATGATGAACCATAGGTATGAATGAACTGTCAAGAATATTACCCAACCCAAACAGTCATGGTGATGGAGTGAAGTGTCATGTTCAAGAGCGACTTTCTATCGTAAAAAGTTTTGTTCACTTTCACAAATTTTCCTTGGTCATTTTTCAACCAATACCTCTTTATTTTTTAACAAGCTTGAGGAGGATAACATTTTTTTGATCTATAATTCAACCCTTCAGGTGAACAATATATCACTATCTAATCATTTAAGGAGTATAGAAATGAATGAAACTCGGTTCTTGCCATGATCGACAAGTTTGTCACTATTTTATGTTTTAACGAGCCTAACGATAGTGACATCCCAATCCTTTTTCATATTTAGAGAGTTTGAAAAAGAGGACGAAAAGAAAACTCCATAAGTACTTTTTCGTAAAGCTGTCACTTAGATCTGAAAAAGTGTAAAATAATATCTAAGAGAACCTCTTTAGTTATGTTTGACCAAGGTATTCCTTTTTAGTAAATAATCTATCTCATTCTGGAGAAGGGTTAAACTTATACTGAGTAGATATCAATTCATTTACTTTTACAAGCTTGAAAAGACAAGTGCTCGACAATATTTTCACATTATCGGAGTTTGAAAAGAGCGGAAAGAAGACTCCAAGGGTTCCTTTTTTGTTGTTATTGAAGCTCGAAAAAGAGATAAAAGTGTGTTTCAAATCCTTTTTCATTTTTAACAAAGCTCGAAAAATAAGGATAAAAACTATGCTTTCTGGTCAAATCATTCTTGAAATAAATCTTCATGACTAATCTGTTCATCAGTTGTAAAACCTGTTCAGAACAACATCAAATGGATTAAAAATACCTATTTCATGATAAAAAAATATAATAAAACCATATTCATAGCAATAAATATTCATTGCAAACAATTAAATGACTAAATGAAAAGAGTTTTACTATTCATTTTTATCATTCACTAGTTACAATTTTCATTTTGGAGCTCTAAACCTGTTTTTTCCCCCGAACTTTAGTAGTTGATTGCGATCGATTCTGTGGACGATTTTTATCGCCGTTTGATCTAGGTTAGTTCCATGAACCTTCTCTTTCTTTCATTAATCATTTCATTTCCTTTAACTATAAATTTTAGGGTTTTGAGCCCCTTCGGGTAATTTTTTCTTTCAAAAATGGCAACGCATCCTTGAACATGAAACGGTGCATCGCATAGCAGCTAAAATGAAGGCTATATGCATATACAATGCATTGTCTCTTGTCTAGGACTACATTGGGCGCATTCTTCATTTTTTATTTTTTCACTATGCCCAAAATTTTTCCAACTTTTTGCAATGAATGGACTCTAATGGTTCTTATGGTTGTATTTCAGGTTTTCATCGGACTATAATGAAGATTACATGGAGAGAAAGAGATCATGAAAAACAGAAAATGATTGCCCTAAATGATCCGGGTACAGTAAGAGCCCTAAGAGATTGTGGCATGTTAAAGTACTTCCATTTGTCAGGGATGCGGCAACAAATAGAATTTTTGGAGTTCCTAATTCGAGCATGGGATTTAGCTATCAAGGCTTTTCACATTAAGAACCAAGTGGTTCCTATAATAGCGGAAGATGTATATTTTATCATATGTTTTTCGAGGAGAGGCTTACCTATTTCACTTTTAGGGTCTTCTCTTGGAGGAGAGGTTGTGAAAGATTATGTTTTGCAACATTGTTATCCAGGGGCAGAGCCAAGAAAATATGGGAAGATAAACATCTAGGATGATATATATTTTCATTTGAGAACCATTCTTTTCATGATTGCAAAACTTGCTGGCACCGTTACACTACATGTAGAAAATAGAACGTATATGTAGCACGCACTAGAGTGCATGGAGCCAACAGTATTCAACTAGTCTGAACCTATACTTTCTCAGATAAAAGAACAACTAAACAAGGCAAAGGGAGGAAGGAAGAAAAATTGAAGTTATGGTTTCATCCTTATCTCATTTTCCTTAGAGCAGATTCCATTGATGCAGCCACAGCATGTGACACTGGGTGTGTTTAATCCTAGAGATCCGAGGATGTATAGATGGGTAGAGCTAATGGGTAGGCATGTAGATCAATCTACCATTGTGTTCTCGATAGTGTTCTTTGCCTAGTTCAGGCGACAGGTTGTGGCCATCGATGAGTATGCATACGAAGGCGTTGATTTCCGAGGAGATCCAGATTTAACTTTACCGGAAGGCACTCAGTGGGGTGCAATAGGTAAGAATATTTTGACCATGTTTTTTTATTTTTATAAGGTTTATACGATGTTTTTGTATTTTTTATGTTTTCCCAAGACTAAACTAGATTTTTGATGTAATGCAAATGTTGGTCGAGTTCAACTAGTGGAGGAACCAGAGCGTGTAGTAGATGAGCCAGCAGAGAGGGCTATCGGTAGAGCATTCTTTCAGGATGTAGACATGGATGAGACTATGTTTGAGCTTCGGCAACACATAGAGGGGTTGACCTTCAAAATTCCAGATTTTTGGATCAAAGAGTTACCCATTCGACTGCAGTGTCACACTATAGGTGTTCCTAAACACTAGATGCGGTTACTGCATAGGATAGCTAGATCTATAGCATGTTACCATGAGCACCACTAGTTTATTTTGACATGTTGCATACATTTTGAGGTCATATGACCAATGTGTCTTGGGCACAAATTTTGTAAAAACCTATAACTATCTATCTATTTGATTTCAGTGTTTTCCTATGTTTATTGTGCAATCCTATTCAATGATGTGAATGTTTTCTTTACGTGCTACAAGTCTCTGTCTAAAACTGGATTAGCCAAAGAATCAATTAGTGTGTTCAAATTTCTGGAAATGTGTTGATATTGAATAAAATCAAAGTTTCTTTCCAAAATTCAAACTCTTAGGAACAAACGATGCAGTGTTTGATTTGTAACAATATAAACACTAGTAAGTTGTAATACCAAAATTTGTGAGTCTAACCTTATGATGATGCAGTTAATACCAAATGAAATGGCATCAGAGAGAAGTTCGATCAACGCGATATACTGAACAATATTATTTGTAAATCTATCGATAGAAATCCCTTGAAAACTCACCAACTCACCATTTAGAGCCAAAATGGCCCACGCTGCAGAGGATAGATTCTATGTACTACGACTAGCACCATTAGCATATCCAACAAAATGTTACAAAGATTCAGACATCTGCGTTGAAATGTAAAGTGGAAAACTAACATCAAGAAAAATCTAAAAATAAACTAAGACAGTAAATGCAAATCAACAACATATATATACAATATAATAAAAAAATCACTATGCTCATGATTAAGTATAGTAACGTTTCAGATACAACCCATTTCTGGGTTGCACCAATGGAATTCCATCGTAATCAACTAACTCATATGCACCCTTAGCAAGAACTCTTTTGAAATTATAGGGGCTATGCCATAATGGCTCAAATTTTCTTGTACCTATTACATCAACTTCTTGATCATCAAGAAGGACCAAGTCGCCCTTTCAGAAAAGGTGAGACTGGAAATTTTTGTCGTATTGCGCCTTTATACGTCTCTTATGCGCTTCGTTGGACAATTGGGATTCACGATGTGTTTCATCAATATGGATGAGGTTAAAAAGACACGCTTCTTCTTCTGAGGTGTCAGGTAACAAGTCGATTGTGATTTTTAATGACGGTATTTTACATTGAATTGGCAAGATAGCTTCCAGACCATACCCCAATTGAAAGGGAGTAAATATGGTCGCATTTCTTACCGAGGTTCGGTATGCCCACAAGGCCAAGTACAGGATCAAATGCCAGTTTCTTTTATGAACTCCTATCATTCTTTGAAGCATACGTTTAAGAATTTTGTTGATAACCTCAAATTTTCCATTTGATTGTGGATAATAAGGAGTAGAATTATCATGTGACAATCCTAACTTGGCAGTTAATTTAGCCATCATGTGGTTGCGAAAATACTTCCCATGATCTGGAACTATGGCTTGCGGGACCCCAAAATCTGCAATAACATGATTAAAGAAAAATAATGCAGCTGTCTGTCCTATGGTCTTGAATGTAGGCATCGCTTCGGCCCATTTGGTAAAGTAGTCTACTGTAACAATAATATAACCATGCCTCCCGAACGAACAAGGGTTACAAGTTATGAAGTCAATACCCCATTTCGAAAATGGTCCTACATAGACAACAGGATGCATTGGTGCTTGTGGTTTGCATATTTTACGATAAAAAATTTGGCATGCATGACAACTTCTGACCGCAAGGATGAAATCACGTCTACGTGGTAGCGTATCCAGATAAATGTCCACAACAAGCCCCAACATGACAATCATTTAAAATATTTTTTCCCTCTTTATGAGTGAGGCACCTCCATAAAATGGTATCGACACCACGACGATAAATTGTATTGCCGACGATCAGATAATATTGGGCTTGGTATCCAATACGTCACTGTTCAGAGTGAGAGGTATCAGGGAGAAAAGTTTGAGTTTGGATATAAATGATGAAATCTCCATACCAATTATTAGATGATTTGATCAGAAACAGAGACTCATCAGGAATTGATGGTTCCGACATAGTAGCAGTACTATCAGAGGGAAGGTCACAGAGAATCTCATCCAAAACTAAATATTTCTTTGACTTGGATTTGATGAATTCCAAATTCAATTACTGCAAAATGAAAATCCATTTTGAATATTTTCCCACTAGAAATTGATGTAATAATATATAAGTCATGGGGTTTCAATCTGAAAAAACAATGGTCTTTCAGAGTAGGATATAGTGGTGAAATCTTTGGAGATATTGAACAGCTGCCAAGGCAAGATTTTCTACGTATGAATATTTAGCTTTTGTATCATTAAGATTATGACTCAAACAATATATCAGATGCTTCTACTTGGACTAGAACCATAGCAATGGTCGTTTCGGCCATGGCGATATATAGGAAATAGTCATTCTGATAATTAGGGGGATACATTGGACAAGAGTATCCTTGACAGCATCAAAAGAAGCTTACGCAACTTGGTCCCAATGGAAGGGAACGCCCTTTTTCAAGAGTCGAGTAAATCCTTTAGCCATTTCAACGTAGTTTGGAATGAACCTTCTTAGGAAGTTAGCCTTTCCTTGAAGTTTTTGTATCTGAAGTAAATTTGACGGCGTAGGAAAATCAAGAATGGCCTAGTCCTTCAATGGGTTGATTCAAATTCCTTCTTTTGAAACTACAAATCCAAGAAAATAACCAGAGGCAACACACAACACACATTTATGTGGATTTAGACGTATTTTGTAGTGTCGACAGCATAAGAATATGGCTCTCAAATGCATCGAGTGATCTGTCTGATTTCGTCAATGCACGGGTAAATCATCTAGATAAGGTTGAAAAATGTTCTTGATGTCATTGAAAGCATAATCCATTGCTCTCTGAAAATTTTCCCCAGCATTCTTTAAACCAAATGGTAGTTTCCTATAAGCGAATTTTCCCCAGGGACAGATGAATTTTTCCTTATGTTGATCCTCTGGGCGGATATTGATTTGATTGTAGCTGGAAAATCCATCCATGAACAAAAATATTTCACATCCATCACAATCGTCAATAATCTGGTTGATAAAGGGAGTAGGATAGTTGTCTTTTGGACAAGCAATGTTAATGTCTCGATAATCGATGCACACTCTGATGGTTCCTTATTTTTTAATGAGAGGAACGATGTTGGAAACCCACTCAGTTATTGGAATAGGGTAAATGAAACCAGCACACAAAAGTTTTTCAACATCTGTTTTGATGGCAGTGGCTTCATTTGAATGAACAGGACGAAGCCGTTGACGCACCGGTTTGACATCACGATACATATTAATAGTGTGTTCAACAATACTAGTATCTATGACTGGAATTTCCTTGTAATACCAAGCAAATACATCATGGGATTCACGAAAAAGAGAGCGATTTGTTTCTAGTTCTGATGGAGAACAAGACACACTGACATGAATACTTTCTACAATGCCAGGTTTGGTCTAAATATCGATATAAATGGTTTCTTCAATATTTGATAGATTTTTCTCAGAATCGATTTCATTAATAGGTAAAGAATTTGAAAAGAAATTTTTGATTGATGGGTGATATATTTCACTAAGATAATTTCCTTCATAATTAGGAAGATGGGAATGATGATCATAATCTTCGCATGGTTCTCCTTTTGACATCATGGCTTCCAAAGTATTGTCATCTGTCAAGAAAATTGAGGAAAATGGGTCAGATGGAGTACCAAAATCTACGGAGCAATCAACCCAAACAACCGGCAGTGCTGATTTTGGATTCGCCACCCAAGCCAGATAGATTGATTTCTATGCCATCTCTATAGGTATGGGCAGCAGAAACTCATCCAACGTAACAATTTCAGAATCACTTGTACTCTCCCTTAAGCCAGATGGAGTGGAAGAGATCATGTAGCTGCTCTCTATACTTGCAATTTCTGCCGACGTCATGGGTGGCGGTAATTGAAAGGTTCCCATGAGAGTGGAATCCCTTAAGAGTCCTACACCAATGTTCTGAAGTGATAGTTTTGGTGCGTGAATGAACGAAACACTTCCAGATACCTGTGAAGCAGAGGCAAAAAAGGATAGTTGATTTATGACTGTAATTGTACCTTTATATGGAAAGGCAATCATTGTGAAATATGTAGAAGAAATTGCAGTCATAACATATACCCATGGCCTTCCATGTAGAATATTATATTCAAGGGGTACGTCAACAACCTCGACATCAACATTCATTGTCTCTCCCCCAAGCTCAACATGCAGGTTATTAATAATGCCATAAGTCTTATATCTACGTCCATCAAAATCTTTCAACGCCGTTTGTGATCGTGATAAGCACGGCGAGCCAAGTGACTTCCAACAATTTAGAGACATAATACAGGTAGATGTTCCCTCATCAATAAAAATATGATGAACAAGTTGATTGAGAACATTTACTTGTATGGAGAATGCCAATTCTGCTGGTAGTTGCGGCACATAACTCATATGATTAAAGATGAAAAGATTAGAATCAGTCCGATCAATTCCACCAATAGCTGACAATAAAGCTTGTTTTTGGGAGGGACAATTTTGTAATACCTCAAGAGAAGACATAGTTGAAGGGGATTGAGCCAAATATTCAACTATATTATAGTTTTTATCATCTCTTGCTCGAGGATTTTATGTCGATTATGAATTACTCTCTTAGGTGGCTTAATTGTCAATTCAGGAATAGAAATAGGCGGTACCGATTTCGTAGATAGATTCATAGTCGAGGTATCAGGTTGATCAGTTTCCTGACTACCATAATATTTATTACGTGTTGACACCAAAATATCTATTGAAGGTTTTGTGATGGATAACATAAGTACTTGGGAACTAGAAGCTGGATCCGTAGCAACCAAATTTGTGTCCGGATTCGGAAACGGATCTGTCAACACAACTGAGGCATGGGAAGTCTTAATGATTTTTGAGACTTAAGCACGGTGAGGAAAATACCAAACAAAATTTTCCTCATTACAGATTATTCATGGATAACGAGGTTTCGTAGGTCCAGACGATTGATCAAATGATCTTTCCTGTGGGTTAGAAGTTTGTTTTTTCTTAGATTTCCCCTTCTTCTTACTTCCGGGTTTCTTGTCACTTTTTCCCTTGTTAAATGACACAACATTAATTTTGGAATAAGTTGCAAGATCAGATGCAGTATTATGATGTGTTCTTGCAGTGCCAATCAAGTCATCTCTGGCATGAGAGTCCTTTAATTGAGGAGGAACAATAAAATTAGATTGCGATGCATTAGGAATTTTTTCATATAGCATGTCAGATTGAGTATAGATCAAATATAAATATTGGGCATGAAAAATGACTTTCTCTTCACTGAAGATACCACCCTTAGCCACATCCTCAGTTATAGATGGTAACAGGGACTTGATGAACCACTCATCAAGGAGTTGATCAGGAACAAATGTCTTAACCATTCTACAACGACGATGCCACTCATGAATATGATCAGAAATGTGAGTAGCATTAGTCTGTTTGAAATTGTTCAAGAGTTCCATTCTAGTTTCATATCGTATGGGTAACTGGAAGTGAGTCAAAAATATAATAGCTAGGGTAGTGAAATTATCAAAAGAAGCTCTAGGTAATTCAATATACCATTTTTCAGTTGGACCAGTAAGCATACACTGGAAAAGATGTAGTCGAACAGAGTCATCATTTAGGGAGTTTGATGAACACAACAAACGATAAATCATAACATGAGTCGACGAGTCTTCTCCGGGTTTCCATTGAACTTAGGAATATCCTAAGGTAATTTGTGAGGTATCACCGGCCACCATGGAGCATAGTTGATTGGATCATTGGTTAGTCAATCTAAATCTGGTAACTCTAAAGTTGCAAAAAAATGCAACTGCCTATTGAGGTTAGGTTGAGAATAGCTAGGGTATGATGGTTGCTTGAGCAACATGCCTTTGAGCACCAACATAAGGAATCTACTACTAGTAACCCGGATAGGGGTTGTTTTAATAAGAAAATGCTTGAGGATTATGTTGACCAAAACCTGAATATGGTACTTTTTGAAATGAAGTCTGAGGGATTTGCGCCTGAGGCTGCCAAGGGGTCTATCCACTAATGTTATAACCCAAATTAGGATAACTTGGATTCGGTTGAGAATAAGTATAACCATGTTGTGGCTGTGACATCCCATAAAATGGTAAATGAGCTTGTGAATAAATGATTCCAGATATAGGTTTTTTTTGTAAATTAATCGGAGGATTTGGAGTCTGTGGGCCCAATACTTGAGGGTATTGAGTTGAAGGACACACCTGAAAAGGTTTTTTTACAACATTTGCATTCTGTAATAGGTGTAAAGATGAATTAACGAGTGGAAATGATGTGGGTGTAATAGGTTGAACTGTTTGATATGAGTGTAAAACCGTTTGTGGTTGGATAGGTATAGTGGGCTGCCATTAACAACTATTCATTTCGAAATTAGGTTGACCAGAAAGTGATGGAGTATTGTCATAGTGGGTGACCAAAGGCTTCCCCCTGCATGAGGAGGATAATAAGATGGAAAATGTTTCCCTCCAAATGCAGGGAGTCCAGTTGATATGGTACTGGATGGAATAGACCTAGAGGGAACAGCTTGATATTTCCCTAATGACGTGTATAAAGAATCAAGCCATTGAGTACTCACTATAGGTTTACCAATTAGAATACCGAACAATGGAATTGGTAAAGTCCATGGGTTTGAATATGCACTACAAAAAATTACAGATAAAGATTTATAACCTGATGAGACCATAGGGCCACCATGAAAATATGATTCTGGTGAAGTTGTAAACATCGACGGGGTAGTGAAGGTAGCTACTGACGTAATTGGAACGGATGACCCAACCAAAGATGTTGGTTCAGGAATGGTTACTTGAAAAAATTTATACCATTTTGAATCGATGGGAATATGAATAGGAACACGATTAACAAAAGTATAGGGTGGTGATTGAGGAAAATATTTGTACAGGTAACGATCCTCCCCAAAATGGGTTGGAGTTAAAGGTGTCTTGTCTTGTGGGATTCTTCAATCGAAATCAAACCAACAGGAAGTATTTTGGCATCTGGCCCAAAGTATATTTCAGGAGGTTGATTTTGTGATATGGGAGACTCAATGGCTATAGAAAATTGTGGGATGACCAATGGATGAAAAACTTCCAGTTGTTAGACTTCGGGATTCAGATTTTCTGGAAAAGAAGAGATAGGATCTAGATCAACTTTCGGTTGAAAAACGTCAGGTTCAGGAGGTATGGTCTCACTGATTGGATGGATCGCGACCACAGGTAACTGTGAGGACTCCGTCTCAATAACATTAGACAAAGTAGGATGTGTAGAAACAACTTGTGCAAACTCTGGTATATGGGAAGATGATGCTTCACTAGAGGTACTAATGGTACTGGTTTCGGTAGAGTGATGTCGCCTTCGTTGTCCAGAAGTAACTTCTAGTGGTAAATGTGGTTTCAATGCTATTCTATGCAAAAAACTGGTAAAAGGCTTTTGTTCTTCCACGATGACTGATTTATTTTAACCAAAAAAAAATAAACAAAATAAAAGGGTATTACTAGCAAAATATTTACCAAGAAACTATGAATTGCAGAATACCTCCTCGCGAACCAAGAAGTAAGGGCAGGTAATCTCCCCGAATGCTGTGTTCGGTGTATCACAATTTACAAGGAAGCTGACTCGGTTCACTATGGATGGATAGCAACCTAAAGTTTTCCTCCCAAATATACCCAAAGGTACGTGGAGGCAGAAGTCTGTATTAGCCCTGTCTAATGCGAAACCACATAGTGAGAGCACCCCTTTATACTTTTCTTACTATAACACTGCTTGATATACCCAAAAGTATGTGGATTAGATACGATATACTTACGTACGTGGAGTGAGGTATCACACTTGGAATGTATCGCAGATAATTAATGATAGCTGCTATGTTTTACGATGTCAGAACACATCTCTAGCCTAGACCTTCTAAATGTTATCATTATGGTTCCAATGCTTTGTTAGGTAAATTGAGATAAATTTTAAGTTGATCTTGTTTATCAATTTTCCTTTCAAGTTTCACCGCGATGATGTATTGGAAATTCCTAAAATGAAAACTAAAATGATAAAAAAATCTTTCACTTTTAGTTTTTCAATGAAAATCCTAGCTACTAGAGGGAAAGAGCAATCAATTTGAGAGCAAACAATCAAAGAGCACAAACTAAAATGCAACTTTCCTAATTGTTCCTATGAAAAACACACAATCCACTACATCCAAATGCATGCTTTTATTTTCAGTCCCTTTAATGTGAATGTAGCAAAGGAAACTAAATGCCTCAAATCAATAAAAAAAATGCCTTTTACTTTTGAGAAATGAGGAATAGAACAACAATTTCTCTTTTAATAGGAAAAAATGAAGAATAGAACTACAATTTCCCCTACAGGAAATGAATAATTTAACGATAATTTCCTTTTCAAAATAAAATGGATCTAATGCAGCAATGAAAATACTTTTAAATTAATTCACCAATGATAAATGAAAAATTTTAAATAAACATTGAACAAACTTTTCTTTCAAAGGACGAAGAGGTAAATAGAGTTATTGGTCAATATCAGGTATTAGGCTCTTTAAAAAACAACAAACAACAAACTGAAAGCAAATAAAATGACAAACTCAATGGAATTTGGTTGATTCTAGGGGGAAACACATTCCCTAAGGGGAGACAGTGCGTTGCAATGCACCCCTGGAAGGGAGACAGTGCTATGAAAAGAAATGTGTCATATTCAACAGTGCAATGGGAGCAGTAGAGAACTGAAAACTCAACTGTTTAACACACTTCTAATGCAAATTTTGATTTCAAAAAGCCTAATATTTCAGATTAAATGCTACTGGGTAAATAAAAATAGATAAACAGAGGAAAATACACCAAGGATGAAGGGTAAACTTCCCAGCGGAGTTGCTAATTTGTTATGTAGAATTATGGATTACGGATAAAACATTCTTCCCTAAATGTGGTTCTCATCTATAAAAATAGGTTAAGGACTTTGCAACTACTTTTCCTAACAGTAAATAGACACACAGTCATATCAAGAAACTTACTTGGAGTCCAAGCGCTTCCAATTATACTTCTGTCACTCATGTTGTAGCTTCAAATTCAAGCTAGATCGCCAAAATATTTCCTGGAAGAATGAACACTAAACAACAAAGAGATAGAAATATAAATATTCCTATTTAATTTATTCATTTAAATCAATGAAACATGAACCATATACATCAGATAAGAATTCATAATATGAAAAACATAAGATTATATAGATACATACGTGGGAAAGTAAGAAGCAATATTTATTAATGGATAAAAGGGGAGGTTACAACCCACTGATTGATTTGATTTCACCATCTCAAGCAACATCCCAACCTCATCAAAATGCACATCTCTTTAGCAGCATGTTACACAAATCAACTCCTCAATTGAAATTCCACCAACATTTCTCTACTCAAATTCTTCCTTACCAAGCACTGGGATCTGTGCTCAATTTATAGAGGAGCTGAAGGTAGTTTACAATAAATGACTTTCTAATAATAGGAAATACATGTTCCTAGTCTTATAGGTATTAAATGGACACATGGATTTGAAGTTTGACACATATGCACTCTTCTAGAAGACACTGGCCAAGTGGAGATTCCAGAAAAATGATAATTTCGCTCCCAAATGACCAATGCACCTTTGAGTGTCGGTAAGTTCTTTGCAGATCACCTTTTAATGGAGGTACCTGCATATGCAATGCACTTAGCCCCTTGAGATACTACGTTGGTGAGCTCATAGGTGTTATAATATAAACTTCAAATCTTGGAAACCTTGTAGATGGAATTCATAGATGATTTGTTCTTGCTCTTTGTATTAGGGCATGTAGCAAGTGAAATGATAGGGGACGATAGAACCTATTCATTGGTCCTGGGGATGATGTCCAGCTAACCATGTCATTGGGAATGACGCCGAAATTGACCTATAACACTGCTTTTCAAAAATCCTTAGGAAAAAGGGCAGAATTAGTATTTTTTGGGATTTTCCTGATTTTTTGAAACAAAATGGATGAGTTCGACCTAGATGGATGTTATTAGGATGGATAGGAATATTATAGACATTATAGCTCAGTGTGTTTATTATTTTTCTATTTAAATCAAGTTTTTGGACCATTCAAGCATGTAGAATTTGTGTAATTTTGTGTTGAGACTTTTGAAGAACCAGTTCCACTTTCTATTTTTTTTTCATGTTGTGGATTATTGATAAATTTTGTTGTAGCTGATAAGTTCTTCAAGTGTGTGAGGAAATGGGTGAGGCCTCCCACACTAAGATAAGTACACTTTTGTTAAATTAGCATAGTTTTCAATGCAACAATTCTTGCTTCAGATCTATGATTCAGTCATTTTGATGTGTGAAGATTTATTATGATTGTTGGATGAATATTTCCTTAAATATAATTTTCATATGAAAGGAAAAACAAGAATTTAGTTTAAATTCTCTTTATATCAAATCATGAACAACAAGTAAAATTCATCCTCTTTTCCTTTCTTAAGTTATTTCTTGAATTTCCAATTTTAATGTAGTGGCAACAATGTTGGAATAGAACTATAAATAAGGAAAACTTGGACCTCCTCAGTTAGGAGCCTCTTATCTTACTTTCTATACATCATAAAATATTTTTATTCAGTTTCTCTTCATGAAGGTAGTATTGCGGGGAAGGACAACCAAGATCTCCTAAGTTAGGAGACTCTTCCTTCACTCACTACATATTGAATCATAAACTACTTATTCATATTTTATATTTGTAATGTGCATTTCCATAAATATTAGAATTTTGAATATATTTGTAATATGCATTTCTTTCAACTTCTACAGTTTTTCTTCTAAAATTGACTTCATCTGAAATCCATATATTTTGGACATGCTTCCAAGTCTACAAACCCGGATTGAAAAGTAGAATATAGGTGTTAGTTTACTTAGTAAATTGACCCAAGAACATGATCGATTGGGTATAAACGAGGTCCAAATATTGTGCACAAGTAATAACTTTCGCTTTGGTCATGAATCCACCTTTAGATACATATTCGGTTATAGGTGACAACAAAGATTTGGTAAGCCATTCTGCTAAAAATTTATCAAGAACACAAGTCTTGATGAATCAGAAGTGATGCCTCCACTCATAAATGTGATTGGAGATGTGACTGGAATCTGATTGCTTGAAATTGGTCAATATTTTTGTTCTAGTTTCATATCTGATGGGTAAATAGAAATATGTGAGGAAGGTGGTGGCTAAAGTGCTCAAATCATGAATGAATCTCTAGGTAGATAAATATACCATTTAGTTGTGGTACTTGTAAGAGTTCATTGGAAAATATGAACTCGAATGGAATCATCATTAACAGATTTTGAAGAACACCATAGATGATAAGCCATACCGTGCACCGACATGTCTTCTCTTGGATTCCAATTGAACTTTGGAATACCTAAGGAAATGTAGTGTAAATAATCAACCACCATGGTGAATGAGCATTGGGGTCATTAGTTAGCCGAGTTAAGTCTCAAAATTCAAGAGTGGAAACAAAATGCAACTGATAGTTAAATTCCAGAGGAGGATGACCTAAATATGAAGGAAAAGCTTAAGCACCAGGAACTTGCATTCCCGGATAAGGGGGGTTATGATAATAAGAAAATTTGGCACTAGTCTAAGTAGGACTCTTGTAAATAGTAGAAAAGTGACCTTGATGCCCAACACCAGGGTGATGGTAAAGATGTTGGAATGATTGGGCTTGGATTTTTTGGCCTTGAAAAGGTGCTTGATATGGAACATAATGTTGCTCGATGGGGGTTTTCATTGTCTCGTGATAAGGTGGGTTATGTTTGGATTGCACCATAGTACGAATAATATGTCCTGTCAAAACTTTAGGAGTACCCTGTCTAAGTAGTTGAGAGTGTGAGGTACCTTGTACTAGCTAGGTAAGTGGGACTTGGGAAGTTCCAGATACCATTGGAAAATACTGAGATGCAACTACAACTTGTAAAGGTTGGTTCGAATGGATTTGAGCTTGTTGGGGTGTTGATGGATGGATAGGAATTTGAGAAGATGGTGCAGGCTGAGGATTTAACAATCGATCCCAATATGAACGAGGTTTTACGAGCAAAGTAGTATTCCAAATAATAGTATCCATTCCAGGATAAGGAGGACTATAATGAGGTTTATTACTAGTTTGAGGTATAACAACAAAAATTTTCCACCCTGCCAAAGGAGGAGGGGATCATGGAGGATATTGTGACCCATATAGAAGATACCCAACATAAGGAGAGTTATGTTTTTGAAGGTAACCTTGCCCACTGATATAAGGGCTAGCTTGCTACTCAACCATATGTGTAAGAAGAGGAGGAGGAGGAGGATAAGTTATGTAGAACTCGTAAGAGAAGTACCAGATGATATTACCATATTGGATGACAAAGGAGAGGTCCAAGGACTAGAAGCCACACCAAAAATTTACCAGATAAAGACTGGTAACTTCGTGGGATGGAAAAACCACAATATATATGTTTTTCTTGTGATTTTGAAAACATATATGTGGAGGGAACATTTGATGTCTCGACCATAGTGGCGAAAAAAGGTTGAGAAGTTGGATCAATTCTAGCCATGGTTAAAAAATTTTATGAATATTACTGCAAAAAATCTGTGGATGAGTCCAAAGAATCAAGAAAAGGAGTTTGTATTGGAGTTTGAAGAGGAAGAGGATCATTTTGATAAAAATGAAGTCCTTACCAATGAAAAGGGGTAGAAGGATGAGGCTCTTGCAGTAATTATTCAATTCTCACATTTCTGTGTGGAAGAGTTTCACCGTCGAGTCTAAGATATATAGGCTATGTCTGAGAAAAAGGAAGAGAAGAGGAAGGTCCTAAAGTAATAGGTAAATATGGTTGAGGCTCCTAAGGTTCAAAAACCTTGGGAATCAAAGTGTATGACTCGAGAAAGTCAATTTCAACAAACTATTGCAATAAATTTGGAGGGAGTTTTGTTTCAATTGTGCCAGTGTCACCATCAAGAGTACATGTAATTTCGGGCTCAAAAATAAAATGGAAATATTATTATGGTAGATAAATATCAAGAGGAGGGCCATATGTGGTTTCCGATGTTCCCGATTCAGTGGTTTGCATCTTCTCGTGCTTCTGACGATATCCAAGAGTAGCCTCTGGTGGAAGTGGAGGATTATGTTACATTCTACATGAATGATGAGTAGCATATTTTCCTCTTCCGCATTAGGTAATAAATTTTATTAACACAAAAAGAACTAAATAAAAAAGAGGGTAATCTAGGCATAAATTATTTCCAAGTAACCATGAATTGTAATATACACATTGGTGAATTGAGTACTTAACGTATGGAAGCCAATCTACCCGAATGCAATGTTTGGTGTATCATGATATACAAGGCGGTAGAATAAATAACCTATTTATCGATAGAAACCTATAGGGGGACTCCCAAAATATACTCGATGGTACATGGGAGTGCAATCCATAGTAATTTTTTCTAATATGTAACTGTTCAATGGGAGCATTCCCCTATACTTTGTGTGCATGGAGTGTCGTCCAATATACGCAAAGGTACGTGGATAATGATCCTATACACTCACATACTTGGAATGAGATATCACCAACGCTGGCAATCAATGACAACTCATATATTTAACGAAGTCAGAACATGTCTCTACCCTAGACCTCTACGCGTTTGTGTTAATTTTAAAAATGCTCATGAGGTTGATTCAATAAATTTACTTTTTATATTTGGTTAATTTTTAGTTTTGGGGATCAGCACAGATGTTTCCTGAATATCCCTAAATGAAAATCTAACATGAGAAAATGGAAATATTTCTCTTTCAACGAAAATATATCTAAGGAATGGAAGAATAAATCAGTATTCAACATAAACATGCAAAAAACAAGATGTAATATGCAACTTCCCTTTGAACGTAACTGTTCCTACAATAATTCACATACAAAACCCTAAATTCTAAATGCAAAATTGATATTCACCACATAGTAATTTTATAAATGAAGAAAAATAAGATGAAAATGTTTAATCACTGATCCAAATGCATTTTATAATAATGAGGATTAGAACATACATTTATCCAAGAGATTAATGATCAAACGAAATTAGTTTTCAAGTGACCAAATGATAAGAACAAAGAAAAATGAAAACCAATTCTTACCAATAAGAAACAAACTGAAATGAAAACCAAATGGAGTCTTAAGGAAGACCATAAGACACTAAATACTCACGGAAGGTTAGCTGGAAGTAGGCTGATCAAAGAGACACTTAGAAACAGAGGAAAATTTTGTACAAAAAAAATGAGGTCAATGCTGGTGCAGAAGAGGCACTAGTTCTTTGCAACACTAGTATAGAGTGGGCCTCAGTGAGGTGCAACACTCTATTAGAGTCACTGGGGGACAATTCCGACACAAACATTGCAAAATAATCTCAATGAAGTCACTTCCTATGTCTGTTATTAACTAATCAAAGTAGAAAAGGTCTATGAAAGAGGTAATCAAACAAATAGGACAAGGAAAACCACCGAGGGAATACATTGATCCCTAGTGGAGTCCCAAATTTGTTATAGGAGAATTATGATTGTGGATAAAATTATATCACCTAGGTTCGATGGCGAACCTAGAAAAATAGAAAAAAAAGGAACCCAATGCTTTCATTAAAGTAAATAGATGATGGAATGAAGCCTATCTAGAATATATTGCATGATTCATTCCTTCTTTAGCTTGAATGCTCCAATTCTAGCTTCGATTGAAAAAATTACAACATGCACAGTGACATAACACAAGCAAAGAAACTATGAGATCTATCGAGTATCATCTAGGTACTCTATTCAACAGATCAACATGGTATTGAAAAAAGTGAAATAAAGAGCTCACATATAGGAAAATAGAGGACTCATTGCATTAATATAAATGTAAGGAGATTACAACCACAAATAGGTCTTCCAATATTTCAAGGTGTCCTTTCCTTGTCCAAATATGCACCTCCAATCACCATAAATTCATGGAATGTTAACCTCTCACCTCAAAAACATACATGTAGAATCACTCTCCAAAATCCAACCCCTTGCATATGCAAGGTAGTAAATATATAGATGAATCGGGTAAGTTGGGATTTCTTATCTTATTACGAATGTAAGGTTTTAGATCCACCTTTGATTTAGGGATGGGATAAAAGGATAAGGGATGGAAAATCCAAATAAGGATGAGTTAAGATCAAAAATTTTAAATAGATGTAAATTGTTTTAACAAATTATGGAAGCTTATGGAAGAGGAAGCTTCCATAAATTCTCTCCTTTTTCTGAATTTTTAGAACCAACGTAGGTGCAAAGGGGAGAAACCTGTAGGTGATAAATGCTGGAAAAAATGGAGAAAACTATAGGATAAAATTTTTCTAAGGGTGGAAAAGTATCACTCACACTAAAAATGGCTCAGATGAGGTGGTTTTAGGCAGAAGTTATGGGAAATGAAGCAGGTTGATGTTGACAAGGGGGAATAGGATGTTGATTGGTCCCATTAGGAGGCCTAATGACTGTATGTGACAAAATGGCATGTAAAACTACTCATTCATTGCATGCTTCCATACATGGTTATTTATGGCTTCTTCAAACATAAATGCTTCGAATTGAACAATATTAGTCATAACATGTAAGTAACCTTGATACTGGTTCAAATTCTTACTTTTACATAATGTCCCTCTTGGATAAATATTCCTTTCAACATCTTTGAGAGTATCTTTGAGACATAAAGGTATTTTTCATGAGGTAGAGGCATCAATTGCAGGCGGATTAATGGGAATGATTGGGTCTTCAAAATTAGGTATCGACTCATCTGTTGAAAGTTCATCCTGTCTTCCTACAATATCATCATTGACTTTTCTTCTTCGAAAATGACATCATGGATTATTTCCACATCTCTTTAACCAGGGACATAGATTCTATATGCCTTTGAATTTTCACCGTAGCCCAAAAATGTACCTTTCTTTCGAGATGATACCAACGTTTTTATTTTCTCTTTAGGAACATGAAAATACACGGGACGAAAAAATATTCTAAAATGAAAAACAATAGGTTTCTTAGAAGTGAAAACATTAGGTTCCTACAACTTGATAGATACCTTCCACCCTAAATCCAAGTGTAAATGCATATTTAGTGTTTCTTTGAAAAATATACACCTTTCAATCACTGAATTCTACCTTGAAGCCTTTATCTTCCATCACATAAATAGACACCATGTTATTCTTTAAATTGGTTACAGACAATACTTCTTGTAGATGAATGGTTTGACCTTGATTTAAGTGAAGTCTAACAGTCCCTATCACTTTCACAGGGTATGTGGCATTGTCTCCAAGTATGATCTCCAAATTAGTGTTATTTTAAATCAAATTTGAGAGGACCTCCTTCCCAGTGAAGTGCCTTGAGGCTCCACTATCAATAAACCAATTATCTAAAGCATCTAGAGGAGAGGAAATAGATAGAGCATAAAAAAGATAAAATTCCTTTTTTTTTTCTACAACATTATTTTCCTCATACCTGGAGTTTCTCGTCCTTTTGAGAGGTCAACCATTTCCATATCGAGCGGAGAGAGAATTTTCTTCCCTCTATTGTTGAACCTATTGTTCCTTTTATTTCCATTGGATTTGAAATTGTTGTGGTTATTATTGTTGTTGTCATCATCCCGATGAGCATCATTCTTGTGAGGACATTCTCTACCATAATGGCCAAACATGTTCCAGTTGTAGCACCTTCCTTTTATTCCATATTTGAATCCATGCTTAAACCCTTGACCTTGTTCTTCCTCTTTGCATGAGTGAAGAAAGTAGTAGGTTAATTTTCATTTGAAGGCTTGTATTTCTCCATCATCCTCATCTCTTCTTGATTGCATCTAGCCAATAATTGATCGAAACTAGGAATCTTTTCATTGTTGAGAATGGTGGTGTTAAACACATCCTATGCTATTGTAATACCTCCAAGAGAAATGAGAGTGAGCCCATTTTTAGCAACAAAGTCTCCATAGATAAAAGGTCATTCTTGATTTCTGTAATCCTTATGAAGTAGGATTAGATAGATTCCCCTTTATCCATCTTGATTTCCTTCAACTTGTTCTTGAGAAAGAGGATTTGATTTGCATTGTTTACATTAAACATCCCAATCAAGTTATCATACATCACCTTATATGTTCCAAAATCATAAATATAGGCAACCAAATTATTTTAAATGAATTCAATAATAATTCTTTTATATTTCACCTCACCTTTCTTGTACTTTGTATTTGCAGCAGTAGGTGAATTTGAAGGAGGCTCCACCATTTTTCCTTGCACATAGTCCATAGCATCATGCTCTTTCAAAATAAAGTCCAAAGTCATCTTCAATGCATGATAGTTGGATTTTTCTTTGAGCTTGTACTCAGATTTGTAGTAAGATGTAGTAGCCATTGAAGCTTGACCAATATTCTTATCTAACAACTCTCTCTTAGTGATTGATTTTCTCTCTCTTGCTTGGTCTCTGTCTTCACCTAGGTTATGATACCATATTAATTTTAGATAACAATGGTATGTTCTATTCTTGACAAAATTACTTCAATGTTCCTTTAGGATCCTAACAAAAATTTCCAATTTAAATTTCTAATAGAAATCACATTAACCATTAATCACATTGACAGTAACATAGATAGAAAATGAAACAAAATGTAAAAGAAAATTCAAGACTAGAGGAAACTGGATTTGGCATATGCGAGGCAAAAACCCAATGTGTGGAAATCCCTTTGATAATTTATTCTTATTATTATATCAAAATGTTCGGCAAAGAGAGAGAGAGAGTAAAAAAGTCAAATTGACATTCCAAATTCAAAATCAAAACAACCCTGTCAATTTTTTCAGTCAATTGCATTAAAAATGCAACTCTAACAAGAAAGTCAGAGATGGTTAATGCAGGAGCCAAACTCCTCCTTTGAATATATGTGAAAGGAAATAAAACTAAGTCTCCAATAATGGTCAAATTCATCCCAAAATAGTCAAAAAATCTACAATCAAACTTGATCACCCTAAAGTCAACCTTTTGGTTAAGGTAGGTAAAACAACCTATAAAGTCTTGATTTTTGTACCAGACAATGCGGCTTGGTAAAAAAAAATCTATTTCTCCAAAAATCGCAGTCAAAACTGGTCAAACAACCCATGGTCAATGTTGGTGAAACATGGTCGAGTTTTGAAATTTTCACCCCTGCAATTTTGTCCATAAATTTGTCCTTCGTGTGCCACATGTGTGTGTGTGTGTGTGTGTGTGTGTGAGAGAGAGAGAGAGAGAGAGAGAGAGAGAGAGAGAGAGAGAGAGAGAGATATAATGCGTAATGTTGTATGAACCAATGAGAGAAGGAGAGAGAATAATGTGTGAGTGATGATGATGCCAAATGAGTTGAGAGTTCACTTGTATTTATACAAGCCATTGATGGTGAAGAGTCACATCCATTGGGCTTCATGAGTCGACATGATGATGTAGTTGACCTGAAAAATTTTCACATGTGTGGGCATAAATTCAAAAATGCATTTCTAATTGTCCAAATTAGATGATATTTATATCAATTTTGATCCTCTCGAAGAGAGGAATTTAATGCAATCATAATCTTCATCAAGTGAGATGTCCCAAGGTGTAATTGTACCTTAGTTTCCAATTTTAATAGGCTCAGTATAGATGTAAATGGAGATCTCAGAAGTGAAATATCTTAAGTTTTCTTTAACTAAAGTTCCAAGAAAGGGAGTCTGAAATCAATGAATATGAGTGAGGCAAATGGAATCCTTTATTGGAAATCTCAAAAGCTATTTTGTAATTTTAATCAACTTATGAGAATATGAGATCACGAGGTCCGAGAAAATATAGTGAAGTGAGGGTCATTTTCTTAATCAGGCATTTTATTGTGAAAAAAAGAAAAATGGGCAAGGGACATATGAATATCGAGTCAAAATTCTTGTTTTTTTCTTTTGGAATTCTTTCGATATAACACAATTTCAAGGTTCTGAGTTCTTGGGATCTCAGATTAGAAATCTCATTTTTTTATTAAATGATACAAGATATTAGGGAGTCTGGGGTTCTGAGATTGTGATGTTTTCGAGTTAGAGGCTTTGAGTCATCTCGAAATTTATGAAAGGAGTGTTACTAAATTGAATGCAAGATAAATGAATGAAATTCAAAGGTTTAACTCAACCCAACATATGTAATATTTAAATCGGGAAGAGTAAAATCACGGACAAGAGAACTTTTACATCTGCTGCAAGATTTTTTACAATTTTCCTTCGCTTATATACCTTTTAACATTTAAAATTCAAGAAGCTATAGGCCCATGACACATATAAATAAGATGGAGCCAATAATTTTATTTCAGTTGCATAAAAAATAAGTGGAATATGATTATTGACTCATCTTGCAAATTTTCACAAAAACAAAATATGAAGAGAAGCACCAATAAAAAGTACACAAATTATGATGAGAAAGTAGATACTTCCCTGATAATACTCAAACAATTTAGTTTCTCACTTTATTCTTCTACTTGTATTATTAAAATAAGAAACAAATAAAACAATAGCCCAATGTGGTAGGAGGGGATGCACTATGAGATATTAAGGTAGATGAAATCCTATCAGAGGTGGAGCACCAAATGAAGGGATTGAACCATGAGGTCGATCAGGCGATAGTTGATCAGGTTCCCATCCGACTTCAGTGGAACACTATTGGAGAGCCAAGTCATATTGGTCGATTATTATGTAAGATGGCTTGCATAATGTCTTTTTATCATGAGAAGCATTGATTAGTGTACTTAGATGTCTGCATGTAGTTTTTAAAATGGGCGATGTAGCCATCTGTGACTTGGGGCACAAGTTTTTGTAAAACCAAAATTTATAGATATATATATATATATATATATATATATATATAGATACATGTTTTCAGTTTTTCCTAGTTACTATTAGGCTTTTCAATATGATGTGATGTGAATTAAAATTTATTTACATTTGTTGCAAATATCTATCTAAAATGTGATTAGCTAGGGAATCTGCTAATGTGTTTAGATTTCTAGAAATATTTTCATATTGTATGAAATTGAAATTTCTTTCTAGAATTTTCACTCTCAAAGGATGGCATATGGTGGGATTTCTAACTTAATAAACATTCACAAGTTGTAGTACTATGAGTTGTGAGTCGAGTCTCATGATTAAACTGTGGATACCATTTGAAATAAAATTAGATAGTAGCTCAACCACTGCATTATACTCAATGATGTTGTTAGTCGAGCGACTAATGCAACTCCCTTGCATACTCACCAGCTTGCCATTTGGAGCAAAGATAACCCACACTGCGAAATATAGAGTCTGAGTACTACGACTAGCACCATCAGCATAACCCATGTATTGTTCAAGAGATGTCTAAATTTGCAAAAAAAATGTAAACAAGATCAACAAAAACCATTTGAAACTTTGAAAAGACACACTACAAACACACCTATAGACATTATGTACACACTGTAGTACACATGAGGTCGAGTGGTGAGCCCTGGTATTGCACCAAGAAGGCTGAAACTCCCAGAGGCTACCCTACTTTACTTTAACAACCCAGGGTTCATACAAACCTAGAGGTGGCAGTGCTATATACAAAATAGATGCATTCTACTCATGTCATCCTCTTCTGAGCTCTACGAAAGGGTGTTATTTCTAGGGTTTCTAAATGATGTCTGTCACACTTCTTAATTTATACCTAGGGCTACAAATGATTCAAATCCATTAATTTATCAGCAATCAAAGAACTATTATACAACAAGAAAGTACATCTAACTACTCTACAATGAAAGAAATATGCAAATTAAGCTATGATAAGAAATGGAGGCAAACTAGGTATCTTGGATGAAGTAAATTACTGAATTGAAATTTCATAAAGGAAAATAACCTAATCACACTTTTCTGGACCAAATGGCTAAACACACTCTATCTACTTCATGTTCTAATTATCATGCTTTTACTCATGCATCTAATCATGACCTAACTATTCTTGTAAATGAATTTTTTTTGCACCTAGGAGGAGAAGGCGCTAAGGTGGCTTATGAAGGGCTTGAACTCATGGGTGCAAGGTTGAAGGTGTCTAAGTGGTTTTGGCATGTCTAGATGAGGTGGATGTTGGTTTCTGGTTTTAAGGAGGGGTCCACTGGTGCTGCTGCCAGTGCTGCTACAAGTTTCATGTAATGCTACAAGAAATTCCTGAATTGCTATAGGAAACCATCCTAGGGAAATCCGAGGCCGAAAATGGGTGAGAAAAGCATAGGGAAGGTGAATCAAAGGCGTTTTTTGATGAGCAGAAGGTGTCCAACCCCTTGGAAAATATCAGAACATCTTGAGAAGCATGTCTTTCACATATAGGGTTTTGTCACGGTGTGAAGGTGAAAAATCTGAAAACAGGGCCGATGGTGATTTGAAGAAAAGAAGGTTGATGAAAGGTGAGAAATGAAGCTAAAGGTGTTGTTGAAGTCCTCCTTTGCTATGCTACTTGAACCTACAAGAAAACTACCTATTAATGCAACAAATATTGAAAAATTCATGATGAAGGAAATGGATAAGATTAGTTGAATTTTCAAATAAAACCTACTTTAGCCTACAAACAGAAATCTAACTCAACATTCTAAAAATTTTCATGATTAACTACTTTTTCCAAGAAATCATAAACTAAAAAGAAAATTTTTCCAGTGGAGAACATCTACCCTCCTCAAGCACCTATGAAAGAGATGATAGACGGAGGCTTGACATATAGCTTTCTAACTTTATAAATTATTCTATCAACATGTAAGCAAGCTTAATCTACAACAAAGACAAATGGAAGAAAACTAAAAACAGTGAATTGAAATGTAAGAAAAATAGCTAAAAAATCATAAGAAAACTAGCTAAAATGACATAAAATTAAAGAATTAATACACAAGAGAGACTATGGGCAATAGATTGGGCCCTAACCCACAAGCCTAGCTCTCTGAAACTAGATTAGTGAAGCACAATTTGAATACTCATATTATTGCAAAAAATAGTTTCATTACATAAACATGAAAGTCTCAAAAAAATATTACAAGAGCTAAGAGTCTATTAGCTTCCTTCAAATTCAAATCCTAATGAGCTCTCCCTTAGCCTTATTTAACCTATATGGTAGCTACCAAAAATTCCCTAAAAAGTGGGTGATGTGTTCACTTTGACTGCAAGGGAAGTGTATCTTTGGAGCACTTAATCTTTAGTTTTTTTGGATGCCTTTGATTTTGAGTTGTTGGAGGGAATATCGAGGATCCCTTGGCTTCCTTTTGGAGTTAATGAGGTGTAAAATCTATTAGGTCCCTATATTACTAGTATAGTCCCTTATTATTATTAGTGTAAGCCCACTAGGATTACATTATGGCCCCATGGACTCCTATATATAGAAAGGAGGTTTTGTAAATTGTATCATCCAAGAATTGTTCATTTATGTAATGTATTGGAGGTTTCCCCCTCAAAGTGGCTTATTTCTAAGGCGTTGATATCTCTTTTCTTCTATTTTTGGAGCTGGTTACACAACATTTTCTATCAGAGTTTTGGATTCTAGGGTTTCGCTGCTCCAAACAGGTCATCGTGGAATTTTCGCTATAAATTTTTTTCTACGAAGTTTCAAAAGCTAAAATTTTTAGGGTGCGAAGCTGAAATCTTGAGGAACATCGTCAAAAAATTTCAGAGATTGGTTCACAATATTTTTGGAGATATGATCTGTGGAGTTAGGTCATTTTTTAGGCTCCTAAACAGGTCATCGTGGAATTTGCACTATAACTTTTTTTATACGAAGTTTCAGAAGCTGAAATTTTTAGGGTGCGAAGCTGAAAGCCTAAGGAAAATCTTCTAAAAAAATTAGAGCTTGGTCTGCAACATTTTCGGAGATATGATCTATGGAAGGTAGTGCTTTTTAAGGCTCCTAAATTTCACCTCAAAGAGGTTGCGTGGGAAAATCTTTATAACTCTCTCTCTGAGCATCGGATTGGAGTGCCGTAAAATTTTGTCACAAGTACACAGACTATAGTTTCTTGGCTATCAATTTCAGTGCCGAAGGACGAAACAGTGACACATGAAAAGTCATACAAGTTCGCTCTACTGAACCAGTCCATAATTAGGTCATTGTGGGAGATTGGACACAACTTTGTCTTGGAGAATCCAAATCAGGTCAAACCTGTGGCATTCGAAAGATAATTCAGAGGGCTACGTTGGTATCAAAATTCAAATATTGAAGTTTTTCAATCAGAGAGATAATCCAATTTCAATATCGAGCTCCTCAAAAGAAGGAAAAAGGTGTGTATTTTTTTCCGAATTGCATAAGTCTTGTTTGAAGAATCAATTTGAATTGATTCCAAGGGAATATTTTCGAATAGATATCAGTATTGGGTTCTAAAATATGCCCCGTAAAAATAATTCAACACCCATTAAGCCTTCAGAAGGCTCTACTATGACTCATGAAGATGAAGAATTGTAACATGATCTATCAAAATTACAAGAGCAAGTGAAAAAAATTTCACTCTCCCAAAGAGCAACAAAAAATGAAATCGAAGTTTTGAAGAAAGGCGTGGAAGTGAAGATGGACGGTTTGAAGAAAGGCGTGGAAGCTAAGATGGATGGCATGGAAGCTGGCATGGAAGCTAAGATGGATGACAAGAAAGACAACAAGGAAAACATGAAGAATTGTCTAAAAGCAGACATGGAAGGTTTGACAAAGTTGATACAAGAAATGTTTCCTAATGGTGAAAATATAGTAGAAGAACCGCATGATGAGAATAAAATAAATTTTAATCGTGATTTCATAAACTCTAATGTTGGCGGGAAGAACCACCATATTCCAAAAATGGATATGAGGAAGTTTGATGGAAAGGATCCTGTAACATGGATACTACAGATGGAGCAATATTTTTATCTCCATAACGTGAAAAATACACAAAAGCTACGCATTGCAACTTTACATTTAGAACAAAATACATTTGTATGGTATCGATGGCTTTGCTCCCGTAAAAAAATTGCCACTTGGTCAATTTTTACGGAGGAAATGATAGCACATTATGAGGATACAAAGAGCAACACCTTCTTTACCCAATTGATAAATATCAAACAAAAGGGTTTAGTGGGGCAACACATTGTGGACTTCCAAGAATTGAATATAAGGGTAACTGATATTCAAGAGGAACACATGATGTTGATCATTCTATTACTTTGATTCCATCATTAGAAGGCAGAAAAGTTGGCAAAAGGATGAATGTGTGTAAAATAATAGCTGTGAGGAAGCCCACCACTCAATTCTATAAAGAAGGAAGTGTTGCTACGCCTAGATTTCCACAACCTACAAGGTTGACACCACAACAATTGGAAGAAAAAAGAGAAAAAGGGCTTTGCTACAGTTGTGATAGCAAATACACTAAAGGTCATAAGTGTGTTGAGAAGAAATTATTTTACATAGATTGTGAAGAGGAAGAAGAAAATGAACAAGAAGAGGATATACACCAGGAACCAGCCCTAGAAGAGGAAGAAATGAATCCGACCATATCATGTAATGCACTAGCAGGAATTACCACTCCTCAAACTCTCAAGATAGAAGGACATATCAAGAAGAAAAAGGTAATAGTGTTGATTGATTCAGGTAGCACCCATAATTTTATTCATTGTAAGGTAGCCAAGGAATTAAATTGTTTCCTATACCCAGCACCAGAATGTCAATTGATGGTTGCAAATGGAGGAACTATAAATTGCTCTGGAAAATGCCATAATATCAAGCTAACCATGGGGGAATATGTATTGACTAGTCCAATGCTTTCCGTTCCTATGGGAGGTGTTGATGTTGTACTAGGAGTACAATGGTTACAATCTTTGGGGACAGTAGCTTTTAATTTTCAAGAACTTTTCTTGAAATTTTTTTCAGAAGGAAAGGAAGTCGAATTACGGGGTATTGAAGGGAAGACGGGAAGAATAATAAGCTCTAATGTCAGTACAAAGCTTCTAAAGAAAGAACAATGAGGCGTAATTGCACAATTATGCTCACTAGAAGTTCCGACATCAAAATCATCTATTTCTACAGATCTCCAACAAGTCTTGGACAATCATTCCAAGGTGTTTGAAACTCCCAAAAGACTCCCACCTATTCGTGATCATGATCATGCTATTCATTTGATTCCAGGAAGTGTTCCTCCAAACATCAGGCCTTATAGATATCCTTACTTCCAAAAGAGCGAAAGTGAACGTATGATTGCAGAAATGTTAGAGGCGGGTATAATTCAACCTAGTCAAAGTTCTTTCTCTGCTCCTATAGTATTGGTACACAAGAAGGATGGATCATGGCGAATGTGTCAGGATTATAGGGAGCTCAATAAGCTCACCATTAAAGATAAATTTCCCATTCCTGTGATTGATGAATTATTGGATGAATTACATGGAGAAATTTATTTTTCCAAGTTGGATCTTCATTCAGGATATCATCAAATTAGAATGAAGACTGAAGATATTCCGAAAACAACATTTCGAACTCATGAGGGTCATTATGAATTTTTGGTCATGCCTTTTGGCCTTACCAATGAACCTTCTAAATTTCAAGGGTTGATGAATTCCATTTTCAAACCCTTCCTTAGAAAATTTGTGCTAGTATTTTTTGATGATATACTAATCTATAGCAGGTCTTGGAAGGATCATGTTGAACATGTTCACGGGGTGCTCAAACTATTGCAGGAGAAACAATTATATGCAAAAACATCCAAATGTTTCTTTGGAGTACAAGAGGTGGAATATCTGGGTCATATTGTATCTCACGAGGGTGTTAAAGTAGACCCTAACAAAATTAAAGCCATTAAGGAATGGAAATCCCCAAAACCATAAAGAAGTTGCGAGGATTTCCGGGTTAACAGAGTATTATCGCAAGTTTGTTAAGAATTATGGGAGAATAGCAGCACCTCTAACAACATTATTTAATAAATATGCATTTTCATGGACTCCTGAAGCAACTAAGGCCTTTGAACATCTTAAAGAGGCAATGTGCCTAGCACCGGTCTTAGCTATGCCAGACTTCACAAAAACGTTTATTGTGGAATGTGATGCCTCAGGAAATGGAATTGGTGTTGTTTTAATGCAGGAAGGAAGACCCATTGCTTTTGAAAGTCGTCCAATCAAAGGAAAGTATTTACATAAACCTATTTATGAGAAGGAAATGTTAGCAATACTGCATGCACTAAAGAAATGGAGAATTTACCTAATGGGAAGACACTTGAAGGTAAAAACTGATCATGATAGTCTTAAACACTTTTTGGAACAAATACTATATTCAAAAGAGCAAGAAAAATGGGTCACAAATATGTTGGGTTATGAATTTGAAATAATCTACAAAAAGGGAAAGCTTAATGTTGTTGTAGATGCACTCTCCAGAAAGAATGAAGAGGTGGAAGCATTGTTTTGTACCATTTCTATCATCCAACCAGATTGGATAACCACAGCAAGAGATGAATGGAAGAAGGACAAAGATGTATGGACACTCATTCAAAAATTGCAGCAAGATCCTAGTACATCTAATACATTTAGTTGGAAAAATGACTCCTTATGGTACAATGATCGCTTATATATTTGTAAGAATTCCCAACTAAAACAAAAGATTCTTCTGGAATTGCACACTTCTCCTTTAGGAGGGCACTCAGGATTTTTAAAAACTTACCACAAGGTGAAGAATTTTTTTTTTTGGGATGGCCTTAAATCTGATATTCAAATTTTTTTTTTGAGACAATTAAGACCCCAGGACTTCTACAACCTTTATCCATTCCAATTCAACGTTGGGAGGAGATTTCGATGGATTTTATCACAGGTTTACCTAAGTCCAAAGGAAAGAGTGTCATCATGGTGGTAGTTGATAGACTTACCAAGTATGCACACTTTTGTGCATTATCTCATCCATTTAAAGCAAGTACGGTTGCTACTACATTTATGGACAGAATTCAAAAGCTACATGGAAGCCCAAGGGTTATTGTGAGCGACAGAGATCCCATTTTTACTAGAAATTTTTGGATGGAGTTATTTTCTTGTTTGGGTACTCAATTAGCTAATAGCTCATCTTATCATCCTCAATCTGATAGTCAAACTGAGATAGTAAATAAATGTTTGGAAGGATATCTTCGTTGTTTTTTATCTAATAAACAAACACAATGGTTCAAGTGGTTACCTCTCGCTGAATGGTGGTATAACACTTCCTTCCATACTGCAGCAAAAATGACCCCATTTATGGCACTTTATGGATATCATCCACCATCCATCACATCATCTTTAAGGGAAAATCTTAAGGTTCAAGCAATGGAAGATCAGATCAAGCATCAACAAGAACTTCTCCAACTCTTAAAGGATAACCTGAATTTGGCACAAAATCGAATGAAACAACAGGTAGATCAACATCGCAGCGAGAGAAGTTTTGACATAGGAGATTGGGTATTTTTACGGCTACAGCCGTACAAACAAATGTCCCTCAAGAAAGCTAAGAAGGATAATAAGTTATCACCAAAGTACTATGGTCCTTACAAGGTGTTGTGAAAGATCGGTACTATGGCATACAAATTGGAGCTTCCTTCTTCTTCGCAAGTGCATCCAGTTTTCCATGTTTCATGTTTAAAGAAGTTTATAGGTGAAAATCTTCCAGTTCAAACAATATTGCCAGAACTTGATGAGGAAGAAAAAATCATATTGGAACCTGAAGTGGTCACGGAGAAAAGAACTCAACAGCTATGGAATCGATCAATTTCAGAGTATCTCATCAAGTGGAAGAACTTACCCACTGAAGATTCTACATGGGAGGATGAGAATTTTATACAAAAGCACCCAGAGCTACTCAAGCATTGAGGACAACACTTTTTTGAAGGAGAGGGGCATGTTAGGTCCCTATATTACTAGTATAGTCCCTTATTGTTATTAGTGTAAGCCCCTTATTGTTATTATTGTACCCTTGTAACCACCATTTTGTTATTATTGTGCCCTTAAATTATTATTGTTAGGTCAGCTAGGATTACATTGTGGCCCAATAGGATTACATTATGGCCCCATGGACTCCTATATATAGAAAGGAGGTTTTGTAATTTGTATCATCCAAGAATTTTTCATTGGAGGTTTCCCCCTCGAAGTGGCTTATTTCTAAGGCATTGATATCTCTTTTCTTCTATTTTTGGAGCTAGTTACACAACACAATCCCCCTAGAATATATCTTTTTTGTCTACTCAAATATTTAATGGAAAAATCTTCATAAAAAATGCAATATCTTTGTGATTTTCCTGCACTTAACTCATGTTAGTCATTTGAAGTATAACAAGCCTTAATCACCATCTACACTAGAAACATAAGACCATAATATAAGTAAATGTGAGAAAACGAGACCCATTATGGAAAAAAGGTGACAATTAACCCCTCCAAATGTACCTACTAATAGAGCTCATCATGACCCCCCTACCAAATGGCTTCTCATCTTCTCAGCAACTTATTCCTCCTTCTCCATTTCTTTCATATCTTTAATGGACCCTATGACTTGCCAAGGAACAAGTGTGGGAGTCCCTTCAGGAGGGTAAAATCCATCATTATTTTCTTATCATTCCCATTATCTATTCTACTCATCTTTTTACTTCATCTTGTGCCTTTTCCTCAACTTATTTGACCTGTTAGCCATCTATGGTTGTATTTTCTTCCTCAACCAAGGTCGATTTCTCCAATTCTGGGTCTGTTGTAGTTTCCTATAGCAAAGACAAAATTTCCTGTAGAAAACTCTATTTTTCTTGCAAAAGACCCTATTTTCTTGTTTTTCTCCCTTTTTAGTCCTTTGAGGGTCTATGGGGGTTGCATGAGGTGTATGGGATGCCAACCTTGCTGAGTGTCTTCTAATGTTTGTCACATGGGTCTTCACAGGTGAGGTGACCTCTTGCACCCTCCATACTTCTATCCTTACTTCATCATCTTTATTTGGTTACTCCTCAATGAAAGTAGGGCTTTTGGTGGGAGTTTATGGTTTCCCTTGCCTTACCCTTTAACTCTTCCTAGTTATGAAATACATTGATGTTTTCCTTTTCCTTTTTGTTTTCACAGGTGTGCTCAAAGTGGCTAGGGTAGCAGCCACTTACTGATCTATAATTTCTGGTGACATGTTGGTGTCTTGAGGGGAGGTATCACTGCCTAGAATAGGGTCCAATCCTGTCTTTTCCCATGTCTTTTCTTCCTTCTTCCCCTTAGCCTTTTATTTCTATGTTTCATCTGTCTTTGTGTTCTCTATTTACATCTCTATCTCTTATTTTTATTCCTCATCTTCAACCTCCTCCTCTTCTTCTTCTACCTCCTCTTTAGCCTATTATTATTCTTATTCTACCTCCCTCTCTCTAATACTAGAGGAAGATGTTTGTCCTATTTGGGTGGCTACGAAGGTTACCCCATCCATGTCTATGGAAGATGACCAAGATACATGGATGCTTAATCTTCTTAAATAATCATTCACTCTCAGTTTTATGAGGCCATGGTGAGGGAAATGTTGGTATTTTCTTTGCCTCACCTTTCTCCTCCCGTTTGTTATGGAGTTCAAGACAAACTAAGGGATTCTTAATATATGCTCTAGAGGGAGTTCTCCTTGAAACTAAGCTCATTTAATAACTTGAAATGGTACCCATAGACTACACTAAGTCTACATTCACAAGAAATGAATTTCATGATATGGAAGGCTACTTCATCCCAAGGGTATGGAAGGCTTTCTCTCCTGACTCCATTCATGTCTTCAATGTATCCTTCTCCTGGAAGAAAGAATCCTTTATTGGATGCAGTGCTTTGCATCCTCTCTTTAACCAATTTAACTCCTAAGGGAAAATTTGTGACTCTTCTTATGAGTTCAGGTGATAGTGTGATGGCTAGGCCCCTAATAACAGTGGTGGCTCTTTCTTCTGAGTGTGATTGCAGAACCGCTACAAATTCTTGAGCTATCTCTTAATCAAAACATTTCAAAAGCTCAAAGAAACCTATCCATTGGTGATTTTTGAAAATTTCCATGACTTGAGGATCCTGCCTTATTATCTTAATATCAGTGGGCACCATTCTGTTGAATCCCCCTCAATTTTTTTATGGTTTCTATAGGAAGGTGGTAAGATGTTTTAAAGTTATGGGAATATTTCTTGGAGATGATGGTCTCGAACAAAAATAAATTACCCTTTAATTGACAAATTATAATTTGTTGTGAGCAAATTTCATGGAGAAATTTCAATTTTGGAGGGTGGAAACCACTTACCTATGTCCTTTGGTATTTTTTCTTGGTATATGGTTGCCTTAGGAAGAAATTTCACCCATAGGTGACTCTGTGTTTCCCTTTTTACCCTTGCTGATATGCCTCTATAGTTTCCCGTAGAAATTCTATGTTTCCTGTAGAAAAATAGAGAATGAAAGCACTGACTTTGATACTTCTCTCCCTGATGGACCCCACTGATCTTCAAAATTCTTAGTGAAATGGTGAAAATGAGACAGAACTCACCTTTATGTAATTTTTAACTAAATTTGGAGCGGGGTGCTCACTCGTACCTAACATGAGTTTTCCTCTTTGAGACCATTGCTCCCACTCCAGTTAATGATTTATTAGCCTCATAATCACCTCTTCGTACCCATTCACTCCATATTGAATTGATTTTACCTTCCCAGGTGGCATGTGCTTTTTCTTTCCTTCCATTTTAACTTTACGAAGGTGGCCAAGTTAACTGGCCACCTTTTGGCATTTTAAACCTCTAAATATCAACATTAAACTATTTTGGTCGTTATGAATGCACAACGAGAGGTGAAGGGCCATACTTGAGCCTACCTAGTGCTAGTGTATTGCAGAATGAGCTGGTGCAAGGAGATGGATTTGGTGGTTGTAGCCATGATCTTTCCTTTGTTGTATTTTTTTTTCTTTTTTTTTTCTGAGTGAGAAGCTTTTTTGAGTGAGCTACTTGTTTTTTTGAGTGAGATCCTTAATATCTTTATTGTATTTTATTCTTTCAGGTGTTGCATGGAGGTATTCAAGTGCCTTTGATGGTGTGCTTGCTATCTTGTATTCTTTTGGTGGTATTTTGAAGTCATATTCATCATCTTTTCTTCAGCTTCTAGCTTTGCTATGCCACAGACATATTTTCTATAGGAAACTTTCCAATTCCCTGCAGTAGTCTTCTTTTTTCTTTTTGTTGCTTAGAAATGGAGGGAAATGATTTATAGAGGATATGAATGGGGTCATGGAATGAATGTAGTGGTGGATAGGTAAGTGAAGAGGTCTCATGCTAAGTTTTAAATGATGTAGTTGCTAATGGCGCAACATAGGGTTTAGAGAGTGAATCCTTGTGCATGGAGTGAAGTAAGGGGTTAAGAGTGTAAGTACAGGAAAAACATAAATTATCATGCTCTCCTTAATGTTTAGAGATCCTTGAAAGAGCTCCTTGATTCATGAATAAGTTTCATGTAGCATTTACAGGAATTTCTTGTAGTTCTACAAGATTCCTGTAGCTGTTGGACTTGCTTGTAGCAATTACAGTCGGGGAAAAAAATGAAATTTATGTGTATTTGAGGGGTGAAATGAATGAAGGGGTGCCTAATGGAGTGGTTCATGGTGTATGTAAGAAGAATAGAAAGATAAGTGAATAAAATCTACTCCTATGGATCCAAAAAATATCTTTGATCAATAACCTGCAAAATTAAAAAAAAAAATAAGTGTGTAGGTATTTTTCTTTCTTTTTACTTTTTCTTGTGTCTTTCCTCTTCTCTTTTTTCTCTTTTTTTTGAAGGAAAGTGGGCTGCCTCTACAAAGGTTTTCAACACACAGGCCTGCCTTGGGAGGGTCAGAGAGGTTTTCACCCAAGGATATTTTATTTTATATTTTTTCTTTTTCTCTCTTATTGTTTGCTCCAAGATTGCCTCATGGAGGTTTTCAACCCTGGAGTTTGGCCTTGGGAGCCTTAGAGAGGTTTTCACCCACACATCTTTGTTTTTATTTTTTCTTTTTTTCTAGGAGGGGGAGGCGTTGCAAACTATGGAGTCTCCCATGACATACACCTCCCTATTTATTGAATTTATAAATTCTTCCCTAGACATGGGCTTTTTGTAAACCTTAAGCCCAGTGTGACCATTGACAAGTAGGGGAATCTCTTCCTCATCTATGGTTATGATTTGAATTGCACCATTACCATAAAAAATTTCCACTTTGTAGGCTCCCAGACATCTTGTCATTAGTTTTCCTTTGAAATCATTAAAGCTTGAGTCATGCAATAGCACCCAATCTCCTCCTTGAAACGTCTTTTCATTAATGTACTTCTCATGCCAGACCTTCCTTTTCATATGAATCGCTTCTGTGTGAAGGAGTGCTCACATCCTAAAATCATCCAATCCATTTAATTAAAGCAACCTCTCCTGGTGTGCCTTTGATATATCTAGGTCTAACTCAAATTCTATCCTTAAGGTGTTGAACTCAAATTCAATTTAAAGAAGAGATTTCTTTCCATAGACCAGGTCATAAGTAGTGAATCTTGTTGTTGTTTTCCAAGTAGTGTTGTAGGCCCAAGTATCTTCTACCAATATTTCTGCCCATTATTTTCTATTGCTGCACACAACCTTGGTGATGATATACTCCAAGGCTTTGTTGGTCACTTCCACTTGGCCATTTTGTTCAGGGTGATAGACTGTGGAATTCTTATGCTTTATATTGTGCCTCCTCAGAATATTTTCAATGAGATGAGATGTGAATTGTGCCCCCTGATCAATGACTACCTCTTTGGGGTATTGAAATTTATAGAACACATTCTCTTTCAAAAATTATGCTACCTTCTCCTTCATTGCTACCTTCAAAGCTTTTGTTTCAACCCACTTTCTTAGGTAGTCAGTGAAAAATATGATATAATTTTTCGGGACAGATGGTGGATTAATAGGTCCAATGAAGTCCATGCCCAACTTTTCAAATGTCTCAAGAGCCACCTGAGGGTGCAAAGACATCTCATCCCTTTGTGTAGGTTTCCCCATTCTTTGAGACTGGTCACACCTGCTAGTCTATCTTCTGGCATCCTAGTGAAGCGTAGCCTAATAGTAACCTACCTGCAAATATTTGAGGGCAATCCCTTTTGCAGAAAAGTGGCCTCCAAAAGAGCTACGATGACATGCAGAGAGGATGTCAAAACATCTTCCTCCCTCACACATTTTCGAGAATTTTTTCAGGGCCTAGCTTGAAGAGATTTCCCCCTATCCATGTGAAATGGGCGCTTTTTCTGAAGATATTGTTGTTCTCCTTGGGTGAGAGGTTAGGAGGGAAATTTTAAACAACCAAGTAGTTATGTATGATAGAAAACCATGGTGAGAGTGCTAATATAGTGAAGAGATGTTCATCTGGCAGTTGGTCATCCACCATTATTTCTTCATTTGTAGATAGAGCTAACTTGGATAAAAAAATCTGCAACAACATTCTCCTTTCCAAGTTTATCAACAATGGTTAGGTCAAAATACTGTAATATTAACAAACATATAATTATTCTAGCATTAACATCTGGTTTATTCATTAAATATTTGATGGTTGTGTGGTCGGTGTGTACAAAGGTTTGAAAACCAGTTTTATAATGACTAAATTTTTTTAAAGCATGGAAAATGGATAACATTTACTTCTCTGTGACAGTATAATTGAGTTCAACCTTAGACAAGTTCTTACTAATGAAATAGATTGCATAAGGTGGTTTGTCTTCTAACTACCCCTATGCTACCCCCAGATCTTTTTTTGATGCATCTATGTGGATGTGGAAAGGTAGAGTCTAATATAGACCTCAGAGAATGTGGGAACTAGTTAAATTTCCATTAATGAGCTCAAAATATTCTTGACAGAGACTGGACCAAGTAAACTCAGAGTCTTTGGCCAAAAAACAAAGTAGTGGCGAAACTAAATTGCTGAAATACTTGACGAACCTTCTATAACAACCAGCTAAACCTAAGAAACACCTGACATCTCTCTTCTTTCGAGGAGCAGGTACCCTTTTTATGATGGTGATTTTGTTCGAGTTCACCTGTATTCATGCTTGAGAGATTGAGTGTCCCAATACAACTCCTCCTCTTTTCAATAGTTCACAATTTTATGCGCTCACAGAGAGATGCATCTCAATGCATCTTCTCAACACTTTTCCCAAATTGAAGAGAGCTTCCTAGAAGTCATCCCCCTAGGGTGTGAAATCATCCATTTAGATTTCAACCGAGTCATGGACTAGCTCAGAGAAAATTCTCAGGACAGCTCTTTTGAAGGTAGCTAGGGAATTGCACAACTAGAAGGGTATGAAAATGTAAGCAAAGGTACCGCAAGGACATGTGAAATTAGTCTTGTCCTAGTCTTCAGGGCTAATTTGGATCTAGTTATACCCACTGAACCCATGTAAGAAATAAAATATCAACTTCTTTCCTGTAAGACCATTCATAACATCATCTATAAAGGGAAAAGGGGAGTGTTCCTTCTTGGTGGCTTTTTTGAGTTCCCGATAATCAACACAGATTCACCATTTTCCATTCTTCTTCGGGACTAGCATAAGACGAGATACCCACTCACTGTATGATATAGGATAAATGAAACCTACATCCAACAATTTATGTAGTCTTCCTTGAATATGTCTTTTAGAGCCGGGTTCATCTACCTTTGGGGTTGGTGCACACACGTGCATCCTTCCTTAATGTAAATATGGTGTCTGCATATCGAGGGATGCACCCCTTGCATGTCCTTGTAATCCCAAGAAAATGCATCTAGGTTTTCTCCCAAAATCTGGAATAGCTGCTCTTCTTATCTATCTGAGAGGTCTATAAATTGAGTGTATTTCCATCCAAAGGTGGCTTTCAGATTTTTTGACTATGTTTTCAAGTGGTCTGTGAGTGGGGGACTGGTTCAGAATGACTTGGTCGATGAGTTCATCTTCATAAATATTCCCCCCTCTAAGAACTATATCTATGATACACATGAAGGTAGTGTTGTATAGTTCATCTTCTTCTTCATCCTCCAACCATATAGGTAGGTCATGGTCAATGGAAGGCTGGGTTGGAGGATATAATACCAGTTGTTTAGACAAGGGCCCATTCTTAATAGTCATGTTTCTAGCCTGACAACTGATATAAGCATCGACAGTGGCTAACCAAAGTCTCCCCAAGATGCGAGGATATCCATTAAACTTGGTTTTTGGCTACAGAACTAGGAAATTTGTAGGATACTCCCAAGAGTTAATTGAAACCATAACATCCTTAAAAATTCCTTCCGGAGTTACTGTGGACCGATCTGCAAGTTGCATAACTATTGTGGGTTTCCTCAAAGTCCCTTGGAGGTTGAGTTTAAGCATAGTTTCCTTTTTCATAACATTGAGGCAACCCCGAGATCAATTAGAGTATTGGGGACTATGACACCATCTATGTGCACATCTACAACTAGACTGCCAGGGTCTAGGTAGTATCGTAAGATCACCCTTCTGAAAATTAAGTTGGACAACTACCCTACTACATTGATTGTGGGGGTATCTTTCTTCTTTCTCCCAAATTTCTTGAAAAATGTTTCCTTGATGAACCTACTGTAAATAGGGACATCCTTAATGGCCTGGAGAAGGGGTATTTTTACACACAAATTTTACAATTCTCCCAGATGCTCGGTATCCTCTCGGGTGTCCTAACTAGAATGGATCAAGCACTTAGAAAAATGAGGTTGTTGGATTTGAGTGTTACTTTCTTCCTTTTCCTCCTCAACCTCTACCAGTGGAAATGGAGGATGGTTTTCTAGGAGTACCCTCCCTGACCTGAGTTTAATATCCTATATATCCATAGAATAATCTAGATAGGATGTCTCTCCACTGTAAACCTGATATGCATGTATGTTTTTTGGGTTTAGATTGGGTTGTGTAGGTCTCTGAGGTAGCTTGGGTGGAGCAACATTAGTAAGATGAGTTTGATGTTTAGGTGGAGGCATTATAGTAGGCGGTTGATTATGTTGAGGCCTCCACCCTTGGGATGGGTTTTTCCGCTGAGGTTGTGGAGGAACATATTGTTGAAATGGTTGGTTCACAGTCTGAGGATGATATGGAGGGTTGTAAGGCCAAGTAGGAGGTGTAGGCCAGGATGGTGGAGTGGGGGTGTACCAAGATTTCATAGGTGAATTCTGATTGTTGTGATAGTAGGAATAAGGTGCACCTTGCATGCCCTACTCGATATGACCGAGGGCCTTGAGGCCTTCTCTAGTTGATGAAACATAGTTGCTTTGGTCCAACTTCCATACCTTGATATATAGATTTGAGTCCAGGTAAGGAGGGACAATTTTCTATGGTATGATTCTCCTCACAGACTAAGAAAACCATTATGACACTTAATGGACATTCATTTCTAAGGTGTTTTCTAGTGCATCTAGGGCAGAATATCGCCATGTCTCTTTCTGATTCCTCTTGCTTCCTCTTGATCTGCATTGTGTCCATTTTCAAGGCAAAGGTGTGCAACATGTCACTCTTGAATTCCTCCAACATATTTCCAATCTAATGCTTGATGGAGGTGGAAGAGGAAGGGGTATTGGTTGTACTTTGGCTAGCTCTCCCTTTATTTCTAGCTGCCCTAGAATGGTTCTTGAAGACAGTTTTGATTGTATCATAAGGAAGCTGGTAGATATCTCCTCCTCATAACATACATTGGGGTATTTTTGAGGTCTAAAATGGGCCTCCTAAGGAAATTGTAAAAAAATAGTGGAAATAATAAAAAATATTTGATTACATCATCAAATTTTAGAGGGAAAAAATAAAAGACTATTTTTTTAACTCATATTTTCAACTTATCTCCCAAGGTTTTTACGCAAATTTTGACCGAGAGTACTTGTTGGATTGAAACTTTAATTCATCATCCAAGGAGTACTCATGTTGCATAATTTTGATGGGTCATGCTACACAAAAAATGGCAAATACATGAAAAATGTGATTGCAATAACATCTTTTTATGTATTTCTCATTTTTGGAGTAGGAGGGTCCATCGAAAGTATGCAACATGGGTACGAGCCTTAGATGAGGAATTAAATTTTTCATCCAACGAGTACTCCAGGTCGAAATTTGAGTAAAAAATTTGGGAAGTAAGTTGAAAATATGAATTGAGAAAGTAGTTTTATTATTTTATTATTTTTTAATCTTTTTACCCTTTTACTTAAAAATGGTGAATCATCCCCCATGGTTGACATCATCATCTTGAATCTCATTAGTTCTTATAAATTTTCTTTTTTTTGTACATTTTTCTTAGGAGGCCCATTTTAGACCTCAAAATTCCCCTGATGTTGAGGGTTTCTATCACCTCCTCCTTGATCCCTGAGAGAAGTACTAGTTTAAGTGATCCAGGATCAAGGGTACAGTTGGCTCTCTTATAGTTCAACTGGAACCCTTCTTCATATTCCTCTAGGGATTCATCAAGCCCTAGAGTCATCTTGAACATTTCATATTTAGTTTCCTTAGACCTACGATAGTCCATGTACTTGTTTTTGAAGGCCTATTTCATCTGTGCCTAGGTAGTGATGATGTTCACAAGTAGACCGATGGGAATATCTTTAGCTTTTGATCATATGACGCATAGTCATAGGTCTTACAGACAACAACAAATTCAACCATGAATGTGGTAGGGTCTTTAGAGGTAAGTCCATGGAAATATGGAAGGGTTGAGGGGCTAATTTTCTTCATTTTAGTTTCCCCATATGCCTCCCTAATGGGAAAGTCTATGGCCTTCAGTGTTAGTCGTGGTTTGAATAGGTGAATCAAGTTCCTCTGGTGAAAGAAGATCTTCTTCTTTTCCAATAAGTTCTTCAAAAATTTTAGAAGGCACGTCTATGTTGTGTTCAACCTCATAGTCACTAAAGAAGAGTGAAGGGTGACTATGTGGTAATGTGAGGGTTTTAGGTAAAAAAATTCCTTGAGTATCCCTACTCCCAGGAGGCATGAAAATCAGAATTTTTTGTATTTTTCAATATTTTTGAAACAACATGTAAAATTAAAGCAGAAAAGAATGCTAAAACAAAATCAAAGCATCTACTGGACACCTCCCCGGCAATGGCACCAAAAAGTGGTGAGCCTTAGTATTGGACCAATAATGTTGCAACTCCCAGAGGCTTGCCTACTTTAATTTATCAACCTGAGGTTCGTACAAAGTTGGAGGTGACAATTTTATATACACAACAAATACATTCTATAATCTACTCATGTCATCCTCTTATGAGCTCTACGAAAGGGCGCTATTTCTAGGGTTTATGAATGAAGTTTGTCACACTTTTGAATTTAGACCTAGGTCTACAAGTGATTCAAAGCCATTAATTTATCAGAAATAAAATAAATATTCTATAGCAAGAAAGTACATCTAACTACTCTAAAATGAAAGAAATATGCAAATTAAGCTATGATAAGAAATGGAAGAAAACTAGGTATCTTGTAAGAAGTAAATTGTTGAATTAAAATTGAATAAAGGAAACTAAACTAATCACACTTTTCTAGGCCAAATGGCTAAGCACAATCTATATAATTCATGTTCTAATTATCATTCTTTTACTCATGCAACTAATCATTACCTAACTATGCTTGTAAATGCATTGTTTTGTAGTTAGGAAGAGAAAGCGTTAAGGTGGCTTATGAAGGGAAGTGAACTCATGGGTGTAAGGTTGAAGGTGTCTAGGTGGTTTTGGCAGGTCTGGATGAGGTGGATGGTGGTTCTTGGGCTTAAGGAGGGGCTCAATGGTGTTGTTGCAAGTGCTGCTACAGGTTTTTTGTAGTGCAACAGGAAAGTCCTGAATTGCTACAGGAAACAGTCCGAGGGAAATATGAAGCCAAAAATGGGTGAGAAAAGCATAGGGAAGTTGGATTAAATGTGTGTTTGGATGAGTGTAAGGTGGAAAAACCCATTTACAAGCTCAGAACCTATTGAGAAGCCTGTATTTCACCTCCAGGGTTTTCTCATGGGGTGAAGGTGAAAAATAAAACATGTCTGATGGCGATTTGATGAACATAAGGTTGATGAAAGGTGAGAAATGAAGCTTAAGGTGTTGGTGAAGTCCTCCTTTGCTGTGATACTTCAATCTGCAATTAAAATAACTCTCATGCAATAAATATTGACAAATTCATGATGAAAGAAATGGAAAATATGAGTTTAATTTGGAAAATAAACCTACTTTATCCTATAAAAAGTAATGTAACTCAACATTCTAAAAATGTTCATGACACTACAACAACCTAACTACTCTATCCAAGAAATCATAAACTAAAAGAAAATTTGGCCTATGGAGAAGGTCTACTCTCCTCAAGCTCCAGTGCAAGAGATGAGAGAGGAAGGCTTGAAACAAAAAATTCTGATTTTATAAACTATTCTACCAACATGTAAGCAAGTTTAATCTAAAACAAAGAAGAATGGAAGCACACTAAAAACAATGAATTTAAATGTAAGGAAACTAGCTAAAAACACATAAGAAAACTAGCTACAATGACATAAAAGTAAAGAATGAATACATAAGAGAGTCTAAGGCCAATGGATTAGGCCCTGACTCACAAGCCTAGTCCTTTGAAACTAGATCAGTGAAGCACAATCTGAATACTCATCTTATTGCAGAAAATAGTCTCATTACATAAACATGAAAGTCTCAAAAACCTATTACAAGAGCTAAGAGTCTATTAGCTTCTATCAAAGTTCGAATCCTAATGAGCTCTTTCTCAGCCCTATTTAAACTAGAGGGTAGCTACAATTAGCTCCCTGAAAAGTAGGTGATGTGTCCACTTTGACTACAAGTGATGTGTAGATTTGGTGCACTTGATCTTGAGTTGTATTGCATAAATTTTATTTCGAGATGTTGGAGGGAATATCAAGGATCCCTTTGCTATATTTCAGGGTTAACGAGGTGAAAAATCTTTCTTGAACCTCTCCTTTTTGTCTACTCCAAGGTTTAATGGAAAAATATTCATAAAAAATGCAATATCTTCATGATTTTCCTGCATTTAACTCATATTCCACATTCGAAGTATGACAAGACTTAATCACCATCTACACTAGCAACATAAGACCATTATATAATTAAATGCGAGAAAAAGAGACCTAATAAGGAAAAAAGGTGATAATTAACCCCTTCAAATGTACCTAATGTTGGAGCTCGTCACCGAGCATAGTATTTTTTGATGTACAACTCATTTGTAGGCTGCACCAAGGGAAATCCATTGAAAATACCAACTCATAGGCGCCTTTTGCAAGGAATCGCTTGATAATGTATGCACCCAACCACATAGTTTGGAACTTTCCTGGACCTATCTTATCGACCTGCTAGTCATATAAGAGAACCGGGTCTCCTTTTGAGAATACTTGAGGCTTGACACTTTTTTCATATTGTGCCTTGAAATTTATTTTATGAGATTCATTTTTTAAAGAAACACCACACGAGGTTTCTTCCAAATGAGTGAAATGTAAAAGACGTTACTCATGGACGAAAGTGGCAGGAAGAAGTTAGAAAACTAGTTTAAATGATGGAATTTCATAGTTGATAGGGAGGATCGCTTCCAGACCACATACCAATAGAAAGGGTGTGAATCTGGCAGCAGTACTAACTGAGATTTAGTATGCCCACAAGGTTTTGTAAAGAAGCAGGTTCCAGTCCAATTTATGGACCCCCACCATACATTGAAGAATAATTTTAAGAATTTTTTTGACAATATCAACTTGTCCATTAGCCTATAAATAGTAGGGAGTGGAATTTTCATGCGAAAGTCCCAACTAAGCATCTAGTTAGGTGATCATATTATTCTAGAAATTATTTCCATGATCCGTAACTATTTCTTATCATATGCCAAACCTAGCAACAATGTGGCTGAAGAAAAATTATGCAACTATCTCACTAATGTTTCTAAATGTATGTATCGTCTGGACCCACTTGGTAAATTAGTCAACAACGACAATAATATAACCATGCCCCTTGGTCAAGTGAGGGTTACATGTCATAAATTCAATGCCCCATTTTTCAAAACAATCAATAGCGATGACGAGATGCAAACGAGTAGGCGGATCATAGATCTTGTGATTGTAGATCTGGCTAGCATGACACTTCTGGACTGCGACGATGCAATCAAAAAACATAGTGGAAAAAAAGTAAATAACATGTAAGATCTTATGCATTATAGTGTAACCAGATAGATGTCCACCAAATGCCCCTCAACGTAATTCATTAAGGACTTTCTTCGCTTCCTTAAGGGTGAGGAACCTCCATAATATCGTATCAATACCATGACGGTAAACAGTGTTGATGATAATGATGTAATTTTGGGAATGGTATCGAATATTTCACTGCTCGAAGAGAGAGGTATTAGTCCAAAAATTTGGGGTCTGGAGATAGATTAGAAAATATCGATACCATGGGTTGGGTGAAGAATCAGAAACAATGACTCGTCATGGATAAAATCTTTAGATCTGCATTCAGAATTAGGGGAAGGAAGTTTGAACATAATCTTGGAAAAAGCTATGGATTTCTTCCACTTGGATTTGATGAACTCCAGGTTGAACTCTTGGAGAATAAAAATCAACTTAGATTACTTACCCCCCAGCAATTAACGTGAGAACAAAAAATTTATAGGGTTGCAATCTGAAATTACCATAGTTTTCCTAAGAAAGTTATAATGGTGAAACGTTTGAACAACTTGAATGGCCGTGAAAGAAATTTTTTATACCTGGGTATATATTATTTTGGTATCATTTAGATTCATACTTAGATAATAAAACAGATGTTCAGTCCTAATATCTCTTCTTGGACCAATACCATTGTTATAGTATAAATCGTAGCATCTAGGTACATGAAATAGTCACGTTGATAATCAAAGGGGGTATAAAAGAGATGCCTGAACCAATACATCTTTTAGGGCATCAAAAACTTTATGGGAAACATCATCCCAATGGAAAGTTACATATTTCTTCATTAAGCAATTGAATCCTTTGCTCAACTCGGTGTAATTGGGGACGAACCTTTGTAGGAAGTTAGCTTTCGCTTGGAGTCTTTGTAACTAAATGAGAGAAGAAGGTGCAGGCAAGTGAACAATTGTATGAAATTTCAATGGATCAATATGCATTACTTTTTTTTAAATGAAAAAACCCAGGAGATGACCTAAACCAACATAGAACAGACATTTGTGCAGGTTAAGTAGAATGTTATAGTTTCTACAATGGAGAAAAATATCCCAAAGATATATCGGGTGATCAACCCGATGTTTAGAATGAGTAGGGAGATCATCAAAATACAGTTTTACTATGTGTTTAATATCATGAAAATAATTATCTAGCGTAGGTTGAAACGTGGCACCCACATTCTTCAAGTAGAATGGGAAATTTTGATAAGACCCCAAGGACAAATAAATGCAGTCTTAGGCTGTTCTTCCAGGACAATGTTGATTTGATTATAGCCCAATATTTTTTCCATGAATGAATAGATCTCACAACCAGGACTATCATTAACAATCTGGTCGATGAATGGGGTCAGATAGTTGTCTTTGGGACAAGCATGATTCATATCACGGTAATCGAAAAATACTCAGATCGTGCCCTGTTTCTTCATGATAGGGAAAAATTTCGACACCCAATTATTTAAAGGAATGGGATATATAAAAATAGCTTGAAGAATGTTTTCAACATAAGCCTTCATCTTGAAATCCTTCTTAGGATGGAACAGACGGCGGAACCTCTGGATGGGTCTGGCATTAGGATATGTATTAATCTTGTGTACTACTATATTCAATTCAATTCCTGACATTTCTTCATAATTCCAGTCAAATACATCTTGAAACTCACGAAAAAGGGCTCTATGAATATCAATCTTAGATGGAGAACAATATTCTCTAATGTATAAATTTTTGACAAGACCCGGTTTGATAGAAATATTGAAGGGTATCATCTCCTCGATATTCAAAAGGTTCTTTTCGAAGTCGATCTCATGAATAGAGATGGAATTTCTAAAATGTTTGAAAATTTTGGAAAATATACATCAATGAGATTATCCTCAATGGAATATGGTAAGGAGGAATGATGGTGGTGTCCATCCCATTTCTTGTCATCTGGAATCATCATCTCTGTGATGCTCTCATCAGTAGAGAATACGAGATAAAAAGGGTCAAAAGGAGTGCCATAACCCAGTGATCTATCTACCCATTTTATCGAATCGAAGGTATAAGTCGTGGAAGATGAATATATGGCTTCGTAATCTAGCTCAATAGGGCTTAGTGGAATTTTATCACCAAAACCTTGGTTTTTGGTCTCATCTGGTACAAGCCATGGATCACCTGGGACAATAGGTGATGATATCATGTTGATATAAGCAATTGAAAAAGAGTTTTCTGCAAGGATAGGAGGAGGGAGAAAAAATGTTCCCATAAGTGATGAATCCTTCAATAATCCAAAATTGATATGTTGATGGGACTGTAGCTATTCCCCCACAAAAGGGACACTTCCAGTAACATGATAATCATAGGAAAAACATGTGATTTGATCTATGGCTACAATCCCGCCTTTATGAGGAAATGTGATCATATGGAAATAGGTTGAAACTATGTCATCCAAAACACAAGCCCATGTACGTCCTAGTATAATATTGTAATCAAGAGGTCGGTTAATAACTTATACTTCTATACAGATAGTTTTTCCCCCTAATTCTACTTGAAGGAAATTCAAAATCCCACAAGGTTTGTATGTTATTCCATTGAAATTTTTCGATGTGGTAGTCGATTGACTCAGTTGAGGTGAACCAATTTCCTTCTAGAAATAAATAGACATAATGTAGGTCGAGGCTCCCTCATCCATGATAGAATGATGAATGTTCTTACCATGGACTACAACCTGGATTATAAAATATAATTGAGTTGGATGTGGAGGGGTATAGCTTTAATGAGAGAAAACCATTAGGTTGGAATATGATGGATCCACACATCTGATAACCGACAACAAGGCCTTATTTTGGGCAGGGAAGTTTTGCAACACCTCAAGAGTTGACATAACTGATGGAGACTCAGCCAAGTATTCAAATACGTTATAATTTTGGGTAGGTCTTTAATGAGGGTGGAAATTAGACTTATGAATAATGCCCTTCAGAGGTTTGACAATCCATTTTGTATGAATCATAGGTGGAGTAGAATAAGATGAAGGTGATGCCAAAATGGCAGGTTTATCATTATCCTAGACGTTCATTGGATTCACATTACTGTAATCCTTATTACAATTTTCCACCATGACATTGGATCTGAGCTTCGAGGATGAAAGCATCAAAACTGTGTTAGAGGAAGAAGGGTCCCGGGAAACCATATGGGTCTCTCGATTAGGAAAGGGGTCGATCAACATGGAAAGAGAAGTAGAATGTTTAAGAAACAGATTCACTTTATCATGGTGTGAAAAATCATGTGTAAAGTGATCCTCGTTCCAAATTAAGTATGGGTAACAAGGCTTTCGCTACTCATCGGAAGACTGATTCTTTTGTTTATCTGATGGTGAAGGATATTTATTATTCTTACCTTTTTCCTTCTTCTTTCTTCTAGGTTTCTCAGGAGACTTGCCCTTATTATATGAAATTTCATTTAAATCGGATGAAGAAGCTTCAGGAGGATGGGATTGATGATTTTTAGTAGATGCGGTTAGAGGAACACCAAATGGTTTGCTTGCCAACTGTGAACTAGAAGAGCCAATCATGCCATCAACAACATGATATTATTTACCAGGTGTAGGAGGAACAATATTTGAAGGTCTCAAATAATTCAGTATCTCATCATAGAGTGTGCTCGATTTGGTATAAACAAGGTCCAAATATTGTGCACTAGCAGTAACTTTCTCTTTGGTCACGACTCCACCTTTAGCAACATATTCTATTATAGGTGACATTAGAGATTTGGTAAACCATTATGCTAACAATTTATTAGGAACACAAGTATTGACCAATTGGAAGCAACATCTCCACTCATCAATGTGATTGGAGATGTGAGTGGAATCTGATTGTTTGAAATTGGTCAATAATTTCATTCTAGTTTCATATCTGTTGGGTATCTAAAAATGTGTGAGGAAGGTGGAGGTTAAAGTGCTCAAATCATGAAAAAAAGCTCTAGGTAACTCAAAATACCATTTATTTGTGGTACATGTAAGTTTTCATTGTAAAAGAGGAAGTCGAATGGAATCATCAATAAGGGAGTTTGAAGAGCACCATAGATGAAAAGTCATAATGTGCATTGACGAGTCTTCTCATGGATTCCCATTGAAATTTGGGATATCCAAAGGAAATTTAGTGGGAATAATCAAGCACCATGGAAAATGATAAATGGGGTAATTACTGAGACGATTTAAGTCTGGAAATTTGAGAGTGGACAAAAAACACAAGTACTTGTTAAATTCTAGAGGAGGATGACCTACATAAGAAGGAATAGCTTGAGCACTAGGCACTTTAATTCCTAGATAAGGGGGGTTATGTTAATAGGGAACCTGGGTACCAAGATAAGGAGGACTCTCATAAATAGTATATAAGTGACTTAGATGCCAAGCACCAGGGTGATGGTAAAGATGCTGGAACAGTTGGGTTTGGAATTTTTGGCCTTAAAAATGTGCTTGAGATGGACCATACTATTGGAAATGGGCATTTTATTTGTCCCATGATAAAGTGCGTTCAGTTGGGATTGCACCATACTACTAATAACCTATCATATTGAGACTTGAGGAGTACCCTATCCAAGTATTTGAGAGTGTGAGGTACATTGTACTAGCTAGATAGGTGGGACTTGGGAAGTTCCAAATACCATTAGAAAAGATTGAGATACAAAAAAAACCTATAAAGGTTGGATCACATGTATTTCATCTTGTTGGTGTGCTAATGGATGGATAGGCATTTGAGAATATGGTGTAGGTTGAGGATTCAAAAATCATTCCCAATATGAACCAGGTTGAACTAGAAAAATAGCTTTCCAAAAAATGGCAGCAATTGATGGATAAGGAGGACTATAGTGAGGCTTATTACAAATTTGAGATATACCAACAACAAGTTTCCCCTCTGCCAAAGGAGGAGGGGATGGAGGAAACTGTGACCCAAATATATGATACCCAACATAAGGAGAGTTAGGTTGTTTAAGGTAATATTTCCCACTAATATAGAGGCTAGCCTGCTGCTCAACCCTAGGTATAAGCGGAGGGGGAGGAGGAGGAGCAGACTATGTGGCACTCATAAAATAAGTACCAGATGAAATTCCTGTATTGGATGACATAAGGGAGATCCAAGGACTGGAAGTCACACCAAAAAATGTACCACATAAATACTGATACCTTGGTAAGATGGATTAACCACCATACATATGTGTTTCTATGTGATGTTGCAAACATAGACGTGGCGAAAACATTTGATGTCTCTACCATAGTGGCAGACACGGGTTGAGAAGTTGGATCAATTCCAGCCATGGTTAAAAAATCTAATGAATATTTCCATGAGAAATATCCTAGTGATTCCAAAGAATCGGGAAAAGGAGTTTGTTTCGGAGTTTGAAGAGGAAGAGGTTCATTTTGATAAAAATGAAGTCCTTCCAAATGAAAAGGAATAGCAGGATGAGGTTCTTCCTTCGGTGTCTCTTAAATACTCACAAGTCTGGGTGGAATAGGTTCACCATTGTGTCCAAGATATATAGGTTGTGTCTGATAAAAAGGGAGAAAAGAGGAAGGTCCTAAAGTAACAGGTAAAGATGGTTGAGGATCCCGAGTCTCAACAACCTCAGGAATCAAAGTGTCTGACTTGGGAAATATAGGTTCAAAAACCTAATGAAACAAATTTTCAGGGACTTCTATTTTGATTGTGTCAGTTTCATCGTCAATATTATATGTAATCTTGGTCTCGGAACTAAAATGGAGAGATGATTCTGGCAGATCAATATTAAGAGGAGGACCAAAAGTGGTTTCTGATGTTCCTGATTTGGTAGTTTGCGTTTTCTTTCCCTTCTGATGATGACCAGTAGTAACCTCCTGTGGAAGTGGAGGAATCAATTTTCACGTGAAATATGGGGTAGGGGATTTTTTTGTTCGACATTTGACAATAAATTTTATTAACACAAAAAGAAATAAATAAAAAATAGGGTAATCTAAGCATAAATGATTTTTAAGCAACCATGAACTACAATATGCACCTTGGTGGACCAAGGAATTAATGTACATCAATCAATCTCCACGAATGATGTGTTCGGTGTATCAAGGTATAAAATGCAGTAAAATTGATTACTGATGGAGGGATAGAAACCTATAGAGGACTACAAAAATATACTCAATGATACGTGGGAGTGCAGTCTGTAGTAGTTTTGTCTAATGCATAACCATTTGATGAGAGCGCTCCCTTTTACTTTGCATGCATGGAGCATCATCCAATATACCCAAAGGTACATGGAGAATGATCCTATGCACTCACATATGTGGAACAAGATATCACCCCAGAATACAATTCTGGAAATAAACGACAACTCCTATGTTTAATGATGCTAGAACATGTCTCTAGACTAGACCTCTATGTGTTTTCTTTAATATTACAAATGTTCCTGAGGTTGATTCAATAAATTTTACTGTTTATCTTTTGTTAAGTTTCTGTTTTGGGGTTCACCACAGATGTCACCTGAATATCCCTAAATGCAAATATAGCATGAGAAAACGTAAATCTTTCCCCTTCAATGAAAATATAGCTAAGGGAAGAAACAATAAGTATGCAACATACAACATGCAACAAAAAAGATGCATGATGCAATTTCCCTTTCAATGTAACTATTCATACACTAATCCAAATACAAAACCCTAAATTCCAAAATTTTCTTTTCACCACACTTAATTTTACAAATGAAGAAAAATAAGATGAAAATGCTTAATCACTGATCCAAATGCATTTTTCAGAATGAGGACTAAAACAACAATTCATCCAAGCGATCAATGACCAATAGAAATCAGTTTTCAAGTGAACAAATGATAAGAGAAAAGAAAAACCAAAACCAATTCTTACCAATAGGAATCAAATAGAAATGAAAACCAAATGGAGGCTTAAGGAAGACCACAATACACTCAAGACTCAGGGGATTTCAACTGGAAGTAGGCTAATCAAAGAGACACTTAGAAATAGAGGAATTTTTTTTGTAAAAAAAATAGGTGAACGGTGGTGTACAAGAGGTACCATTTCTTTGAAACACTAATATAGAGTGCGTCTGAGTGAGGTGAAATGCTCTGTCAAAGGTACTCGAGGAGCGCTTGTCCTGGGATGGAGGATTCCGATTTTTTTTTTGCAAAAAAGGCTGAATGAAATCACTTCCTAGGTCTGTTCTTGACTGATAAAAGAGTAAAACGTTTATGAAAGAGGTAATCAAACATAAAGGACAAGGAAAATCACTGAGGGAATCCATTGATCCCTACTGGAGTCACCAATTGGTTATAGTGGACAAAATTATCTCCTTTTGGTTCGATGGCCAACCTAGAACAATAGAGAAACAAGGAACCCAATACTTTCCTTAAAGTAAATAGATGATGGAATGAAGCCTACCTAGAAATTGTCACACACTTCATCGCTTCTTTAGCTTCATTGCTCCAATTCCATCTACGATTTCCAAAATTAGAACTTGCTAAGAAACTGTGAGATCTATGCAATATCATCTAAGTACTATATTCAATAGATCAATATGGTATTGCAATAAGTGAAATAATGACATCAGATATAGGAAAATGGATAGCTTGTTGCTTTAATATAAATGGAAGGAGATTACAACCACAAATAGGTGTTTATATTGTATAATTTATCCTACGAGATATTAACTTTTCATTTCCTTGTCACAATATGCACCTCAAATCACCATAAATGCATGGAATGTTAACCTCTCACCTCCATAACATAAGGGTATAATAACTCTCCAAAATCCAACCCCTTGCATATGCAAGGTATTAAATACGTAGGGGGGTAAGTTGGGATTTTTTATCCAATTACCAATATAAGGTTTTAGATCCATATTTGATGGGGGGATGGGCTCAAAGGTTAAGGGATGGAAACTCCAAAGAAGGGTGAGATAGGATCTGAAATTTTAATTAGAGGTAAATGGTTATAACAAATTCTGGAAGCTTCTGGAAGAGGAAGATTCCAAAAATTCTCTCTTTTTCCTGAATTTCTAGAACCATCGCAGGTGAAAATGGGAGCAAACTATAAGTGATCAACGTTTGCCACAGTGGATTAACCTGTAGGTGAAAATTTTCCATAGGGATGCCATGGAGAATTTGGACTAAAACTGACACAGATGAGGTGGTTTCAAGCATAGATTATGGGGAGTGAAGGAGGTTCACCTAGGGCTTTGTGAAATGATGTTAACATGGGGGAATATGATGTTTATTGATCCCATTAGGAGGCATAATGTATAGATGTGACAAAATGGCATATAACAATACTCCTCATTCATCGCATCCTTCCATACTTGGTTATTTATGGCTTATTCGAATGTACATGGCCCAGATTGAACAATATTACTAATAGCAGCTAATTTCCCTTGGTACCAATTCAACTTCTCAATTTTACAGAATGTCCCTCTTGGAGCAATATGTCTTTTGATATCTTTGATAGTATCTTTCAGCCAGAAAGGTCTTTTCTTGAGGTAGAGGGATCATCAGGATGCGGGTCAATGGGATCCATTCAACCTTCAACATCAAGCACCAACCCATATGTCAGAGGTTCATTCTATCTTCCTATAATATCATGATTGACCTTCCTTGTGATAGGATATATTTGAATTTCCCAAGGGAATTATCTTCATCGAAAATTACATCATGGATTATTTCCACATCTCCTTAAAAATTGTCATAGATTCTATATGCCTTTGAATTTTCACTATAATACCTCCAAGAGAAATGATATCTAACCCCTGTTAGAAAAAACTTATCCAATAGATAAAAGGTCATTCTTGATTTCTGTAATCTTCATGAGGTAGAATTAGATAAAATCCCCTTTATCCATCCTTATGCCCTTCAACTTGTTCTGGAGAAAGAGGATTTGATTTGCATTTTTTACTTTAAACATCCCAATAATCTTATCATACATCTCCTTAGATGTTACCAAATCATAAATATAGGAAATGGAATTATTTTGAATGGAGTCAATGATACTTCTCTTAGCTTTGACCTTGCCTTTCTTCTACTTTTGCAACAGTAGATGCATTTGGAGAAAGATCCAACACTTTTCCCTGCACATAGTCCAGAACATCATGCTCTTCCAATGTCAAGTCCAAAGTCATCTTCCATGCATGATAGTCGGAATTTTTTTTGAGCTTATCCTTGGATTTTAAGTAAGATGTAGTATCCATTTAATGTAGACCCATATTCTTGTCTAACAATTCTCTCTTAGTGATTTATTTTCTTTGTCTTGCTTGGGCATTGTATTCATGTCAGCTTGGATACCATGTTGATTTTAAATAACAATGGTATGTTCTATTCTTAGCAAAATTACTTCAATGTTCCTTTAGGAGCCTAATGATAGTTTCCATTTTTAATTTCCAATAGCCATCACATTAACCATTAATATCATTGATAGTAAAAGTAGATAGAAAATTTAACAAAATATAAAAGAAAAGCCAAGAGAAGAGGACACTAGATTTTGCGGATTCCAAATAAAAATCCAATGTGTGGAAAACCCTTTGATCAATTCTTCTTATTATTATATAAATATTTTCAGCAGAGAGAGAGAGAGAGAGAGCATAAAAGTAAAATTGACTTGCCAAATTCAAATTCAAACAACCTTGTTAATTTCTATAGCCAAACTTAAGCCCCAACTAGAAATTTAAATATGGTAAACACAAAAATAAAAATTCTCCTTTGAAGCTCGGTCAAAGGCAGTCAAAACTGGCCTCCAGCAGCAGTCAAAGTAATAAAAAAATAGTCACAAAATATGTAGTCAAACTTGGTCAACCTAAAGTCAACCCTGCGGTAACGCAGGTCGAACAACCAAGAAAATATCAATTTCTGTTCCAGTCAATGCGGTTGGTGAAATAGAAATATATCTCCAAAAATCAGAGTCAAAACTGGTGAGATAGCACCTGGTAAACGTTGGTGAAACATGGTCAGGTCCTGAAATCCGCCCCCCATAATTCTGTCTAGAAATTCATCCTTGTTGTGCCATATGTGTGTGAGAGAGAGAGAATGGCCGATACTATAAGTACTAAAGATAGAAGGAGAGAGAAGAATGTGTGAGTGATGATGATGCCAAATGAGGTGGGAGGTCACTTTTATTTATACAAGTCGTTGAGGGTGAAGAGTCACATACATTAGGTTTCATGAGTCTACATGATGATGTGGCCAACCTGAAAAAATTGCAAATGTGTGGGCATAATTTCAAAATCACATTTCTTCTTGTCCAAATTGGAAGATCTTTATATCAATTCTGGTCCTCTAGAAAAGAGGAATTTAATGCAATCATCATCTTCATCAAATGAGATGTCCCATTGTGGAATTTTTCCCTAGTTGTTAATTTTAACAAGCTCGATATAGAGGGAAATGGAGATCTCGAAAGAGAAATATCGTAAGTTTTTTTTAACTAAAGTTCCAAGAAAGGGAGTCTAAAATCAATGAATAGGAGTGAGGCGGATGGAGTCTTGTATTGGAAATATCGAAAGCCATTTTTTAATTTTAATCAACTTATGAAACTCTAAGATCACAAGGTTCAAACAAATATAGTGATGTGATGGCCATTTTTCTAATTAGACATTTTATTACAAAAGAAAGAAAAATGGGCAAGGGCCATGTGGATATCAGGTCAAAATTCTTGGATTTCGTTTGGGAATGATTTTGATATAGCGCAGTTTTGATGTTTTGAGGTCTTCAGATCTTGGATTAGAAATCTCAATTTTTTTTTTAAAATATGATACAAGATAGAAATGAGTCTCGGGTTCCGAGATTGCACGATTGCGAGTTACAAGCTCTGAATCATCTCAGAAATTTTAAAAGGATTTTGAATAAATTGAATGCAAGATAAAATGGCTGCAATTCAAAGGTTTAACTCAACCCGATAAATGTAATATTTAAAACAAGAAGAGTAAAATCATGTATAGGAGAAATTTTACAACTGCTGCAATATTTTTTTACGATTTTCCTTTGCTTGTGGACCTTTTAACATTTAAAATATGAAACGTTATAGGCACATGACACATATAAACAATATGGAGCCAATCATTTCATTTCAGTTGCATAAAAAAGAAGTGGAATATGATTATTGACTCATCTTGAAAATTTGCACAGAAACAAAATATGAAGAAAAGCACCAATACAATGTACAAAAAAATTGATGAGAAAGAAAATACTTCCTTGAACATGTTTATAACTCAGAAAATTTAGATTCTCACTTTATTCTTCTGCCTCTATTATTAAAATAAAAGGCAAAAAAAACAACAGACCGTTGCGGTATGACAGGATGTGCTACGAGATCTTGAGGTAGTTGAGATCCTATGAAAGGTGGAGTCCGACATGGAGTGATTAACCCATGGGGTTGATGAGATGGTAGTCGATCATGTTCCCATATGGCTTCAATGAAACACTATTGGAGTGCCAAGCCATATTGGTTGATTACTGTGCAAGATGGCTTGCGTAGTGTATTTTTATCATGAGAACCATTGATTATTCTGCTTAGATATTTGCATGTAGTTTTTAATATGGGTGATGTATCCATATGTGTCTTGGGGCACAATTTTTTGTAATATATATATATATATATATATATATATATATATATATATATATATATATATATATATATATATATATATACAGAAAGCTCTGTTCCTATTATGCTTTTCAATATGATGTGATGTTAATTTATATTTATTTACATTCGTTGCAAATTTCTATCTAAAACATGAATAGCTAGGGCATATGCTACTGTGTTTATATTTCTAGAAATATGTTCATATTTTATGAAATCAAAATTTATTTCTAGAAGATTCACTCTCAAATGATTGCAGATGGTAGGATTTCTTACTGAATAGACATTTACTAGTCATATTACTACGAGTTGTGAGTCAAATCTAATGACTAAATGGTGGATACAACCTAAAATATAATCAGATAGTATATCAACCACTACTCTATACTCAACGATTTTTTTATTCAAGGAACCAATGCAAATCCCTTGCATACTAACTAGCTCACCATTTGGAGCAAAGATAGTCGACATTGCAGAAGATAGGTTTCGAGTACTATGACTAGCACCATCAGCATAACGAATGTACAGTTCAAGAAATCTCAACATTTGCAAACCAAACTTAAACAAGATCAATAGAAGCCATGGGAAACTCTGAAAATACAAGATGCCAACACACTTAAACACACCTATAGATAGTATGTACACATTGTACTACCGATGCGACCAATCATAGTATTTCTTTGAGGTACAACGAATTTCTAAGTTTCACCAGTGGAACTCCATCGAAATATACCAAAGGATAGGCCCCTTTTGCAAGGACTCAATTGATAATGTATGGACCCAACCACAAAGGTTGGAAATTTCCTGGACCTAACTTATCGGGCTCTTGGTCATATAAGAGAACGAGATCTCCTTTCGAGAATACTTGAGCCTTGAAAAAATTTTCGTATTGCACCTTGACACATCTTTTATGAGCTTCATTTTCTAAAGCAACATTGTACTGGGTTTCATCCAAATGAGTCAAATGTAAAATATGCTCCTCCTGTACGGAAGTGGTGGGAAGAAGTTCGACAAATAGTTTCAATGATGGAATTTCACACTCGAAGGGGAGGATCACTTCCATGCCATAGACCAACAGAAAGGGTGTGAATCTAGTAGCAGTCGTAATTGAGGTTCAGTATGCCCACAAGGCTGCGCAAAGAAGTGGGTTCCAAGCTGATTTATGGACCCCTACCATACATTGAAGCATAGTTTTAAGAAATTTTTTAATAGAATCAACTTTTCCATTAGCCTATAAATAGTAGGTTGTGGAATTTTCATGCGAAAGTCCCAACTTAGCAGCTAGTTTGTTCATCATATGATTATGGAAATTATTTTCATGATCCGTAACTATTACTTGTGGTATGCCAAACCTAGAAATAATGTGGTTGAAGAAAAAGTATGATTCCGTCTCTAGTGTTGTTAAATGTAGGCATCGCGTCGACCCACTTGGTAAAGTAGTCAACACCGATAATAATGTAACCATGCCCCAAGTTGAGTGAGGGTTACATGTCACAAATTAAATGCCCCATTTCACAAAAGGACCGACAATGACGATGTGATGCAAAGGAGCAAGTGGATCAATGATATTATAATCGTATATCTTGCTAGCATGATACCTCTGGACAACGACGATGCAGTCGCAAGAGATATTGGGCCAAAATTAACTAGCACGTAATATCTTCTACATTGTAGCGTAACCAGATAGATATCCACCACATTCCCCCTAATGGAATTAGTTAAGAACTTTCTCACCTTCCTTAAGGGTGAGGCACCTCCGTAATATCGTATCAATACCAAGATGGTAAAGGGTGTTGCTGAAAATGATGTAATTTTGGGATTGGTATTGAATACGTTGATGCTCGGAGCGAGATGTATTAGGCAGAAAAGTCTGGATCTCTAGATAGATTATAAAATATCCATACCACGTGTCATATAACAAAATCAGAATCAATCACTCTTCAGGGATAGAATATTCATATGTAGATTCAGAATCAAGGAAAGGAAGTTCGCACATAAGCTCGATGAAAACTACAAATTTTTTCGACTTGGATTTGATGAACTCCAGGTTGAACTCTTGGAGGATAAAAATATGCTTAGAGTACTTTACCCCCACCAATTGATGTGACAATATATAATTTATAGTGTTGCAATATGTAATGATCGTAGTTTTCCTAAGCAATATATAATGGTGAAAGCTATGGATGACTTGAACGACTTCCAAAGCCAATTTTTCTACATGAGTATATATGATTTTGGTATCATTGATCTTTTTACTAAGATAATAAATGGGATGTTCAGTCCCAATATCACCTTCTTGGACCAATACCATTGTTATAGTAGAAATGGAAGCAGGTAGGTACAAGAAATAGTTGCGTTGTTAATCAAGGGGTATAAAAGAGATGCCTAAACCAATACATCTTCCAAGGCATCAAATAATTTTTGTGTAGCGTCATCCTAATGGAAAGGTACCCCTTTCTTCAGTAAGAGAGTGAATCCTTTGGTCAGCTCAATGTAATTAGAGATGAACCTCCGTAGGAAGTTAAATTTCCCTTGGAGTATTTGTAACTGAATGAGAGAAGAAGGTGCAGAAAAGTTATGTTTTGAAATGAAAAAACCCAAGAGACGACAAGAAGCAACACAAAAAACACATTTTTGTGAGTTAAGTCGAATGTTATAATGTCTATAACGGAGAAAAATATCCCAAAAATGCATTAGGTGATCAACCCGATGTTTATAATGAGTAGGGATATAGTCCAAATACAATGTACGATGTGTTTAATATCATGAAAATCACAATCCATTGCACGTTGAAACGTGGCATCCATGTTCTTCAAGCCGAATGGGAGCTTTTGATAAGAAAAAGTACCCTAGGGAAAAATAATTCTAGTCTTAAGCTCGTACACCAACAAAATGTTGATTTTATTATAGCCCGATAATATTTCCATGAATGAATAGATCTCACAATGAGTGTAGTCATGAACAATTCAGTCTATGAATGGGGTCATATAGTTATCTTTGGGACAATGATCAGATTTGGATCAGGACCTAAGTGATAACTCAAATTTCAAAGTGTTCAAAAGTGTGTTGAACCTGGGTGAACGGATAGATATCGTCTTCCTAATTCTGGTGCCGCAAAAATTTCAAAAAACTGACACTGTATGAAGAAGTTATCATGTTTTGAAAAGTCCAGTAAACTATAAATTTTTTACAGTTGACTAGGTTTGACTGGGCATAGGTACAGTCGGCAAAAATAATATACCAGGGAATATTTTTGAAATATTCCTTTCGGGCCAATTGAAATCTGACAAGTGTCAGTGACTGATTGTACATTAAATTCATGGTTTAATTGTGGGTCACATGGTTTGGAATAAGGTTCACGACATATATATATATATATATATATATATATATATATATTTCATAGCTTTAAACCCATATAAATTGGCAGAGTTCAACCAGTTCTGGCGGAGCCACTAACCAAGAATGGAGGAGGTTAAACTTAGCAATGATGGCTTATTTGGCAGAAGAAGTTATTATGGCACCTGGTAAAATTTTATGAGGCAGATTGGGGTTGAACCCATGACCTCTGCCATGCAAACTGCTCGTGTAACCATCTCTCATATCTGGTAGTTCTTACCCTTAGGGTACTCCTCATTTATTTAAATTGAAGCTATCAATCGTTTGGGGGTTGGGGGGGCCAAGCCCCTTCCCCGTGTGGCCACGACTCTAGGACTGAGCGCTAATTAAAATGGTGGTGGAATTTTTTAATGAAGTTTAATTACGGTTAAACATGGTTTATCCACGATAAATCACCATTTGCGCCTAAAACGCGCTTAAAATTTAAACTTGTTTATCCACCCCTAAGTGTGTTTAATGCTAATTAAGCCTGAATTTTATGTTGATGGGAATCTTGGAGGCACGCCAAAGTTGGTGCTCAGGCCAAGTTTAGTTGAACTAATTGCATTTGCCCCACATTTAGTGAAGGAAATTCAGGGACATTGCGTAGAAAAATTCAATGAGCTCTATCTTGAGCATTACTCTGCCAATTTTCGAGTGTGAATAGTCAATTTAAACTTTATTGGACATTAAAAAGCCATTGGTGAGGGTTTTAGAGCCATCAGAGAGACTTTGAGCATGTTTTTTCTTCATAAAAGTTCCATGGGCCACTAGGGCCACCAGCGGCCAGCAACAGAATGAGGTCTAGCTAAGGCAGCTAGAGGCCTTACTAAGGAAAAAAATAGTCATTTTTGGATGTATCAGAAATTATGGAGCCATTGGTGAGGTTTTCAGAGCCAATAAAATGAATTCTAAGTGTGATTTTTCTTCAGATAAATTCTAGGGGCCACTAGATCCATGAGGGGCCAGCAGGAGAATGAGGCATATCCAGAGCAAAAAGAGACCATTATTAGAAGAAAAATAGTATATTATGACTATATTGAACCTTATTAATCCAATGGAGGCACTTGCATAAGCTTTTGAAGACTCATGAATTCTGAGATGCTTCAGAGAATTTTTCATTGTGCCAAGAGCCACAGGGTGCTGCCATGTGTTAGAGGCGTAACCATAGAAGCCAGAGGCCAATTGAAGTAGGTGAATAGTATATTATGAATAATTTGGACATTATGAATCCAATGGAAAAAATTTCAAAGAAATTTGGAGATTTATAGAGCCGAAGAAGCCACAAGGAAGTTTCGGGTAGCCTAGGGCCAATAAGGGTTGGAGGCCTAGATTGGGGAGCCAGAGCACATTTGGAGAAAATGAACAGTCTATTTTGGATGAATAATATATGATGGATATATTAGAAAAGGTTTCACATAAAGAAAATTACTTATAAGGGAGTTAGTGCCACAGAGAAGCTGAGGTAAGCTTAAGGGCACCGATAGTAGAGGTCAAGTCAAAGGGAGCCTAGGTCCATCTTCAACGAGATAACAGCCATTACAGGGGTATTATGGTATTCTAAACCCTATGGTACAATATAAATAACCATTGGAGTTGAGTAAGTAACTTGTAAAATAAATTTTCCATCATAATCCCAAAGAGCCAAGTCAATTGACAAAGGCTCAAGGAGACATAGCCCAGGACATTCAAGTGAAATCCTTTATTAAATTTTCTGTTATGTGTTGATTCCTATTTAATGCACTTAACAATTTTTGTGCATGCTTAATATTAATGAAAAAATATGTTTAATTCCTCACTTAAAGCATTAAAAAAAATTGAAAACACATACACCTGTTTCAAGTATTCAATTCCACATTATCAAGTATAAGAAAGATCTTTAATTTATTTAACTGAGTGGGAGGTGCTTGCATATCATAACAAGTTAGCCGCCCATTTCAGATCAAGTGGTATCAAAGCACTTGGTTTCTTGATTGACAGAGCACTAGGTTTCTTTCTTGACAGAGCACAAGGTTTCTTGCTTGCTTGTTTGACTTGAAAGGTGTTTAACAATGCAAAGAATTTAACTGCTTGCAAATTTACTGATGCTTACAAGTTTGAGTTTGATAGATGTGAAGGGAAGCTACTGTTAGCTAAGTCCAGAAGAGGAAAAGAAGGAAGAAGGCTAAAAGCATTCTCCTTACCCAAAGGACCTCAAGGCAACCCTTGAAGCACAAGAGGGGTTGTTCGCAAAAGAGGTTGTTTGAAGAAGAGATACAAGCTGCAGAAAAGAGCTTGAATCTGCAACCAAATTGTTAAGAAGCTTTGTCAATTATTTTGGAAGCTTTGTGAATTATTATTGAAGTTATTTAATTGATTTACATAATGATGAAAACTTCTTGAAGTGAGGTTTCTAAATCCTCCACCTTTACAAGACCCTTTGATGAAGAGATGAAGTGGGACTTCTACATCCTGAAGGATATGGTGCAAATTCTGTATGAAGATGGAAGGGCAAGCACTAGAATTCATGAGAAATTGGTTGCTATGAAGCAAGAGAAAGAAGGATTTCTTCAAAGAATGCATGAGATGGAAATGCAACTCCATCAAGCCCAAGAGTCCTTAACCAAACACATGCTTGAGGTAAATCACTCAAATTTGTCTTCAAATTCCTCTTTAGATAAATGTGTAGGTTCATTTGAAAAACACACTAGAGGTATAGGGTCCAAATTTATGTTAAAAATGGGCTATGAAGGCAATGGTATAGGAAAAAATGCACAAGGCATGATTGATCCTATTTTGGTTGAAGAAAGGCCTAAGAAGTTTGGTCTACGCTATGTTCAATCTTATGGCGAAAACTCCAAATCCATGAAGGCACTTGAGACAATTCAGGGAAGAACTTTTGTTGCAAGTTCAAATCCACAAACATGTCAAGTTTGTTTTCAAGTTGAATGCCATTGTTTGAAGCCTATGTTTTAGCAAGATGTTTGTATACATGCAGCTTATGGCGAGTATGAGAGTTATGACAACTATCATGACATGAACACTGATGTTAGTCCTCAAAAGAAAGTTGGAACCTCTTCAAGTTAATCTATTCAAGAAGGTAAAAAATACGGACATGCAAAGAAAAATTTGAGGTATAATTCCTCCCATAGTCAAGTTTATTATGCTTATGTTAAGCATGGAAAATATGCATGCATGAATAGAAGAAATATTTGTTGTTCCTATTGTGGTTTGTGTAGCCATGAAGTTTAAAAATGCTGGAAGAGGATGAAGGCATACAGGAAATAGTCGAAGTGAAGGCGACTTGCACACAAGATGAAAAATACTTGCACACATTTCCAGAAGAAGGGACATTTCATTGCCCAATGTTGGAAATTGCATCCAACAAATCATCCCAAGCATTTCAAGCAAGAGGATAAAAATACTAGCAAAAATGGAACCAAATATTCCATCATCAATGTGAGTCCAGATGATTCACAAAAGGAAGTTTTTCAGCAAGAAAAACCACCATGGAAGTGGCTTGGTAAGAAGTGGTTGGACTTCTTGAACCAGTAAGACATACATTCATTTGTACATATGTAAATTTCAGTCATGTATGCATGTACTCTGTTGAAAACTTACATTTTTTCAGGCCACTTTTGATCGATGATCAAGGACATGATGTTCAACTACCTTCAATTGAAGATTTCTCGCCAGAAATTTCTAGATGAGTTCAAGAAAGATAAAATTCTTGACAGCAAGACAAGAGCATCAAGAGGGGAAGTGTTGACTACCTTCAAGTTGGGGCTCAAAGGCTCTAAGCCAAGAAAGGAAAAGTGTAAGGAGGTAGAAAATGTGAGGGTGATGTAATCTCATCTACTGAATAGGTAATCAGTATTTTGGGGTCCAAAATATTCCCAATGGGGATGAGTGATCAGATATGGATCCGGACCTAAGTGATAGAGCAATTTTCAAAGTGTTTGAAAGTGTGCCAAACCTGAGAGACCGGATTTATCTTGTCTTCCTGATTCCGGCACCGCAAACAGCTTGAAAAACTGACACTGTATGAAGAAGTTATCGTGTTTTCAAAAGTCCAGTAAATTGAAAAATTTTCAAATTTGACCAAGTTTGACTGGGCAAAGGTAGAGCTAGCAAAAATAATATTCCTAGGAATATTCCTAGAATATTTCAAATAATATTTCGCGAAATATTCCTTTTGGTCCAGTGTCAGCGATGGATTGGACTTTAACTTCATGGTCGAATTGTGGGTCATATGGTTTGGACTAAGGTTCATGGTATATGTATATATATATATATATATATATATATATATATATATATATATATATATGTATTTCAATATATATGTATATATTACATAGCTTTAAACTCATATAAATCAGTGGAGTTCAACAAGTTCTGGCAGAGCCACTAACCAAGAATGGATGATGTTAAACATAGCAGTGATTGTTTATTTGGCGAAAGGATTTGTTATGAGCCAAGTAAAATTTATGAGGTGCAGTGGGGTCGAACCCCTGACCTCCTTCATGCAAACCATGCGTGGAACCATCTCTCCTATCGGGTAGTTCTTACCCATAGGGAACTCCGCATTTATTTAAATTGAAGTTGCCGATCGTTTGGGGGTTGGAGGGGGCCAACCCCCTCACCATGTGGCCATGACTCCAGGACTGAGTGCTAAGTCAAACGGTGGCAGAATTTGTTAATGGATTTTAATGACAGTTAAACGTGGTTTATCCATGATAAACCGTCATTTGCGTCTAAAACGCACTTAAAATTTAAAACTTGTTTATCTGCCCCTAGGTGTGTTTAATGCTAATTAATCCTGAATTTTATGTTGGTGGGAATCTTGGAGGAGTGCCAAATTTTGCGCTCAAATTTTTTTTTGTTGAACTAATTACAGTTGCCCCACATTTAGTGGAATAAATTGGGGGACATTGGGTAGAAAAATTCAATGAGCTCTATATTGAGCATTACTCTGCCAATTTTTTAGTGTTAATAGTCAATTTTGACTTTTGTGGACATTCTAGAGACATTGGTGAGGATCGTAGAGCCATCAGAGAGATTCTGAGCATGATTTTTCTTTAGAGAAGTTGTAAGGGCCACTAGGGCCACCAGGGGCCAGCAACAGAATGAGGCCTAGCCAAGGTAGCTAGAGGCCTTACTCAGGAAAAAAATAGTAATTTTTGGATGTGTAAGACATTATGCAGACATTGGTGAGTTTATAGAGTTATCAGAGGACTTTTGAGCATGATTTTGCTTCAAATAAGTTCTAGAGGCCAGTAGGGGCTAGCAGCAGAATGAGGCCAATCCAGAGCAGTCATAGACCATTCTCAACAAACCAATAGTATATTATGACTATCTTGAACCTTATGAATCCAATGGAATTATTTTAAGAATATTTTGAAGACTTATGAAGGCCGATATGCTTCAGAGAAGTTTTCAGTGTGCCAAGAGCCATAGGGTGCCACCAGGTGTTGGAGGCGTAACCAGAGGTCAATTTCAGAAAGTGAATAGTATATTTTGACTATTTTGGACATTATGAATCCAATGGAAGGATTGTAAGATCCATTTGGATACTTATAGAGCCAAATAAGCCACAGGTAATTTTCGTGCAGCCCAGGGCCAACAGGGGTTGGAGGCCTAGATTGGGGATCCAAAGCTCATTTGGAGGAAATGAACAGTCTATTGTGGATGAATGATATGTGTTGGAGACAGTAGAAAAGGTTTTCGGGACATAAAAGTACTTATAATGGAGTTAATGCCATAGAGAAGATTATGGAAGCTTAAGGGCACTGACAGTAGAGGTCAAGTCAAAGGGAGCCTAGGTCCATCTTCAGAGAGATAGCAGCCATTCCAAGGGTATGATGGTATTCTAAACCAAATGGTACAATAAAAATAACCTTTGGAGTTGATTAAGTAACTTGTAAAAGAAATTTTCCATCATAATCCCAAGGAGTGAAGTCAATTGAAAAAGGCTCAAGGAGGCGTAGTCCATGAAATTCGGGTGAACTCATTTATTAAATTTGATGTTATGTGTTGATGCTTATTTTTTTCATGTTATGGTTGTTGTACATGCTTAATATCAACGAAAAAAGATGTTTAATTCCTCACTTAAATCATTAAAAAAGTTTAAAAACACGTACACCTGTTTCAATTATTCAATTTTTCATTATCAAGTATAAGCAAGATATTTAATTTGTTTAACTAAGTGGGAGCTGCTTGCATAGTAAAACAAGTTAGCCACCCACTTCAAATCAGACAAGAATGATTCACATCGTGGTAATCGACACATATTGAGATCGTGCCCTATTTCTTGATGACATGGATGAAATGAGATACCTAACGAGTTAAAGGAATGGGGTATATGAAACCATCTCGAAGAAGATTTTCAACTTTAGACTTGATCTAGACAACTTTCCTGGGATGGAATGGATGGAGGCACTACCAGATGGGTTTGGCATTAGGATGAGTCTTAATATTGTGTACTACTATATTTGATTCAATACCTGGAATTTCTTCATAAGTCTATGCAAAGACATCTCGAAACTCACGAAAAAGGGCTCTATAAATGTGAATCTCGTATGGAGAACAAGATGCTCCAATTTCCATATTTTCAACAATACCTAGTTTGATAAAAATATTGAGAGGTATCATCTCCTTGATATTCGAAAGGTTATTTTTGGAGTCGATCTCATGAATAGAGAGGGAATTCGTAAAAGGTTCGACAAAATTTGCAAAATACACATCACTGAGATTTATCCTCAATGGAATATGACAAGGAGTAATGATGGTGATGTTAATCCCATGACTGATCATCTGGCATCATGATATTCATAATGCTTCCATCGGTAGAGAATGCGTGAGAAAAATGGTCAGAAGGCATTCCACAACCTAATGATCGATCTACCCAATTGATCGAAGAAAAGGTATAAGTCGTGGAAGATGAATAAATGGCTTCATAATCTAGATCAATAGGGTTTAGTAGCATTTGGTAACTAAGAACTTGGATGTTGGTTTTATCTAGTACAATCCATGGATTAGCTAGGATAGTAGATGATGATATCATGTTGATGTAAACAACCGAAAAATAGCTTCCGGGAAGGGTAGGAGGAGGGAGAAAAAATGTTCCCATAGGCGATGAATACTTCATTAATCCAACCCTAACATGCTGATAGGATTGAAGGGATTCCCCCACAAGAGGGAAAATTCCAACAACATGAGAATCATAGGCGAAAAATGTGAGTTGATCTATGGCTACAATCCTGCCTTTATGAGAAAGTTCGATCAGATAGAAATAGGTTGAGACGATGACATCCACACATAAACCCATGTACGTCCCAGTAGAATATTGTAATCAAGAGGCAAGTCAATAATTTCTACCTCTAAAGAGATGGATTTTCCCCCAATTCTACTTGAAGGGAATTCAAAATACCACAAGGTTTGTATGTTCTCCCATCAAAAGATTTCAATGTGGTGTCTAATTAACTTAGTTTAGGCGAACCAATTTCCTTCTAGCAATACATGGACATAATGGAGGTTGAGACTCCCTCATCCATGATATAATGATGAATTTTCTTACCACATATGATGAACTAGGTTTAAAATCTAATTGAGTTGGAAGCACATGAGTATATTTTTCATGAGGAAAGACCACTAGGTTGGAATCCGACAGATCTACACATATGATAGTCAACAACAAGGCCTAAATTTTGTGGGTCAGTTTTGCAACACCTCAAGAGTTGACATATTTGATGGATATTGAGCCAAGTCTTCAACTACGTTATAATTTTGGGCATCTCTTGAATGAGGGTTTGTTACATAGTAATTTTTCACCGTCCCTCCAATCCCTGTCCTGCACATTGGAGGGCTCATTCCGTGACCTGTGTGCAGTGACATGGCTTGAAATCACTTTCATTACATCCCTTTGAACAAGAGCTTTCATTTCCCTGAAGACATCTCCTTGTGAAAAACCCTAAAAATGGCCCTTTTTGCATTGGCGCGGGCAGACAGTTCAGTACCCGTGCCAATGGGGGAAATCCTTCAAAGAGGTTGCGCCAATTAGCGCTCTGTCCCAAAGTCGCACTCGTGCCAGCCAATTTAAGGAGCTTTTTTTTTTAAATAAATGGCAGAAGTTTCATCCTAACCAATTCATGAACTGGTATCTATCTTGAGTTGGGAGGTTTGGCTCTGGATTTCCATGTAGAGGAAGTGGTTTGCCACCTCTCATGGAAGCTTCCTTGAGGATAGGGCCAATCCCATGATTATAGGGATCCCAACTCCCCTTCCTCCATTTATAAAAGCTTGCCCATCTCCATTGCAAGCTAGTCTTCAAGTTCCCAAATTCCCAAGAGCCTTATGCTGCAAGAGCCTCCATAATTCCCTTAAGGCCAAATTCAAGAAAGGAGACTATTGTCAAGATCCAAAGAGAGAGGTTTGTCCCATCCTTGACAAGCTTTTCGAGACGTGTTCTGCTCGCGACCCTTTGAAGGAGAATTCAACGTCAGAACTTGGTTGTAATTTTCCTTTGATTGATTAATAATAAGCGACTATTGGTTATGGTTCCACTCTTGTTATTGTTTATCATGATGAGTTATGTCCTTTCTGACTAACATATAGTTGCATCTACTAGATTTTACGCTTGCGTTTGTTTTTTTTCTAGCGTGTGCAGGTGTCCATCACGGAGATCGTGGGGATCGTGATCTGCCAGAGCTAAGGAACGGGAGCGCTACCTCTTCTACAAGCAACAACGTTGGATTCCAAGTAGGCCTTCATCGCTAGTTGGTTTATTTGCAATTAGGAACCTAAACTATAGCGTGAACGATTGTTGCTAGACCCAGTCTGGGCTAGTAGGGATTGCCTCTGTCCGCAGAGGGGATTTACCTCCACAACAGGGTTGAAACTAGACTTATGAATAATGCCCTTCGGATGTTTGATAGTCAATTCCGTAGGAATAAGAGGTGGATTAGAATCAGATGAAGGTGATGTTGAACTGGCAAGTTAATCATTATTCTATCGGTTAGGTGGATTCACATTACCATACTCCTTACTCTGAGTTTCCACCATGACATCCAATCTTAGCTTTGAGGATGAAAGCATCGAAACCGTGTTAGAGGAAGAACGGTCCTCGGAAACAATATGGGTCTCCTAATTAGAAAATGGGTCAGTCAACACGACATGAGAAGTGGAATATTTAAGAAAGTGATTCACTTCAACACAATGTAGATAGTCATGTGTAAAGTGATCCTTGTTGCAAATTAAGCATGGGTAACGTGGCTTTCGCTTCTCATCAGAAGGCTTATTTGTTTGTTTATCTCGCAGTGAAGGATATTTATTCTTCTTAATTTTTACTTTCTTCTTTCTTCCAAGTTTTTGAGGAGACTTTCCCTTATCGAATGAAATGACATTTATCTCAGAAGTAGAAGCCGCAAAAGGATGGATTTGAGGATTTTGAGTATATGTGGTAAGAGGAACACCAGATGGTTTACTCACCGACTGCGAGCTAGCATAACTAATCACACCATTAGTAACATGAGATTATTTACTAGGTGGAGGAGGAACAGTATTTGAAGGTCTCAGAGCATTTCTAATATTATCACAAAGCTTTCTTGATTGGGTATAAACAAGGTCCAAATATTTTGCACAAGCAGTAACTAGCTCTTTGGGCATGACTCCACCTTTAGCCACATATTTTGTTATAGGTGACAACACACATTTGGTAAACCATTTTGCTGACAATTTATTGGGAAGATAAGTCTTTACCAATTGCAAAATATGCCTCCACTCATGAATTCCATCGAAGATGTGAGTGGAATATGAGTTTTTGAGATTGGTCAATAGTTTCATTCCAGTTTCATATGTAATGGGTAACTGGAAATGTGTGAGGAAGGTGGTGGCTAAAGTTCTCAAATAATGAAACAAATATCTAGATAACTCAATATAACATCTAGATGTAGTACCTTTAAGCCTTCTTTGGGAAAGATGAAGTTGAATGGAATCATCATTAAGGGAATTTGAAGAACACCATAGATGATAAGTCATAATGTGCGTCGATTAGTTTTCTCCTAGATTCCCATTAAAATTTGGGATATCTAAAGGAATTTTAGTGGGAATAATCCTCCACCATGGAGAATGACCAATGGGGTAATTAGTGAGCTTAGTTAAGTCTGTTAATTCGAGAGTGGGCACAAAAGGAAACGTCAATTTGAATTCTAGAGGAGGATAACCTAGATATGAAAGAATGTCTTGAGCACGAGCCACTTGAATTCCCATATAAGAGCGGTTTTGATAATAAGGAACCTAGGTACCAGGATAAGGAGGACTTCGATAACTAGTATACAAATGACCTTGATTCCACACACGAGGGTGATGGTAAATTTGTTGGAATGGTTGGGTTTGGATTTATTGACCTCTAAAAGGAACTTTATATGGAAAATATCGTTGACCAATGGGGGTTTTCATTATACTATGATAAGGTGGTTTTGGTTGGGATTGCACCATAATATGAATAACCTATCCTATATAAACTTGAGGAGTACCCTGTCCAAGATGTTGAGAGTATGAGGTACCTTGTACTAGTTTGGTAAGTGGGACATGGGAAGTTCCAGACACCATTAGGAAATATTGGGATGCAACCAAAACCTATAAAGGTTGGTTCACATTTATTTGAGCTTGTTTGGGTGATGATGGATGGATAGGAATTTGAGAATATGGTGGAGGTTTAGGATTCAAAAATCGGTGCCAATATTAACCATTTTGAACAAGTAAAGTAGGTCTCCAAACACTGGAAGCCATTAAAATATAAGGAGGACTATAATGGGGCTCATTACCAATTTGAGTTATACCAGCAACATGTTTTCCCCATGCCAAAGGAGGAGGAGATGATGGAGGAAACTGTGACCTAGATAGATGATAACGAACATAAAGAGAGTTATGTTTTTGAAGGTAACATTTCCCACTAATATAAGGGCTAATCTGCTACTCAACCATAGGTGTAAGTAGAGGAGGAGGAGGAGGAGGATCAGACTATATGGTACTAATAAGAGAGGTATCTAATAAGGTTTCAGGGACAAAAAAGGTCTATGAAAGAGTTAATAAAAGACAAAGGACAAGGAAAACCACCAATGGAATACACCAATCCCTAGTGGAGTCGCCAATATGTTATGAGAGATTTACGATTCCATACAAAAGTATCTCCCCTAAGTTCGATGGCAAACCTAGAACAAAAAATAAAAAAGGAACCCAATTATTTCCTTAAAGTAAATATATGATGGAATGAAGCTTACCTAGAACCCGTCACATGCTTCATTCCTATTTCAGCTTAAATGCTCCAATTACAGCTATGATTTCCAAAATTAGAACTTGCACAGTCATATAACAAAAGCAAAGAAATTACTAGATCTATGCAGTATCATCTAAGTACTATATTCAATAGATCAACATGGTATTCAAATAAGTAAAATAAATAGATCACATATAGGAAAAAAAAATAACTCATTGCATTAATATAAATGGAAGGATATTACAACCACAAATAGGCATTAATATTATAGAATAGGTCCTCCAAGTTTTTAACTTGTCTTTTCCTTGTCACAATATGCACCTCAAGTCACCATAAATGCATGGAATGTTAAACTCTCCCCTCAAAAACAGAATGGTAAAATCAATTTCCAAAAGACAACCATTTCATATGTAAGGTAGTAAATATATAGATGAGTGGGGTAAGTTGGGATATATTATCCAATTACCAATCTAAGGTTTATATCGACCTTTTATCAGGGGATGGGATCAAAGGATAATGGATGGAAACTCCAAAGAAGGATGAGATAGGATCTGAAATTTTAATCCGAGGTAAATGATTGTAACAAATTCTCTCATTATCGTGAATTTCTAGAACCAGCACATCTGCAAAGGGGAGAAACTTGTAGGTGATCAACGCTGGAAATAATGGATCCACCTATAGGTGAACATTGTCCATAGGAGTTCATGGAGCATTGGTACAAAAACTAGCTCAGATGAGGTGGTTTAAGGTACAAATTATGGAAAATAAAGGAGGTTCACTTAGGGCTTTGTGTAATTATGTTGACAAGGGGGAATAGGATGTTGATTGATCCCATTAGGAGGTATAATGAGTGGATGTGACAAAATGGCCTAGAGAAATACTCCTCATTCATTGCATCCTTCCATACTTGGCAATTTGGGGCTTCTTTGAGTGTACATGGCTTATATTGAACAATATTACACATAACAGCTAAGTACACTTGATATTGGTTCAGCTTCTTACTTTTACAGAATGTCCCTCTTGGAGCATCATTTCATTCAACACCTTTGAGAGTATCTTTGAGCCACAAAGGTATTTTACTTGAGGTAGTGGGATCAGCAGGAGGTGGATCAATGGGATCCATTGGGCCTTCACCATTATAATTAAACTCATCTGTCAGAGGTTCATCTTGTCTTGCGAAAATATCGTCATTGACCTTCCTTGGGATAGGGAGATATTTGGCTTTCCCTAGGGAAGTATATTCATCTAAAATTACATCATCGATTATTTCCACATCTCCTTAACTGGGGGCATAGATTCTATATGCCTTTGAATTTTCATCGTAGTCCACAAATGTACCTACCTTCCCAGATGCTTCTAAATTTTTCCTTTTCTCTTTTGGAACATGAAAATACATAGGACAATCAAATATTATAAAATTAAAAACATTAGGTTTCTTACCAGTGAAAACTTCTTCGGGTTTCTTGAAATCCAATGCTTGAGGCGGGAGCCTATTTTGAACATATATGATAGTGTTGGGAGCTTCTCCCCATAATAACTTCGGTAGGACTTGGTCATGGAGGATGGAATGAGTGGCTTCTATGGTTGTTCTATTATTCCTTTAAACAACTCCATTTTTTTCTGGAGTATATGGAGTAGTGGTCTGCCTCTTAATTCCAACCTCTCTGAAAAATTCATTGAATTCATTTGATTCATATTCGATTCCATTATCGGTCCTCAATATTTTGATCTTCTCCCATGTTTGATTTTACACCAAGGCTTTGAAAGAGTAGAAATTTTAACACTTCATCCTCCTTCTTCAAGAAATAGATCCACAATTTGCAAGAGAAGTCATCCACAAAAATTACATAGTATAAGTATCCTCCCAATGATGTTACATGTAACATACCAGATAGATAAAAATGGATCAGTTGAAGAATGTTGGTAGTTTGAATTTCAATTTAAAGGAATGGTCCCCTTGTAGGTTTCCTTGTTACAAAACCCTAAAAATCTCCTTCATGATTCATGTTTAACTCGGGCTTTGTAATGAAGGTTATAAATTCTCGAGTGCCATAATTTAGATTGAAGAGAGGCATCGCAAGTGAAATCTCCTAAAGGACTTCCTCCAACTCTATAGATACCTTCAATGCTAAATCCAAGTGTAAATGCATATTTAGGTTTCTTTTCCAAATACACACCTTTCCATCAATGAGTAATGCTACCTTGAAGCCATTATATTCCATCAGAGATATAGACACCAGGTTTTTCTTCAAATCTGGTATATAAAAATAATTCGTGTAGATGAATGGTTTGACCTTGAATTAAGTGAATAGTAACAGTCCCTATCCCTTTCACGGGGTATATGGAATTGTATCCCAGTATGGTATCCAAATTAGTCTTCTTTTTAATCAAATTTCAGAGGGCCTCCTTCCAAGTGAAGTGAATTAAGGCTCCACTGTCAATCAACCAATCATCCAAAGTGTCTGGAGGAGAGGTAGTAGATAGTGAGGAAATAAGATAAATTGCCTTTTCTTTTTACACAACATTAATTTTCTCATACCTAGAGTTTCTTTTCCTTTTGGGAGGCCAGCAATTTCCATATGGAGTAGCAAGAGAATTTCTTCCCTCTATTGTTGAACATGTTGTTCCTTTGATTTCCATTTCCTTTGAAATTGTTGTGGTTGTTATTTTTTTTGTCGGCATCTCGAGGAGTATCCTTCTTGTGAGGACATTCTCTACCATAATGACTAAAACTGTTTGAGTTGTAGCACCTTCCTTTTCTCCCTTCTTGAACCCTTGACATTGTTCATCCTCTTTGCATGAGAAAAGAAAGTGGTAGGTTAATTTCCATTTGAACCCTCATCTCTTCATCATTCTCATCTCTTCTTGAGTACATGTAGCCAATAATTCGTCGAAACTAGGAATCCTGCCATTATTAATAATGGTGTTGTTAAACACATCCTATGATTTTGTAATATCTCCAAGAGCTATGACAATGAGCTCCCTATTAGAAACAACTTCTCCAATAGATAAAGGGTCATTCTTTATTTCTATAATCCTCATGAAGTAGGATTAGATAGACTCCCCTTTATCCATCTTGATGTCCTTTAACTTTTTCTTGAGAAAGAGGATTTAATTTGAATTGTTTACTTTGAACATCCCAATAACCTTAACATACATCTCCTTAGATGTTCCCAAATCATAAATATAGGCAACCAAATTATTTTGAATGGAGTCAATAATAATTCTTATAGTTTTGACCTCACCTTTTGTATTTGTAGAAATAGGTGCATTTGAAGGAGGATCCACCACTTTTCCCTACACATAATCCATAGCATCATGCTCTTCCAAATTCAAGTCCAAATTCATCTTTCATGCATGATATTCAGATTTTTCTTTTAGATTATCCTCGGATTCTAAGTAAGATGTAGTAGCCATTGAAGATAGACCAATATTCTTGTGTAACAACTTGCTCTTAGTGATTTATTTTCTCTCTCTTGCTTGGGATTTTTCTTCACCTGAGTTGATACAATGTTAATTTTAGATAAAAATGGTATGTTCTATGCTTATAATAATTACTTAAATGTTCCTTTAGGAGCCTAATGTAAAATTCCAATAGAAATCACATTAACCATCAATCACATTGACTATAAAAGTAGATATAACATGAAACAAAATGTAAAAGAAAATCCAAGACAACAAGACACCATATTTAATGGATGCCAGGGAAAATACCCAATGTGGGGAAAATCGTTTGGTTAATTATTCTTATTATTATATCAAAATGTTCAGCAGAGAGAGAGTACAAAAGTAAAATTTACTTTCCAAATTCAAAGTCAAAACATGACTGTCAATTTTTGCAGTCAAAATTTAGTCCTAACCAGAAATTCAAAGATGGTTAACGCAGTAGTCAAACCCATCCTTTGAAGCTCAGTCAAAGTTAGTCAAACTCGGCCTCCAACAGCTGTCAAGGTCATCCCAAAAAAATCACAAATTCTACAGTCAAAATTGGTCAACTTGAAGTCAACCTTGTGGTTAATGCAGGTCAAACAACCTAGAAAATATTGATTTTTTTCCATTCACAAGTCAAAAATAATATTTCTCCCAAAATTGCAGTAAAAATTGGTCAAGCAACCCCTAGTCAACATTGGACAAACATAGTCAACTCCTAAAATTTTCTCCCTTGAAATTTTGTCTATAAATTCATCCTTCTTATGCCACACATGTGAGAGAGAGAGATAATGCCCAATGTTGTACGAACCAATGAGAAAATGAGAGAGGAGAATGTATAGTTGATGATGATTCCAAATGTGGTGAGAGGTCACTTGTATTTATATAAGTCATTGAGGGTGAAGAGTCACATCCATTGGGATTCATGAGTGTACATGATGATCTGTCCAACTTGAACAATTTGCACATGTGTGGGCATAAATTCAAAGACACATTTCTGCTTGTCCAAAATGGATGATATTTATATCAATTTTTTTCCTCTCAAAAATATAAATTTAATGAAATCATCATATTCATGAAATGAGATGTACCAAGGTATAATTTGGCCCTACTTTCCAATTTCAAAGGGCTCAGTATATAGCGAAATGGAGATCTTGGAAAATAAATCTTGTAAGTTTTCTTTTAACTAAAGTTCCAAGAAAGGGCATCCAAAATCAATGAATAAGAGTGATCCATATGCAATTATATATTGGAAGTATCGGGAGCCAATTTCTAATTTTAATCAACTTATGAGACTTTGAGATCATGAGGTCTGATCAAATATAGTGAAGTGAGGGCCATTTCCTTAATTAGGCATTTTATTGCGAAAACAAGGAAAATAGAAAAGGGCCATGTGGATCTCGAGTAAAAATTCTCGCTAATCGTTTTTGAATGCTTTGTATATAACACAGTTTTGAGGTTCTCATGTCTTGGGATCTCGGATTAGAAATCCTAGATTGTTTTTTTTTAATATGATACATGATAACGGGGAGGCTAGGGTTCCGAGATTGTGATATTTGCAAGTTTGAGGCTCTGAATCATCTTGGAATTTATGGAAGGGGTGTGTCTAAATTAAATGCAATATAAATGAGTGAAATGAAAAGTTATAAGTAAACCTGACCGATGTAAGATTTAAAATGGGCAGAGTAAAATCATGGATAAGATAACTCTTACAATTGCTGCAAGATTTTTTTACGATTTTCCTTCACTTGTTGACCTTTTAACATTTAAAATGCGAGAATTTGTAGGCCCATGACACATCTAAAAAATATGGATCCAATCATTTCATTTCAGCTGCATAAAAAATAAATGGAGTATGATTATTGAATCATCTTGCAAATTTGCGTAGAAACAAAATATGAAGAGAAGCACCAATATAGAGTACACAATTTTTGATGAGAAAGCAGATAATTCCCTAAACATGTTTATAACTCAAAAAATTTAGCTTCTCACTTTATTCTTCTACCTGTATTATTAAAATAATAAACAAAAAAAACAACAAACTAACTAAAATAACTCTAATCCTATAATAACTGGATGAAAAGAAACATGACTAGGTATAGTCATATTTCCAATGTGGCCATTCAATAATTTTATTTCCTACATGTATCTCTAGGTCAGATGTTAGTAACAAATATACAATTATTATAATTAAATCAACATAAATAAATATAAATGCAATATATACACTTATTGCTACCATATTTACTAAAAGAAACTTATTTACAAGGATTCTTTCTTGGAAAGTTTCTTCCAACCAAATCTCTACTGGATCATAAAAATATGAATAGATAATTGATATAGAATGGAATAGGCTAAATGAAAGAGAGGTTGAACAACAATGAAAGAATTCATAATTAGAAAAATTCGGGAGAACTAAATCTCCCAAACAACTTTCAAATGTATCAATGAAATTCAGATGGAAGCTTAATGAATCTATAAGAAGATCGTTGGCTAAATTAAGAGGCTAGATATATTGCATCAATGCACTTAAAAATTATGATTCATATTAAAAATTCACTCTAGAAAGAAAGGTAAGCTGATAATATATGAACATCAATTGAAAGTGGAAGATCAAAAGCTCTTAATGGTCATAATCTAGATCTTGTGTTTCATTTTCACATTGTAGCAATGCACATTGTAAATATTGGAAATTTAATTGGTCAATATGGAAGCAAATGACATCTAAAAATTGAGAAATGAAACCAAGAATGAAAAAAAATAAAAAATAATAAAAAATTGAAAACAACCAAAATAAATTAAGGAAAAATAATAAAATTAAATCATAATTTACATTATTGTCCCAATTAATGTTACAACACAATTGGGACTAGTTTGAATTAATTTCCTCCTTATAATAATTAGTCAGGATAGTAGGATTGAAATTATTACTGAGATTTACTTGTGAAAGAGGGAAAGGTTCTTCATTATTAACATGAATGATAACTTGATCATCATAAGAATCCTAAATTGGGATGGATTTTTTAATAGTGAAATCATTAACGTTTCAAAATGAGAATTAATTGGAAAATTTTCCGAATTGATGTTCTCTTCATTTTCCAATATGGTTTGGCTTTGAACATGGGAATTTAATGGGGATTAAGATAAATCAATATCCTCAATGTCAAAGTAATCATCGAAAATTAATTCATGACATTCACTGGAATTCTCTTCATTCCCATACAATGCATCAAAACAAGGAATAATGAGCACATTTCCATCAATATTGAAAGAATGATCATTGAAAATATCTTTATATTGACAAAAAATAATTGGAAATTCATTTATATCAGCATCTGTATTTTCTGGAATAACATTAATGCAAATAGAATATGAATCGTTATCAGAAAAAACATCAGGATAAACAGAGAAATGAGAGTTAGAAGCAATGCACCTGAAAATATATATATTTGCAGACTCTTGTGCATTTTATCCATCACAAATTTTAGATTCTTGATCATTCATTTGGCTATTTACATTTTTCTTAAGACCGTTGTTTCATTGCCTGGAATTTTGTATTTGATCAACACGATAAAATTCATAAATTTATTTATCGAACTGTACATTGTTGTAATTTTCAATTTGCATTTCTCCTTGTTGATTTATTAGTTCATTTTATGATTTGATCTAATGGTGATTTTCAGAGTTTTAGGAAACTTTATTTCTTCAAATATGTTGTTGGTATCTTCTTGCATTTTATTATAAAATTATTCCAAGCTTTGTGATTGTGATTCATTAACATGTGAGATCGCATCAAACTCATTATTAACATTATAAGAAGTGTGCACTAAATGTTAGAATTTTTCATACATGGCCGAGAAAACTTTATCATTATTGGCATGCACCTCCATATCATAATTTTCAATCATGTTAATCGAAGCTTAGGAAGATTCATCAAATCTTGAAATTGTCTCATATGGATTAGGGTTGCAAGGGAAGGAAACTAGTTTTATAAACCATCCTGTTAATTGAAACTCAAGAGGAGAATCTTCAGATTGAAATTTAAAAAACAATTAATTTGAATATAATGAGAAAGTCGTCTAAAGACTCACCTTAAAATTGGCAAAGAGCTTCCAATTGATGGAATACATTTTCATAGTCATAATACCAAATGTGAATGGAGGAAAATGGTAAATTTTTACTCTAGTTTTTTTTCCATTGTTGTCAAAGTCACATTAAACATCCTGCACATGGCACCTTCATCAATATCAAAATTATTACAATTTTAAATAAATTGAAGAATGTGTTCATAAGCAGAGACATTTTTCTTACCATTGAGCTTTGTATTTAACAAGAGGTTTATTATTTGAATTGGACTTGAAGTAGGTAGATGTCCAGTTTTTTAACACCAAAGTAGTTACTTAGAAGGAGTCATTCTCCAAGGATAAAAATTTATAACACAATATATTTAAGGAAAGAATATAATGCAAGCCCTCCTTCTAGCACCAATGTGTTGATGGCCAAAAGTGACCTCATCAACTTTAGGGAAGTCCGCCTGGTCAGAGTCCCAAATAAAACTCTTATCCATTTGTATAATGGATCCAAAAGGTTTAATTATGTATAGTTATCCCCTCTCTCTCATATCATGCTTATAGTTTGCCTATTACTTACCAACGGAAAGAGAGAAATCAAATCTTCCATCTGGTTGTGCATGTGCAAGAAAGAAAATCCTTAAGCTTACTTGAGGGTTCAAATATGCCCCACCTAAATTTTTCCCCTATGTAAGGGGACTTATAGAATGCAAACATAAATCTAAATGAAGATATATTCTCTGATGCATTTTATAAAAATAAATTCTAAATATATTTCAATTAAGAAGATATATATCTATCCTAACTGGGAGAAAAATAACTAAATAATTGGGGATTTTAACATGCTTGGTTTATGATGAATATGTAGGTAATGATATAGTTCTACTAGAAGATATTATAATTACAAAAACATGATCTACTTAAAGATCTTAATAACAATGAATGATTAAGTATTAAAACTAGGAAAAAATTATCATAATTTCAATAGTTATTATATCGATTTTAGATGGCATATTTATAAGTAAATAGTTACTTGAAAATATGATTTAAATACTTTAGAAAAGAGAAAATTAAAAACGTATCTATGAGAATAATGAGTTATATATCTAATTGAAAATATATTCATCCTCACATCAAATAGAAATGCACAATATGGGAAACTTTTCACAGATCTCATATTCAATAAATAAAATTTGCATTATAAACAAAAGTATTTAAAATAAAAATTAATGAAACCTGGTCTCTTGATCTATTCTTTGAACTGATCTCGAACAACCTTTCACAAATCATAAAATATGCCACTAAAACAAAGAGCCACAATAGTGGAAACTTTGCCTCCAATACAAAGTCCATATTTGAAAAGAGAAATCCCCATTAACGCAAATCTAAGTTTTCCCCTTGCATATACAACTGAAAACACCTTTAAAAATTTCTTCACAATCCCCTAGATGTAGATAAGAGAAACCCTTCTTTCATTCTCAATACCACTATTAATATTTTACAAGAAATCACCAAAATGGAGATCTGTTGGGAGTTGTTTTTCAGATCCTCAATTAGAGTTGAAAATTCCCCATATTCTTCCTCTAAATAATTTTTTCTTAATCTGGTTCGACATATATCCTACCAAAAACCAATAAAAAATGAAATTAAATTCCAAATCAAAATCAAAATTACAAAATTGGAGAAAATAAACTCTCCAATCAAAATTAAATTAAATAATTAAATTGAAGGAAAATTGTGCACCCATTGATTATAATCAATGATTCTAGGGCCGAAAAGAGTTGTGATGAAAGAAATTTTCCAACAACAGAAGATTTGATAGATGAAATTGTTTCAACAAATTTATTCAAATTGAATTTTTTGTTACAATTTCTTAACCTCATTTTTTGCTAAATTTTTGGCATATTAAATGTACATATTTGGTTGAGTTAATGCTCCCTGACTGTTCTTGTCGATTCTACTTTTTTAATGAGTCATCCTTGCTCTCATTTGGCTAAGTATAACTTGAGATATGCATGTCCAAAGTTGAAGTGTCAAAAATGGTAGCATTCAGAAAAAATGCATGTCTCAGCAAGAATTTGTTATTTTTAATTAAAAATCCTAAATTTAATTAACTTTATAGTTACAATTAAATAATAATTAATTCACTACAATTATTAGTTATTAAATTAGTTAAAAATACAAAACAATTAAAATTATAAAATTAAATTATAATTACAAATTAATTTAATTTAATATAAAATAATATAATTCATCAAAATATTGAATTAATATGAAGGTATGCCAAGGTGGATTGGTGGCTATTTTAATATACATGAAGAGGAGAAAAAAGGAGGGTTGTAAGGGAGGTCATAATGTGTGCTGAGAAGATTTGTAAGTAGGGATCTCAGGTGGGTGATCTGAGACGTATTAAAAAAATATGGACTAAGACGAAGAGGGGCTGAGAATGAGGTGACAGAAGTGAGGAGAGGTTGAGGGAGGTGAGGCCCATGTGGAGGTTGGTCCTCCCTCCCAAATAAAAACTACAACCATTTCGTTTAATGTTCTCAAGAGGCTAAAATCTCATATTGAATTAAAACTGTGATCCGGGATCGAGTGTCCAATATTTAAAAGAAAATTATTATACATACATACATACATACATACATACATACATACATACATACATATATATATATATATATATATATATATTTTTAAAATATAAATTATGTGCTTGCATCGAGTGGTTTTGTAAGATAGTTAATTAATTAAAATTTGATAAATAATTAAACAATGGCTAATTACAATATTAAAATTTTTAAATTAAATTTGAAAAAATAAAAATTGATATACATTTTGTACCTTTTTAAATTAGGTGGTAAAAATCATCGAAACTTTGAATGAGCTCCATTCGCAAACCGTAAGTCCAAATGAGATAAAATGAGAACCAATGAAAAGATATCAAGAAATTGAATATAATGAAGCAACCAGAATTGAAATCCGGAGGAAATAAAATCTCACAAAAATGTTACAAAACTAACCAAAAGAAAGCATTAGAGATGATATGATCAAAAATTTTGTATAGGGTCCCCATAATTATTATGAAAATAATAATTAATAAATGGTGGGGGAGTTGTGGATTTTCCACAACAAGCTAGTGGTAGAATCTTCCTTAACAGTTGTTCTTCAGCTCCTACATGGATATTGGTCCTTTACTCCTCAGGTCATATCGATGTGTTGTAGAATGAGGAGGAGGTTGACTTACCAGTGGTTCTTCAACACTTTTCTTATCGACATTACATATGACATTGAATGTATTAACTGAGTGCCCCACACTTGTAATTTCCTCAACTATTGTAGGTTAATTTATTTCTTCAATCTACTCAAACTCCGGATTTGCTAATAAAGTGTAATGTCGTTTTCCATTACATTCATATTGTGATTCCACTATGGGCACGTCTTCTTTGAATGCCTTTCCTGATGGAAGGTGAAATAGTTTTACATATCTAAACTTTCAATATTAAACACAAGATTTGAGCTTTGTGCATATTTGGATAGTTAATATTTGTTAGTTCTCATAAGAAAAAATGTCTTGGAAGTCTTGGTAGATTCCTCGCTTGAATTTATCTTTAATTCAGATGCCTCATTAGTAAGTAGATTTAAATACTTGACCAAGATTTCCATGTCAAAATAGTCATTTTCCTTAGTTTTAATGTAATAAGATTGAGGCTTCCTACCCACATCCTTATAGTCGTTATAATTTTCAGAGTCTAAAATGAATCTGGTAGAACAAAAATCCTTATCAACAACAATGGATTCTATAAAATTTAAAGCCAATGTCTCCTTCTCAACTCTCTTGACAAAAGCAAAGATATTGGTAGGTAAGGAAGCTGTATAATAATATTTAGTGATATCATCATGGTGTTGCACATCTTCCAGAAACTTATTCAATATAAAAGTAAACCTTTGATTTAAATCATTTACTTTCCCATTTTGATCTTCTTGAGTACTTTTAACAACATGGCAGGAGTTTTATCATCCTCAAACTTCTATAAAAGTAATTTCTTAAACCCCCTCCAATTGTGAATTTAATTGGGTGGAACATTGCGATACCATAAGCACACTCTACCTTCTAAAGAGCATGGAAAATTATACAAGAAATGTCATCAAATCATACATCGAGCATTCATAAATGCATGTATAAGTAATGAATATGATCTTCATGTTTTTTCTTCTTGTCAAGATCAAACTTTGATAACAAGTTATCCGGAAGTTTAGGCATGTGGTGAAGATTATCATACATGTCCTATTCTCTTTCTTCCTCCTTTTTTGAATATGAAGTGTCTTCTCCCTCTACGTTCAAACCTTTATTATAATTAATTTTTCCTTCATACCTTAATTGTTCTTCATCATAAAATTGAAAATATCCCTCTTCACCTTCATCAATAGGTGGAATATCCCCTTGTTGAAATATCCCTTTTGAAGGTTATGCTAGCTCCTCAAGGGTGGCGATAACCAAATCTTATGCTAATGAAAGAAATACACTAGTACGAGTTGTATATTTATTTCTTGGATTATGAGGGAGATTATAAGAAACAATAAATAATCCAGTAGCTCTTCAAAACTAACAAGTAATTTCCCAAATTTTCCAAAGTTGATCATAGTTAAATTCAAAAGTTTTTTTCAGACCAAGATGAGAAGATTCTCTAATATCATGAATAGGAATTGGAGTTGAAATGAAATTGTTACTTCCCTACAAATATTCTTAATTTTTTGGGTGAGATAAATTGTCATCCATAAAAAGGTTTCTACCCTCCTTCTAGCACCATAATGTTGATGGTGCTAGATCCCAACAACATATATGGTATCTCCCTGATATGAAGTTCCAATTAGAACTCATACGATTTTCTATAGGAGTCCTATCTAGATTATGGACCAACTTCCATTTACTTAAATACTTTCCTTGGCTTGAGCAATTATTATAATATATTAGTGTACATGTAATTTTGAATGAGGAATAAATTATTCCTTGTGTAATGTTCAATTGCAAATGTATCAAGGTTCTGTCAATGCAAGGAAACAAATTCAATCTCTAAAAGAAATGAGTATTACTATTCTATTAAATACACACGAACATAAATGGGGAATAATTTTTAATCATCAAGTGAAATAGTTCACATAGATGAAATGATAATCATAACCATCACAACACACTTTCAATGAGATAAGCACCAAATTTACCGAATTAGTTCAATTTCTCTAATGCATAAGAATGCCAACTTAAACTGTAAACATTCAAAGAATAGTCTTGAAATATGCACAATCTATGCATGAAAATTTGTTTTCTGAATAGGCTTCAGGTATTAAGTAAAATTTATACGATACATGAATACAACATACACCACTTGCTCCAAATAGTGGAGCGTTGGAGCGACAACTTGCTCTCCAAAAGAACTATCCCTATATCTCCAGTTCCTTGTGGGAGGAGCCAAGGTGAAAAGTCCTTTCTTTGGATAATGAATCCTCTTTTATAACAAGATGCATGACTCTTCATAGCCCCATGACTCTTGAAATTATCATATAACTTTTCAACTTCGAACGACCTTTGAAAATTTAAATAACGTTAGTCTTCCAAATGAATTTTTAACTTCAGCATAAATTTTGGACTTGTTTATGTCTTTTGGAATTAATGCCGTGACATTTAGAATTATACATGTGGCTCTTTTGTCCATACATGATTATTGTACTTCCACATATTTACATTTACAATAATCACATCATTATTTACACATCATAATGTGGCGACAACAAGATAAGTCACCAACATTAATGACTTGGACTCATAATGACTTGTGATAGGGACTTTGTTAGGAGTTGACAATGGTGCCACCTATGCCTTTGTAATATTCCCAATTTTTCCACAAGAAAATTGGAATATTAGAGTTCTTAATTTCCATAATTAATTAAGTAAATAAGAGGGTGTAGGGACCCACAAACCCCAAAGATAAATAAAATCCACTTTTGATGTGTGTATGTGGATATTTCAGATCTAGATCTACATAATGGAGTAGTGGGGTAGCTACTTAATGTGAAAGGAGTGGAGATCATGTCTCATTAATGAGAAAAATCATGGAGGTTGAAGCATTCAACTAAGATATTGGAAGGAATCAATTGTAAGATCATAGAGAATTTATGATTAGATGATGGAGGAAGTGGTAAATTAATGCACACATGATGGAGAGGGTGATAAGTACATTAAAAAATGATGGAGATCATGAAGAGACAATGCAATCAACATGGATACCTATGTCCATATGTACAACGTATTTATGAGGAGGGCCAAGGCATGAGAAGGTTCACAAAATATATAATGAAAATGAAGGCAACATAGAAGGCATGTTTTAGATTATTATTGATGTATGATCTGTTTAGATATAGAGTTAGCATTTGACATTCCATGCAATCTTATGTTGTTTAGCTAAGTTGCAATGATGTTTAGCACAGGGTGTTCTCGAGCGAGAATCCCACCTCTTTCCTTGAGTGATCTCTAAGGAAGAGTGTTTGCACTACATTCATCATCAGGAATTGGTACCATATTGTTCCTACTTTTTATAGAACATCTCGTTGAAGCCTCAAAAATTGCTGCAACAACATTGGAGGATAACCACCCGGTCCAGACCTTAATACAACTCCTTTTACGTTTATGATAGTGGCTCTGACTGGTTTAACTAGGTCCAGTTACCTTTTCCCTATCGATACTAGTTCATGATGTATATTAAACTACCAATAGACAGGGATATCAGATCACTTCTTCTTGCTGACCGGGCAAGAGAATGACCCTTAAGCTGATTTGGGTTCGGCTAAACCAAAACTATGATTTTGCCTCTTTGAGAAGAGGACTTAAAATAATGTAGAACTTAATATAAATGCAAAATGATTCTATAATGCAAGCAAAATAAACTAATCTAAATCCTATCTTAATTAGGTAGATATAGATCTAACCCGACTAAGAGCAATATAATTAAATGATGAGAATTTAAATATTTCTGGCTTTTAATTAATGTCAATCTAACGAAGAAATTCAATTTAGCTTAAATTTGTGAGTACCAAAACACATCCCATTGAGACCATTTAACTGAAATAATAAATCAACAACACTCCGGAAGAAATTCACAAAAATGATATTGTTCGTCAAATCAATCAAGCTAATAATTAAATAATAATATGTGGAATAAATTCGCAACACATTACTATTTAATAAATTAGTTTTATAAGACATATTTCTGAGTAAATAGCTACTCAGAAATCAAAGTTTAATTCATAAGAGCAGAGATACATAACAATATTGGGACAAATTATTCATATCAACAGAAATGTATAAACATGAATAAAATGAAACAACCATTTTATTAACATAAAAATGGAACTGGTATTCGATACAGAAATGCCAAAAATACCACTTAATTGAATCCGCCTCTCTGATCCTAGTCTCTAATAGTCCTTTACATTACTTGAATTCTACTTTCAAAATTAGAGCTATAGAAATGAAAACTGTGCCCATCATACATAGTTCAAGATATAAAGAAAAACCCTCAATAATGTTCAGATCTGAAATTTTCTCTCCTCTCCATCTACAAATCTAAATTCCTATAACAGAAATGCTTTTAGAAGACTAGAATTGCAGAAGAGAGCCGCCCTATTACATTTTGCAATCTTCTATTTATAATATTTACAAAGGAATTCTTCATAGGAAAGTTTGTTTGAAGAGTGGTTTTTCTGAATCAATTTTCATTGGTTCAAATAATATCATTCAATTGTTGGAGCCTTCTCATTGATTGAGAGCTTTCTCTTCTCATCTCTTCAACTGTTTTCCTGCAAAAACAAATCAGAAACAAAATTAAAATGCAAAAATAAAATCAAAAAGTCAAATCTAGAAATTAAAATAAATCCAATTAAAACTTGATTAAATAAATAAAAAATGAAACATAAGATTTATTTTGATGTTTGTGCTGATATAATTGGCCAATGAAAACATAGATGAATGAATTTTCACTTATAAGAAGTTGTGGCAAATTAAAATGCAAAAAATAAAACTCAGAAAATTAGTTTTGTTTAAAAATTCGTAGTTTGATCTTTTGCTGAATTTTAGACCCAATAAATGATCAAATCTGGAAGTAAAACCTCTTCAGGAATAATCTCCAACATTTTATCTTTCCAATGAGCTATCCTGGGCCTCATTTGGCCAAGTAAAACTCCATTTATGAGCCTCTAAAGTTGGTATATTAAAATTGCCAAAAATCTGGAAATTTTGTTGCTTGGGCTTAAAAAATAAAATTTTAAATTAAATTATAATCCTAAATTAGATTATTATATTTAATTAATGAAATCTAACTAATTGCAATTATATTATTCATCTAATTTAGTTATAATCTAATTCTAAATTAAGTTTTAATTATCTATTAATTAATTATAATTACATTATTAATTATAAACTAAACTAATTATTTAATAAACTATTTATTAATTAATATTAATCTAACTAATAATTCTAATTAACTATTTATAAACAAATTAATTTAAGTAATAATTAATTATAATTGAATTAAGTTAATTACATTCTATTAATTAATTTAATTAATTTCAAATTAATTATTTCAAATATTAAATATTAAATCAAAAATTAAAATAACTAAATTAACACTAAACTATACTAACTTAAAACTATGCTAATATTAAACTAACACTAACATATACTAACTTAACACTATGCTAATATTAACAACTAACACTACACTATTCCTCTTATACTCACGTGTGAGTGAGTTAAAAGTCAAACAAGGAAATGCATGGGTTATAGCATCGCAATCGGCATATCAAAGGTGAGGGCCATCGGGTGTTTTTTTTAAAATGTGTTAGTTAAAACATCCGATGTGATGTAATAAAAAATAAAATTTCCAATGTGAAATTTTTTTTATTTGTTTTTTTATATTAAATTAAATTTAATTAATTTAATTATATTTAATATAATAATTAATTTAATTAATTTTAAAATTGAATGTTAAATATCAGTTTTTTTTTTCGTTTTATTTGAATGATGCTAAATTAAATTATGAAATTATCGGAAGTTTATTTTCTTATCTAAAATATAGCCAAAAAATGAACGACAGTCACTTCGACATTTTAAGTTTTCGAGATTAGTAATTTATTGGAATAAATGACTAAAGTCCCGATGCTTTATGATTTGGCTGTATAAGTAAAAAATGAAAAATATTAGTAATAACTAACTAAGGGTTAATATTTAAAACAAATGCATTATTGAACTAATTTAATTACAAAAATGGAATAATGTACATTTTACGCATTTTTTAACCTAGGCAACGTAAATGATTAGACTTCAAAAGGAGTGCCATTTACAAACCAGTTGACCAAATTAGACGAAACAAGTATCAATGGAAAGCTTATAAAAAATAGATTTTAACAAAGCAATCAAAATAAGAATCTAAAGAAAATGAAAAAATAATAAAATCATAGAATAATCAACTTAATAAAAATCCTAAAAGGCGTTTAGCTAAGAATTTTATAGAAATGGTCCCCATTATTTGAAGTGATCAAATAAAAAATGGGGGGGTTGTGTTTTACCACAAAATGGCAACACACGAGAGAAGAACCAGTTATCTTCGTTTGATATGAATGAAATTTTCCTAAAATTAAAGTAAATATAATTAAAGAAGACAAAATTATTTTTGGAATGCTTGACTAGGTTCATTAATCTGAATAAAAGTAAGAATTATGTTATTGTAATTTTCTTAAAATTCCTCATAAATTAAAATATTTCAAAACTCTATATCAGTCCTTAATTAGTTGTAGAGATAAATCAGGGGTCACTTTACATCTTAGCTTTTAAAATGTACTCATTTGTCACAGGTAGAGGCACTGCTACCAGCAAACATCTATAGTCTCGACGGGGTTACCTTTTAATCATGAATGATTCAGAATCCCATCTATTTAAGGATTATTGACCTAGAGATAAATCCATTTATACATGTTTATTTATTTTAATTTTTAATTTTTTGAGTTCTTAAAAGCAATTATCCTGGTTTGGTATCCAGATAGTTGACAATGCCATTCATTGGTTATAATTGGACTGAACAAGCTAGATCGTGATGAGACCCCTTGTCTTATAATTGTTTGCAATCATAAGCCATTACCCTGGTTTGTTTAGCAGTGTTGGTAATGTCAGCCTATTTTTCCCCTATGATCATGGTACGCAGGCTCGTGATGAGACCTCTTATCTTTTAAGTTTAAATATATTTTGGATTATACTCTAGAAAAATAAAACTCTTTTGAATAGGGAGAATCATTGACTCCTTAAGAGTTCAGAATGACAATTTCAGAGTTAAAAGTGATTTGCTGTAAAGTGTCTTTACTTGGTTAAAAATAACTTTTCTTAACTGATAATAGAATTTTGAAAGATCTTAATAAAATATTGAAATCTCAAAATAATTACAATTTTGATGAAAAAGAAATTTCTCAGATTTCATGATACTTTGTCAACTTCTCTTGTTTTATAATCTCATCCTTAAGTATGTCTACCTTTATAATAAGAAAAACAAACCTTATTAAGAGATTTTAAGAAAACGCTAATAGTAAACTGTTAACAATTTTTCCCTATGTATGCCAACCATTGTTAAGTAACAAGAAGACCTTCCATATAAATCATGTCAAAGTCACCGAAATCAAAACTAAAAGCCAAAGAAAAAGAATTCTTAAGCTAAAGTGAGAAAAGAAATCAGTAAACAAAAATAAAAATGAAGAAATTTAAAAGTGGAAAGAAAATCTAAATTTTGAAAGACAAAATATAACAAGAATGTTTATACCAATGTCTCAAAAAAATGAAGTAAAAGAAAACAATCATGTAATCATTCCTTCTTATGTCGAGATTCAGAAATCTTACACCTTGTCGGGTTGTAAGTGTTTTAGGCTTTAGATAGCAGTGATGATAAAATTCAGCCACAAAAAATTTCTATCTGATGTCAATCTTCTTGTTTCAAAGCATCATCCTAATTATTTTCTAATAAAATGAATGCTTAAAGAAACAAACTAAAGTTTCAGAAACTTCCTAGTGTAGCTGTTTCAACGAAGATTATTGCTGCTTATTGAAATGAAATCAGGAGGAGAGCATAGGGCTTCCAAAATATGACCTCGCAGGTGATTGAAAGCTTTTATGAAGAGCTACAAAACAGATTTAAATATCAACATAATTTTAAAAAAAAAACTGAAACTAAAGTAATGAAGTGGAAATTAATGAAAGTGGGTACATGAATATTACCATTGGATAACTGCATTTGATCTTACCTGAAAGATATCAGTTTCTCCAATACTGGTTGACATCTTCTTTTAGTTAATATTAAAAACATGAAGAAGTCAAAATAACCAAAATCCTATAACCCAAAATCATTATTTATTTTATTTAAGCTAAAGCAAGCAGTAAAATGTAAAAACGGAATGCTTTGTGTTCAAGGGAGTTTAAATTGAAACAAATGCATTAGAAATGAGATTGAGAATTTGCAGTGATGAATATTCTCAAAATATTATAAGTTTTATACAAATTCCATGATTTTATAAATTGTTCAGAGTTAAGACTAAATTTAAGATAATGAAATTTAAAATAGAGAGGTCTTGAATTTCATATTTAATATGGAATTATTTAAAACTGAAATATATGAGAAATCAAAATTGTTACACCTTTTTTTTGGTCATCTAACCTATTATCATTAGGTGAACCCAAGTACACCATGTAAGACCAATTTTACAATAAGTAAAATTGCTTTCACCATGTGAAATAACATTTGTTTATATTTCCTGGTCATATTTAACCCAAAACAAGGAAATTAATTAAATAAAACATTATTTATTTCATTATTTCCAAGGAATAAGTTATTTAAATCATTATTTAAATAATATTCCTAGTTAAATTTGACTAAATCATTTTTAAATAATTAAATAAATCATTATTTATCTAATTATATTCCCACCATCTCCCTAAAATAATAAATAAATCATTTATTTATTTATTGTTTATAAATAAAGGAATTGACCCAAGTCAAAAGACCATGCACCCTCAACAAATATAATAAAATATTCCTAAAAGGTGGTTCTAGAATTTGATTAATAATATTTTATTCTTGTGAGTTCTGATAACTAATATTTTGTTATAAATAGAAGGGTTTTCCCCATTCATTAGTCACCTCCATTGCATTAGATCACTACACGGATCTATACTAGGTCATTCTGTTTGCATAACAGAGGGGATCCCAGTTATGTTTGTCTGGGTTTTCTACATAACAAGAGAGAGGAATTTTAGATCTGAAACGCTGAGGACTTTCAAGAACCCATCCCATTGAGGAGAACTGGAAAACACCTTTCTTGTTTTCCTCTCAGGTGCCCCCTTTTTAATATAATATAAAAATTATTTCAAATACATTTTTCTTGTCTTGTCTATTGGATGCATGGAGCCACATTTTACTTTATATGTTTAATGTCTTTTATGCTTAGATCTGGATTTGTGCAGCATTATTTGGATCACCTAATTGCAGATTTAAAGATATTTGGCAGCCATAATTGATGTTAGGTCTATTTTTTATGCGTAGCTAAAGTGGTCTTTTACGAAAAAATATTCATACTAACAATTGGCGACTCCACACGGGTTTTCTTTTGCGACCGCTGTCGTTTTATATATTCTTGCATATCCAGCTATTTCAGAACTTAGGGGTTCTCTTCCATTTTCAGTTTTTCCTATTTCTATGGTGCTTTCCACCTATAAAACCTTCCAATATCAAAATTTTTAACTTCCATGTGTTTCTGGCCCTATTGCGCAGGTGACAGACATTAGCCGCAACTGAGACGACAACTTTTTCTGAAATATGCCGCCGAGAGACCCGGATCTGCAGGTCACACTTATCGGCCCAAAAACTGCGACCTGGCCTTCAGGTCGCACTTTTCTGCCCCAAATCTGCGACCTGGACTGAAAATAGGTCAGAACCTGCGACCTGCACTTTTTTCTGCAATTTTCCAGCACTTTTTCTGGGTTTGTCCGAAGCTTCTGTCAGGGTTTTCCAGCCTCTGTCTCTACCCGTTTAGACATGTTTCTGATCTGTTTCACTCTACTAAGAGGGAATCTTGCCCCCTTAGAGCTCTAGTACCCTCCACTTTTTGTGGGAGAGTTTTTGATGTTTCAGAAGTCTGAATTTACAAAGTTTCAGCCTTGTTCTTTTCAGATATGACACCTCATTTTCAGATCCCTTTAGATCAGCTCTTATCCCTTTCAAATCACCTCATCTAGTTTTGTTTGGATTCATTTCTAGGGCCACCTCCTTGTCCCTTATGTTTTTAGCTCATATTCTCCTTTTTAACAGCAACCTTGCCCCTGCCTCTTTGCTATTCTCTGCACCTCTTTTCAGCAGATTTCTCCTTTAGATCCCTATCCCTCCTGACCTTAGATCTATTGGCCTCTTCTTCGCGTGCTTTTCTTACTTTTTTCCCTCTTATAGACTAGTTTTGAGAGATCTGCCTTCTTGGGTTAGATTGATGCATTGTTAGCTGTTAATTTTCTGTTCTTTCAGTCTTATTTACTACAAATTTATTTTCAGTTACGCAACACACTTTTTCTTTTACTCTCAAAACGTCTGGGTTTAAACAAATTAAAATTAACACACGCCATACACTGACCCTAAGTGAAGAAGAGACTGGTTAACACTGCCTGGCAAAGCCTTTAAAATCAATTGACACTGCACCTCTCTGCACTTGTTTCGACATTGACCTCACTTTATTTTGCCTCTCCCCGCCTTTGTCGGTTTTTCTTCTTCCCTTCATCATTGCACCCCCAAGGCGTTTGTCCCGGAGACTTCTTGGCCTTCACCCTCAGTTTCCAGTTGGTCGACTTCCTCCTTCTCGTCATCATCGAGTAAGTCCTCCCCTGAGTTCGCACTCTGACTCTTCTTCTGATTGTTCGGGTTCTCCCCCTACTCCTAGTTCTCCCCTGTTACTTTCACCATGTCTACTTCAGGGCCTACTACCAGCAGCAACCCCAGTTCTACTACTGGTTCTGTTTCTAGTGGAACCACTACGGGACCTACCTCGACTGCCCCTTTTGTCCCTTATATGGCCGGCCTCAGTCTCCCTGACTTCAATCAGCTGATTAATGATCCTATCTGCCATGATTTCAGTTGGCCTGCTATGCCAACCAAGCTCCCCTCCGACATTCCCAAGTTCGAAGGCCTTGCTAGTGAAGATACCTCCAACCATATCCAATCTTTCCACATGTGGTGTTCCTCAAATTCCATTACTAATGACTCCATTCATCTTAGATTGTTCCAATGCACACTTACCGGCGAAGCTTCTAAATGGTATGTTGAACAGGCCACCTCCTCCCATACCACTTTTGTTACCATTGCCCAAGCCTTTTTATCTTATTTCCAGCTCCCTCTTTGATATGACACTGGTACCGAGCTTTTAACCTCTTTCTGTCAATCGTCTTCGACCCGCATTTCCGCCCATGTCCAGGAATGGTGGTGAAGAAGAAGCTTATGTCGCTCTCCTCCTTTTGAATATCGGGTTTATATGGACTGGTTCATTCGTTCTCTCTTACCCCCCATTAGCAAAGATGTCGCCTCCCTTTTCCCTCAAACCGAAGAAGCCGCCCTCCAAATAGCCTTGAAATATGACCTTATTTATGCTCAATCTAGTTATGTTTATACCGTCCTTCCTGACCTCCCCAAGCCTGGCGGTGCTAAAGCCCCGAGGGCATCTCCCTCTACCGATGGTATCGTTGGAGCTCTTTCACATATCTCTACTCAGCCTCTAATGAGCTATGGTTTCCCTCCAGGAGGGGCCAGCACCTCGGCACTTTTCCCCCTCCAGGTAGCATGTACCCAGGATACGGCATGCCTCCTCCTTTTTCCCCCACTTCTGCTTACCTCAATGTTTCCCATCCTAACCCTTATCCTTACCCATAGCCTGGTGTCCCAGCTCCTCCAGCATTTGGACCTCCCATTCCCTTGCCTTCTCCACCCCCACAACCACACTTACTACCCCCTCCAGGGCAAGTATTTGCGCAGCAGGGGGCAACTAATATTCTTCCTTCTCAAAGAAAGAGGAAAGGCAATCAATCCGCTTCTGGTAATCGTGGATCAAATCCTACAAGTATTGACTCTACCACTACCAACCAGCCACAGGGCTCTCAGCCCAAGCCAGACATGCCGCTCCGCACCAATAAGCCATGTTTGTGTTGTGGTGTTTATGGTCATTACACTCACGATTGTCCCTTATTACCACAAATGTGGCAGATGTGGGAGTCTCAGGCCACCGTACAAGGACAACACTCCTCCCCTACTGTCCCTCCCAATCCAGCTACTTCTCAACCCGCTATGTTTACCGATCCTTTCCCTCAACAAGGATTTGTGGCCACTCAATCACCTCATTCCCCGGTAACCATTAAACCTTCTCCTTTTGGTTCCTCCGATTACCAGATCCTCATGATGGCCTCTGACCAACCTCTCACAGTCGACCTTAACCTTCAAACTCGGTCCCGTCAGTATTCCATGCCTCCTGTTCCATTTGTCTCCGAGTCCCCATCTTCAGGTCCTACAGAGCCTCTGTCGACACCCAATGGTCCCTTGCAAATCCCTTCGCGCAAAGCTGAGGTTCATACCAAGACTCCTCAGGGCCTATTACACTGAAATGATGCCTCTGGTCGAGCTGCCCATTCATACAACATAGTAGATGATCTGGCATAATCTTCTACTGCCATTTCAACACTAAAATCCTCCAGTTGTGTCCTTCTCAAAAGAAGGCTCTACTATCTTCCATGGGTGCTTTAGATCCTGTTAATGACCAATTGATTGTTTTCAACGCCCGCCATTCAGACCATCCCCCTCTTCCTACTTCTGTTGCTTTCCAAATCCCAGTCAAAATCTGAAATGCCAAGGTCGCTTGGTGTATTATTGATGAGGGGGCATCTACCTGTGTGATGTTTGCTTCGGTTTGGAGAAAACTTGGATCTCCTAAGCTGGCCCCTTCCACAATCACCCTTCATGCGTGGGATGGCCATGCCTCCCAGCCCATCGGCCTTTCCCGTAACTGTCCTATCACCCTTGCGGGTAAGACTGTTTGTGTCAACGTTGAAGTTATCGATGCCCCTCTTGACTACAACATTCTTTTGGGGCGTAGTTACACCTATGCCATGTCTGTCGTCCCATATTCAGTCCACCACAAGATGTTTTTCCCTCATAATGGCAAGATTGTCACTATTGACCATTTGACTTACCATGAACCAAAATCTCAGACCTCCCCTGAGTCCACCATTTCCACTGTCAACAATAAGCAAACTGTTGATTCTTTGACCAGTGTTTCCTCAGGCATCTATAAAGAATCCCCCTTGCTTGGAACCTTTTTAGACCCTCCCGTACCTGATCCTAGCATGGCGAATGTTTGCATGATGCAATATTCTTGGGCTGACCTTGCACAGTCCTCTTTGGCTCGTAAGTAACCGCAAATTCACCCAACCCCACCAGCTCCTATCCCTACGCCCCCACTATCTAACCTTATTCCTTCGGAATCTCCTTCCCTGAATATTCCTCACGGGCCTTTCTACCCTCCTAGGTAGGTCTCGCCCAAGCACAACCCCCTTGGCCCCATCCCTCCTGGCCATTTCCCTGCTGGTCAGATTCCTTTCCTTGCTCCCCCTCCTCGCGCTCATTCCATCCCTATCTTAGCCACCCTCTCCCTCCCCAACTTGACCTTAGGTATACTCGTCTGGTACTTAGACCCCCCAGCCACCACCCTGCCTGGCCAACCCAAACCTTATCTTACTTTGACCCCAGTTCAACCGATACCCATGACCTCTCCTGCTGCACCTGTACCTCAGTCCCCTCATCAAGAACCACCTCCTGTTGCGACCATGTCAGGCGAAAATAGCAAAGCTCGCAGGGGGGAATCAAAGGACAAGGTTGCCTCGACAACCTCTACCCCTCCTCGACCTCCAAAGCACCCCATCCAGTGTGCCTTATGCGATGTTGTCGGCCATGCTACCCATACCTGTCCTGAATTACCACATCTGAAAACCATGGTCAATCAAACGTTTCCGGAATCCGACATTCCTGAGGTCTATGTCACCATACCTGATTCCCTTCCAAAACTTAAACACTTGTGCACCAATCACCCTTGTTCCCTGTGTGATTTCCATGTACATTATACATATCTTTTCCCCCGCCTTGATGAGTATCGTGCTTCTTTAGCTACATACCTCCAATTTGAAGCTGCTCTTGCCCGTAATCCTTCTTCCCTAACACTAGACCACCCGTCTACCCTAATTACCATTTCTCATCCTGATACTGAAATGACCGAACCTTCAGCCACTATTTCCTACCTTTCCTCATCACCGCGTTTCCCGGCAACCGACCCCATAGTGCCTTCCCCCGATGTTTAACCTGCCCACTCATCCGTTTGCTCCGTAGTCACCCCTCCTGCCAACATGCATGTGAGCCTTTCCCCTCAAAATCAGGTGTCTCATATTTCTACCTCCTCAGATCCTCCTCTTCAACCCACTCTTCCCATATTTTAGTCCGATGAAGACATCATGGAAGCCATGACCAAACCTGATTTTCCATGGGATGATATGCACCATCGTGCATACTTCCTCCCCCACCAATCCCATTACCAATATGCTCTCAAGTCTAAAGACTTCATTCCCGATAAAGTCGATTGGTTCAGAAACCCCATCCCTGCACCTGACGCTTTCGAAGAAGGCAATATGGCTAATATCTCTCCTACCATCAAAATAGACATTTATGTCAAACCAGGTATCGAAGAACATATCACTATGGGCGCCCAATGCACTCCAGAAGAAATTGAAGCCTACACCACACTCTTCAAATAATTCTGTGATATATTTTCCTAGTCCTACTCAGAAATGCCTGGACTCGATCCTGCCATTGTCGAACACCACATCGACACATGGCCTGATGCTATTCCGGTTCGTCAAAAGTTGAGACCCATCCATCCCTCTAGATGTGAAGCCATCAAATCTGAAATCGATAAGCTCCGGCAGGCTGGTTTCATTTACTCCATCGAATAGACCACTTGGGTGTCCAACCCAGCTCCCGTCCTCAAAAAACAAGGCACCATTCATGTTTGCACCGAATTTTGCGACCTGAACAAAGCTTGCCCCAAAGAAAACTTCCCCACACCATTTATTGACCAAATCATTGATGAGTGTGCAGGGAACAAGATTCTATCCTTTATGGATGGCTTCTCCGGATACAACCAAATCATTATCTATCGTTCTGATCAACTTAAAACTGCGTTCATCAGTCCGTGGGGCACTTTCGCGTACCGAGTCATGCTGTTTGGCCTTAAAAACACTGATGCCACTTTTAAATGAGCCATGTCCTATTCTTTCCATGACTTATCCCATATTATCCTTGCCTATTTAGATGACCTTACTGCGCGTTCTAAACATTGGGCGCAACACCTTCATGATCTGCGTACCATTTTTCTCCGATGTCGCAAGTATAAAATTCGCCTTAACCCATTGAAATGTGTCTTCTGTGTTCCTGCCGGTCATCTCCTCAGCTTCATAGTGTCTAAAGACGGGATAACTCTCGACCCTTTGAAGGTTCAAGCCATTCTTGAACTTCCTATGCCTCGTACCTTACGCCAGCTACAAAGTCTCCAAGCTAAATCTAATTTCCTTCGCTGATTCGTTCCTAACTACGCCACTACCGCACATGGCTTCCTTAGAATTCTTCGATCTCACACCCCATTTTTCTGGGATTCCTACACTCAAGAGTCTTTTGATGCTCTCAAGCATGCTCTCACATCCACTCCCTTGATCCGTCCTCCTGATTTTGACCAATATTTCATCCTATACATCTCCGCTTCCACCCATTCGGTTGCTGGTGTCGTTATCCAGGAGGATGATAATGGTTTCGAACATGTGATCTATTGTGTCAGCAAGACTCTTGCTGGTCCACCTGTGTCCTAATCGCATGAAGAAAAATTAGCACTAGCTGTCGTGTTCTCGGTCCAAAAACTGCGTCATTATATCCTCATGCGTTCCACCAAGGTTGTGACTGATTCCAACCCCATGGCTTTCCTATTGAGTCGATGCATCCTCAATGGGAAGTATGCTCGTTGGATCATTATCCTCCAAGAATTCGACCTTGGATTTATCACCCCAAAAAGTAAGAAAGGTTTAGTCCTCGTTGAACTCATTTCTGATTTTCCTACCCGGACGCAAGATACTCTAATTAATGATGCTCTTCCCGATGAACATTTATTTTCCATCACCACCGACGATCCTTGGTACGGTGAAATCCTTACTTACTTGCGAACCCAAAATTTCGCCCTTCATCTTGATCGTGATACTCGCCGACGTATCCGACACCAAGCCTCTCGCTACCTTCTAATCAACAATGACCTTTATCGTTGCGGATTAGATACTGTCCTTCGTCATTGCTTCACACATGCTGAAGCCGGACAAGTCCTTAATGCCTGTCGTAGTGGCGCTTGCGATGGCCACCTCTTCGGCCTTGCCACCACCCAAAAAATCATGCGCTCTGGGTATTTTTGGCCTTCTCTCTTCAGCGATTTCATTGAAGCAGTCAAACACTGTTCCAATCGCCAACATTTCACCCCCAAGGTGCGAACTCCTCCCGCTCCTCTCCATCCTGTCGTCACAGCTGGTCCTTTTTGTAAATGGGCCATTGACTTTATGGAATGTCAACCTCCATTTGCTGGTAACCACAAATATATCATCGTAGCAGTTGACTATTTCACAAAATGGGCTGAAGCTATGCCAACATTCAATAATACGGTAGCCACTGTAGCCCTATTTTTCTTAACCATGTCATTGCTCGATTCAGAGTCCCAAAAAAGTTAGTCTCTGACCATGGCCAACATTTTGAAGATCATATTTGGCATGAGATATCCTCCCTATTAGGTTTTGAGCACCAATATTCATCTTCCTATTACCCCCAAGGTAATGGCCAAGTTGAAGCGGTCAATAAAATTCTTAAGACCATGCTTCAACGAACGGTGAGTAAGCACAAAACCTATTGGCATCTCATGCTCTTCCCTACTTTGTGGGCTTATCTTACTTTTATTAAAACTGCCACTGGTTTCACTCCTTTCCACCTTGTCTTTGGCGAGGAGGTAGTCTTACCAATCGAGTGTGAAATTCCTTCCCTTCACTTAGCCGTCGAACTTCTCCCTGATACCCAACCTCTAGAACAATGACTTATCATGCTCGAGCATGCCTCTGAAGACCGTCGTGTTGCATTGCAAACCCTTGAAGCAACCAAAAAGTGCACCAAAGATCAGTATGACCGAAAAGTCCACCCTCGTACCTTTCATGAAGGTGACCTTGTTATAGTATATGACGAGGCCCACGATTCCCTCGGTCATGGGAAGTTCGACTCCTTATGGCTAGGTCCTTACATTATCAGTAAAGACCTTTGTAAGGGGGCATAGCTTTTAGAGGACTTTGAAGGCCACATCCTTCCTAATCCTCGCAATGCACTCTATCTTAAGAAATATTACCCTTAGCATTTCCCATTCGAAATGCATGTTTTATTTTCTTTTAGATAGCCAGAATTTGTTTGTTTTGAATTTATCTACTTCACTAGGACACTTGTTGTCCATGAATCCTTACTTCACCTCTCCTCACAATCGGATTTTCTCACTTACAACACATTTCATTGGGGGCACCACCTTGCCTCTATACTCATTCCTGTTTGTGTCAATTTCCATCATGAGATACCATTTTGTACTCATGTTTTTTATGGTCTCCTTTGGATCATCTCCCAGTTCATTATCATCATCAGTATCCATCTCTTAGTCGCTCTACTATTTTCTCCTTTGCCTTAGTCGAGATTCCTTTCTTCCCTCACCTATGGCAGACCTACTTCTGTCGACATCAGCTCATTTCCTCCAGAAGCCAGGTCTAGGGGGAAGTGTACCTTAGTTCGAGCTCTTTTCAACACGATCGTGATCTATACACTTGATAGTCCAGTGATGCAACAATAGCTATTGGTGATTCCTGGGTGTGTGTGAGATGTCTCAACCCTCATGAGGGGGTGGCCCTGCAGGTAGCCCCCCACATGCCCGAATGAATTCTTCATTTCAACCCTTCATGCAACTCCTCCCATTTGATGATATTTGCCTCAGCCGCTTGCAACGCCTCTTCGATTTGCATGTATCAATAAGATTTTGCGAGCCCTTCCCCATGTGTAGGGGGCATTTGGGCATATTTGTATCTCATGTACCAAAAATCCTTTTGTATAAGTCCTAACGATTATTCCAGGCATAGCGTGTATGTGGGATCCATCATTCTATCTTCTGGCTCTTATTTACGCCAGCATACTCTTCATGGTTCGGTCCCTTGTTTACTAGACTTCCTATTCTTTGTACTTTGTCTCAGCGGGCATAGGTATCCCTCCCCTGCCGCCTTTAGCACAGATACCACTTCATAAACTAGAGACTTATTGCACCTGTAAGTCTCATCTCCTCAAGGTCTTGTCCTTTAGCACATTAGACTACCTTACATTCCTCTCTCTCGCTTCCCTCTTGATGTCTAGTGATTGAGTTCTTACAATGTACTTCGGTCATATGATTTGCTCCTAACACTCGTACGTTGGGGGGCAATCTGTTACACCATTTTTTTGGTCATCTAACCTATTATCATTAGATGAACCCAAGTACACCATGTAAGACCAATTTTACCCTAAGTAAAATTTCTTTCACCATGTGAAGTAACATTTGTTTATATTTCCTGGTCATATTTAACCCAAAACAAGGAAATTAATTAAATAAATCATTATTTATTTAATTATATTCCCACCATCTCCCTAAAATAATAAATAAATCATTTATTTATTTATTGTTTATAAACAATGGAATTGACCCAAGTCAAAAGACCTTTTCCCTCCAACAAATATAATAAAATATTCCTAAAAGGTGGTTCTAGAATTTGATTAATAATATTTTATTCATATGCCAAGTTCTAGATAACCCTAATATTTTGTTATGAATAGAAGGGTTTTCCCCATTCATTAGTCACCTCCATTGCATTAGATCACTCTGGATCTATACTAGGTCACATTCTCCATTTTTGCCTTACGAGATCCCATTTAGTTCTATGTTTGTCTGGGTTTTCTAGAACAACAAGAGAGAGGAATTTTAGATCTGAAACGCTGAGGACTTTCAAGAACCCATCCCATTGAGGAGAACCGGAAAACACCTTTCTTGTTTTCCTCTCAGGTTCCCCCTTTTTAATATAATATAAAAATTCTTTCAAATACATTGTTCTTGTCTTGTCTATTAGATGCATGGAGCCACATTTTACTTTATCTGCTTAATGTCTTTTATGCTTAGATCTACATTTGTGAAGCATTATTTGGATCACCTAATTTCAGATTTAAAGATATTTGGCAGCCATAATCGATTTTAGGGCTATTTTTTATGCGTAGCTAAAGTGGTATTATACGACAAAAGATTCATACTAACAAAAATGATTTGAGTATGCTACAAATTGTCATTAATCGGTTTCGTATCATAGCGGTTACCCAAGATTGTTTTAAATTAACACAATGCCTTATCGGATGATTCATATTGCATGTAGAGGCATGTGTTGGAGTTTATCACATTAGGGATTGCAGTAGCAAATTACCGATATGAGATCATGCAAAAAGAATATATGAGATGAGATGGAGCGATCATACTATTGAAGAAATGTTATATTTGGGATCGGGGATAATCATGTCGCAAATTACACATCGCATACCGCATCTCGCGATTTGTACTTCACACATTTCACATTGCGCATCGCAGATTCGGAATAGTGACATGACCATGAATAAAAATGTGATGAAGTGATTGCGATATCGGAAATGCGATGGATGACGTGGCTTTCGACATTATGATATGAGCATCAAAAAATGTGATGAGCAATATCGATATCGACATATCGGAATATTGGAAAATACTAATGTTGGAAATGCCAATATGATTCTTGCGTTAGCAGCGATGCGATGTTTACAATAATCAGTGATGAGCGAAGAGAAAAAAGCGATAGCGATGAGCAATCAGTGATGAGTTATCGTATCGCAACTTTTAAAATGAGCGCATAGGGATGTATTCAATTTTCCTCCCAATTTGCGATTTGCGATTAGACTTATCGCATCGGAGGTTTTTCAAAGTTAAATTTTTAACCAATTGTGATATGACATTACCGATTCATGATTGCGATCAAGTTTTTATCGCATCGGAGATTTTCGAATGGAAGAATTAACCTTATGCCTAATGCGATATGTGCATTTGCGATCCTATCCATCACATCGAAACTTTTGTGATGAAAAAAAAACTTTTAAATTTATTCCAATGTGATATGTGATTTTGCGTTTCATGTTATCGCATCGGAGTTTAAAAAAAAATGATATGTTAAACTTTTTCTTTCATATTTTTGTGAAATGCGATGAATGATACGGCTTTCGGCGATTGGAAAAATTAAGTGCATGATGTAACAATATGATACACAAATATGCGATGGAGAATGAGTCCGATAATTCTATTATGAAAGTTTAATATCACATCGGCTCCGAGACATCGGTGATTTTTTAAAATTATGACCCTACCACTGTTGCAATTGAACAGACATGATATTTCTTATGGATTTTATTTAAATTTAATATCGGGTCCCGAATTATGTGTATAGCACAATATTGGTAAAGTTGATTAACAGAGATCGGTGATTCAAGATAATGGAAGTATATTCAATTTAAAACCTCTGAGATGCGAAATGCGATATGGTATTTTATGAAAAATTGAATAAGGTAACATATCGGAGGTCTTGCATCAAAAATATGAAAATCAAGTTGAAACGTTTCAGACATGAATCTTGCGATATTGTTTTAAATTTCAATTGGGTTTTCTAATGAATGAAAGTAAAGTTAAAGAATGCTCAAATTCTAATGAATCACAAAATAAAATTTCCCTGAACCTGTTGCAAATTCGAAATGGGTTTGCTGCTTACTTAAAGTTTTGAAAACAAATGAAAACCTGCAAATAAAACAGAACAAAAATTAAAAAAACAAACAATAAAATAGAACAAAAATTAAAAAAAACAAACTAAGGAAAATAGACACTATTAATGGATGAAAATGAACTTGTAAATGTGTACTTGGAAGAAAATTTATGGTAAATTTTACCTTTTTGAAGCTTCACGTTCTCCCAATTTTTCCATAAGTTCAAAATCATCTTCTTATTTTAATCTAAAATGCTAAGTAATGATTGCATCATTTCCAAAATTACATTAGAAGACTAGATTAGTAAAAATGAGTTCTTAGAATTACTTGTGAATAACAAATTATCAAGTGAAATAAAATTCTTGAAATTTCTTCATGTATGATCAATGTTATGAATTTTTAAAAATAAGAAAGTTGAAGGCTTGACAAATAATTATGATCGGATAATTCAAGAGCTTTTCAAATGATCTAGGATACTTCTCTATAATTGAAATGGATTCCAAAAAGAAATTGGATTTATTACTTATTTTATTGAAAATATAAAATAATGAAATAAATGAAAACAGAAAAGAAAATTAATCTATTCCTATTTCTAACTTAATGAAAGAAACATGACTAGGTATAGTCATACTTCCAATGAAGCCATGTAAGCATTTTAATTCCTGCATGTATGTACAAGTAAAACATTAGTAAAAATGTAAATATAATTAAGCTACAAAACCTAAATCTGAAAGAAGAATGTATCTTTATTATTAGTAGATTATTCACCATTACCTTCTCTTGAAATGCCCTTTCCAACTGAATTTCAATTGGATCATGGAAAGTTGGATGGATTTCCATTATTGAGTGGGAGAGGTTTAAAAGAGAAGATGATAGGTCGGGTTGTAGAAATGATCTTTCAGCAACAATGACCTCTGTGATTTTGTTAGTGTTATGATTAAGTGCTAAATTATTAACGATCTTCCGTGAAGGAAATATTTCCAAATGTCTTTCAAATTGATCAATGAAAAATATATGGGAGTCTGATAAATCCAACAGAATATTATTAATCGAATTAGATTTCTGGTCATATAGTAAAAATACACTCGCTTGTTGGTACTGCTTTTGAAAAGAAAGAAGTGATTGATAAGGAATGAACATCAATTGAAATTGAAAGCTTAATAATTATTGATGTTCACTATTATAATTTGAATCTTCATTTATCCATTGAGGCAATGCATCAATTGAGTGTTCAATATTGAGCTGCTCAATATGCCAGCATAAAGTTTCTAAAATTTGAACACTAAAAATAGAAAATAAATCCGAAGTTGAAAATAAATATTGAGATAACAATGAAATTGAATAATAGTTTACACTAGTGTTACAATTATTGTTACAACACAATTGGGACTAATTTAAAGCAATTTCATCTTCACAAGAATTAGGTAGAATAATTCAATTAGAATGATTTTTGATACCCATTTGTGAATTAGAGAGAAGGGTATGACTCTGAATAGGAATGTGATCTTGATCATCATATAAATTATAGATTGGAATGGTTTCTTGAATGCTGAAATCATAAGTATGATTATTTATTTGAAAATGAGAACTATTTCAAACAATTTCTAAATTAGATTATTCTTCATTTTCACATGTGATTAGACTTTGATCATGAGGATTCAATTGTAAATAAGAGACATTAATATCCTCAATGTCAAAGTAGTTATCATAAATGATCTCAAGGCATTCATTGGAATTCTTTTCGATTTTATTCAATGTATCAAAACAAGGAGGAATATTTAGCCCATGTTCATTAATTCCAGAAGAATGATCATTAATTAATTTTCTATCCTCATAAAAACTAATTGGAAATTCATCAGCCTCTCTATTTTCTGAAATATCTTTAATGTGAAGAGAGGTTAAATTTCTATTAGAAAAATTATCAGGATAAAGATAAAAATATGAATCTGAAACAGTGCATTTGAAAATATCTCTATTTGAGCACTGTGGTGTATTTTCTTCATTGCAATTTTCAGATTTAAAATCATTTTCTTGGCTACTTATGTTTTCTTGAAGAATTTTGTTTTGTTGATATGAATTTGGAATTTGTTCATCATGAAAGAATTTAGAAATTTGTACAGCAGATTGCTTATTATTGGAAACTTAATCGTTGCTGGTATTTGTTGGATTATGATCTGATTTTCTGATTTAATGCATAATGATTTTCAGATTTTAAAGCAGTGTCTTCTTCAATACTGCTGCTAATATTTTCTTTAAATTGATCTGTGAAATTTGAAGGAAATTGATCGAAGTTTGAAATAATTTTACATGGGTTTTGAATGGAAGGAAGAGAGAAAATATGTTCAAACCAATATAATAATTCATTTTTTGAAGGTTTATCTTCAGTTTTGAATTTTAAACAATTTAAACGAAATATGATAGTAAAATCAATTAAAGACTCACCTTCAAACCTTTGTAGATCTTCAAAATCATCACATACATGTTCGTAGATATATCCATCAAATTTACAAAGGAATATTGTAATAAATTGATCCCAAGTGTGGATTGAAGCAACTGGAAGTGATTTGCACTAGTTTCTACCTTTTGCCGCAAATGTGAGAGTAAAAATTCTGCATAAAATGCCTTCGTCAATTCCTTGAAAATCATAATTTGAAATATTTTGAATAAATTGAAAGACATGATTAAAAGCAGAAGAATTTTTCTTACCATTAAAATTTACCTGAGACAAGAGTATTACTATTTCTGGTGGAGTATTAGAAGATCCTTGTCTGGAAATACGACTCCAAATTGGAAGTTTTAAAGGAGTCATTGTATTAAAAATGAAATGTTAGAATTCAAATACTCCAAAGTAAAACAAGTCTCAAGTCCTCCTTCTAGCGCCAAAAATGTTGAAGCCTCGAAAATCACTGCAACCACATTGGGGGATAACTACTCGGTCCGGACCTTAATACATCTCCTTTTCCATTTATGATAGTGGCTCCAACTGGTTTCACTAGGTCCAGTTACATTTTCCCTATCCCTATTGGTTTATGATGTATCTTTAACTAACAATAGACAGGGATATCAGATCACTTCTTCTTGCTGATTGGGCAAGAGAATGACCTTTAAGCTGATTTTGGTTCAGCTAAACCAAAACTAATATTTTTCCTCTCTGAGAAGATGACTTAAAATAATGTAGAACTTAATCTAAATGCAAACTTATTCTATAATGCAAGCAAAATAAACTAATCTAAATCCTATCTTAATTAGGTAAATATAGATCTAACCCAACTAAGAGCAAGATAATTAAATGATGAAAATTTAAATATTTCTGGCTTTTAATTAATGTCAATCTAACGAAGAAATTCAATTTAGCTGACATTTGTGAGTACCAAAACACATCCCATTGAGACCATTTAACTGAAATAATAAATCAACAACACTCCGGAAGAAATTTACAAAAATGATATTGATTGTCAAATCAATCAAGCTAATAATTAAATAACAATATGCGAAACAAATTCGCAACACATTACTATTTAATAAATCAGTTTTATAAGACAGATTTCTGAGTAAATAGTTACTCAGAAATCAAATTTTAATTCATAAGAGCAGAGATACATAACAATATTGAGACAAATTATTCATATCAACAGAAATGTATAAACATGAATAAAATGAAACAACTATTTTATTAACATAAAAATGGAACTGGTATTTGATACAGAAATGCCAAAAATACTAGTTAATTGAATCCGCTTCTCTAATCCTGGTCTCTAATAGTCCTTTACATTACTTGAATTCTACTTTCAAAACTAGAGCTACAGAAATGCAAACTCTACCCATCATACATAATTCAAGATATAAAGAAAGACCCTCAATAATCTTCAGATTTGAAATTTTCTCTCCTCCCCATCTACAACTCTAAATTCTTGTAATATAAATGCTTTTATAAGTCTAGAATTGCATAAGAGAGCCACCCTATTACATTTTGCAATCTTCTATTTATAATATTTACAAATGAATTCTTTATAGGAAAGTTTGTTTGAAGAGTGGTTTTTCTCAATCAATTTTCATTGGTTCAAATAATATTATTCAATTGTTGGAGCCTTCTCATTGATTGAGAGCTTTTTCTTCTCATCTCTTCAACTATTTTCCTGCAAAAACAAATCAAAAACAAAATTAAAATGCAAAAATAAAATCAAAATGTCAAATCTAGAAATTAAAATAAATCTAATTAAAACTTGATTAAATAAATAAAAAGTGAAACATAATCTTTCTTTTGATGTTTGTGCTGATCTAATTGGCCAATGAAAACATAGACGAATGAATTTTCACTCATAAGAAGTTGTGGCAAATTAAAATGCAAAAAATAAAACTCAGAAAACTAGTTTTCTTTAAAAATTTGTAGCTCGATCGTTTGCTGAATTTTAGACCCAATAAATGATCAAATATGGAAATAAAACCTCTTCAAGAATAATCTCCATCATTTTATCTTTCCAATGAGCTATCCTGGGCCTCATTTGGTGAAGTAAAACTCCATTTATGAGCTTCTAAAGTTGGTATATTAAAATTGCCAAAAATCTGGAATTTTTTTTGCTTGGGCTAAAAAAATAAAATTTTAAATTAAATTCTAATCCTAAATTAGATTATTATATTTAATTAACTATTTCTAATTAATTTAAATTATAGTATTCATCTAATTTAGTTATAATCTAATTCTAAATGAAGTTTTAATTATCTATTAATCAATTATAATTACATTATTAATTATAAACTAAACTAATTGTTTAATAAACTATTTATTAATTAATATTAATCTAACTAATAATTATAATTAATTATTTATAAACAACTTAATCTAATTAATAATTTATTATAATTTAATTAAGTTAATTACATTCTATTAATTAATTTAATTAATTTAAAATTAATTATTTCAAATATTAAATATTAAATCTAAAATTAAAATAACTAAACTAACACTAAACTATACTAACTTAACACTATGCTGGTATTAACAACTAACACTACACTATTCTTTTTATACTCATGCGTGAGTGAGTTAAAAGTCAAACAAAGAAATGCATGGGTTATAGCATCACAATCGGCATATCGGAGGTGAGGGCCATCAGGTGTTTTTTTTAAAATGTGTTAGTTAAAACCTCCAATGCGATGTAATAAAAAAATAAAATTTCCAATGCAAAATTTATTTTATTTTATTTTATTTGTTTTTTCATATTAAATTTTAATTTAATTAAATTAATTATATTTAATATAATAATTAATTTAATTAATTTTAAAATTGAATGTTAAATATTAGTTTTTTTGTTTTGTTTTGGTTTTATTTGAATGATGTTAAATTAAATTATGAAATTATCTAAAGTGTATTTTCTTATCTAAACTATAGCCAAAAAATGAAATATAGCCACTTCGAAATTTTAAGTTTTCGAGATTAGTAATTTATTGGAATAAATGACTAAAGTCCCGATGCTTAATGATTTGGCTGTATAAGTAAAAAATAAAAAATATTAGTAATAACTAAGGGTTAATATTTAAAACAAATGTATTATTGAACTAATTTAATTACAAAAATGGAATAATGTACATTTTACCCATTTTTTAACCCAGGCAATGTAAATGATTAGACTTCAAAAGGAGTGCCATTTACAAACCAGTTGACCAAATGAGATGAAACAAGTATCAATGGAAAGCTTATAAAAAATCGATTTTAACAAAACAATCAAAACAACAATCTAAAGAAAATGAAAAAATAATGAAATCATAGGATAATCAACTTAATAAAATCCTAAAAGGTGTTTAGCCCAGAATTTTATAGAAAGGGTCCCCATTATTTGAAGTGAACAAGTCAAAAATGGGTGGGTTGTGTTTTACCACAACACATCCATATTCAGAAATTACACATTTCTGAATACCAGTTTGAGAGGAGGAGGTAGTCCTTCAATATTTTAGTTGAGGAACCGATGAAGGATTTATCCTATCACCTTGAGTTTCAATATCTTCCTTCCAGTTCTTCAGATCTATATCATGCATCAGGCCATCTACTATTCATCTCCCAGCAGTAGCATTTCCATCAGGAATTACGCAGTCCATTCTTGTAGATCCAAGGGAGAAGGGAAGTTGCTATAATTTTAGCTAGTAATCCAGTGGAGGACCATTCCTTCACATTATATACATTATTTCCATAAGTCTTGAGCTTCATAGCCATATTTTGTAGCAGGCTAGTGAGCCTCCTTCCCTTACAGTGCAATTTTCATGAGTAGTTGTGTAGCAGCAACTGCAATCTTCATAGGAGGATTGAGGAGCTAGATCTTGAGCTTCCAGCTTGAGGATATAGTGAAGGGATCAACCCTTCAAGCATAGATATGATCTTGTGACATATTTCATTCATATATTTGTCATATCTAGCTTCAGATCTATATACCCAGTAGCTGTATAGTGAAATCCCAAGAGGGTGATTTTCTTAGATTGGCAGATCTGAGAAATCCTTTCTGGGTTATCTTGGGTTGCCATCATAGAGCCCATATCTAGAATATTGGAATCATCAAAGCTCCATATTTCCGTAGATATGCATTTCCCTTTTCAGCCTACAGACATATATTCATTATCTACTGAAAGGAAAACACCGTATTTTCTTCCTGCAACTCTCCAGTTACGTAGTGCCTACATTGGCATCTTTTCAGGGTCATTCTAGGCCATCTCTTTGGCTAGATTACCTAATATTTTGTACACTATTGTACCTAAATCTTCTCCTATGAATAAAATGGCTCAACTATTCTATCTATATTTGTGTTGATCATAAACTTACATGTACATTTTCTACGTTACAAATATTATGTTTGTGTATCAATGCATTATTCCATTTTGGAATATTACAGTGGTATCAGAGCATGATCTTTGGCTTAGCTTGTGGACATTTTGAGAACATAAGAAAAGAAGATAGTAGAGATATACTATGGAGGGATTAAGTTTTTCCTCGTCATCCTTTATATCTACGAAGGATCTCTCTAAGGAGATCAATGAAAGAAAAAGAGAAAGTAAACCTCAAGAAGGTTTCAAGATGAAGAAGGTCCTAGCACTTATTTTCATCAACAAAGAAGATTGGAGAAGAAAAGAGCTTCACATTATTCCACTCGATCCACTTTCTTTGAGAAAGAGGATTGGTCTGAATAGGATTAAGGCTTGGGACATGAGACCCTAAGTAAATATCTGTCTGAATACAATTCACAGCAAAGGGCATTGAAGGGGAATATTTCTCTCCAACAGTTTCTGCAACTCAATGAATAAAGGAGGTCTAGAAGCAGCAATAGATTAAAGAGGCATAGATTCTTCTTGCCTACATTTGATGGATCTTCCACAAGCACATTGAGGGCTTGGAGGAAAGAATTATTTACCTTCTTTCTGAAATATCCTATGTTAGAAAGAGAGATTTTGGAGTTTACAACACTGCACCTTGACGGTGAAGCAAGAATTTGGTGGTTCAGTCACTTTTCACACATGAAAGTGTCTGCTTATGCAGATTTTATGAAAATACTGAAGAATATAGACATATCACATAGTGTCATCTCCCATCATCAAGGATGTAGTGCATGATGATTCAAGAGAAGATGTTCTCATCATCACTCAAGAGGAGGAGCCTCTACCACCACCAGCTACAGATGTGCTTACATCAAGAGCAAGATCACTTGCATATTTGCAAGATGGTCTTGAGTTCTTAACATTTGGAGCCCCATGAATTACTCCTTAGACGCATGATAAGGAGGAGACAAATACCTGCATTGGTACACTTGTAGAAGTGCATCCATCACTCTTACCAGCATTTGGAGGGACTATTGTTCTGGTTGGAGGAACTCTTGTGGTCTTGCAAGAGGTTCCCACACATCAGTTGATCTAAGATATGCATACAATTTCATCTCATATTGTTTTAGTACCTCCTATTGAAAATTATGGGGACATGCCACCAAAGCTATTGCGTGACCAAGGGTTAGAACATCATGCTGATTTTGAGTAGCCTCATATCACTATGTAGAGGACCCTTGATCTAATCAAGGAAGTGATGAAGAACAATCCTAGTTTATCATTTATAGACTACATTCAACCCTTTGAGTTGAAGTGTAGAATTTCTGAAGATGGGATGAGTATGATCCCATGTACAATGGTTGGCTATGAGTTCAACATTGTGGCTTACTTTGAGATAGCAAATTTATCACCTTGCAGATCTACAACATTGTTAATGAGAAGCAGTGAGAAGAAGATGACCCATTCCTTATGGGATCAATCATACGACAACTTCATTCATGAAGCAATAGAGGAAAATATGATAGATGGTAGGCATCTTGAGATGAGAAATATTTTCTCCTTTCTAGACGACACTTTCTCAATGAGCATCTCACGGACCAAAGAGAAACTTCTACCTCTAGCAGATATAGAACCTTATTAATTTTGGAGGGCCATTTATGAGAAGAAGATCTCATGGAGAGGTCTCATTGGAGGTGCACTTCAACATATCATGGAGTGCAAATCTCTTCAAAAATTTGAGGAGGTTGGTGTCCTACAATGGGAGGATGCCATGTTTTTGCAGAATAAGATCCATCATCCTCATTGGGATGAATGGTTGATGATGTGGAGAAAGGGGTTGCCAAACCACTTGCAAATATATGATACAAGGCAAAAAGAAGCATGGTTGCGCTAGTTTCTCTTGGGTGAGTATGGTTACCACCCAATGGATCATATTTTTTTGATTCATGCCTTGCACATCACTGGAAGAATGAAAAATAAAAAGGCATGGTTACTTTGGTTGCTGATGAGAAAGTTTGCAAAATCACATGATATATCTTATGTCCTTCTATTTACTCTTGTTTGGGATATGTCTCATGTCTTTATATGTATTTATTTTTGGGATATATCTCATGCTCATGTATGTACTTGTGGTTTGGAGAAAGTATAACTCTAACATGATGTGGCATAAGGGAGCTTGTTTGTACTATGTTGATGAGACATCTCACATGTCCATTTCTATATTGTTTCTCGATGACTTGCATCATGATGATGTAAGGAGGCAGCAAGAATCCTTGTTGCTATGGTTACTTTTGGGAGACTATGGACTAATTTCTTCCCATACATTGCATGATGAAGATAGAGGATGGCAACAAGAGGCCTTACAACATTGGCTTCTGTTGGGAGATTATCGTCATTATACTTGGTATAATGGTGATGTGACGGGGCATCAAGATGCCTTATTGAGGTGCCTTCTCTTGAGAGAATATGGCCACTACATCTGGTACAATGATGATACAATATGGCAGCAATAGGAATTGTTACGATGGCTTCTATTGAGAAAGTATGGATCTCATATCTATATTGATGCAGATTTGGCATGGCAACAAGAGGAATTATTTGCGATGGCTCCTTTTGAGAGAGTATGGCTCTCTTGTTTTCTTTCATGATGATCTAGCATGGCAGAAGAAGGCTTTGGTGCATTGGTTGTTATTAGGAGAATATGGTTTGACATTGTTAATGTTTTCCCATATGTCTTTGCTTCTTGTTGTTCACTATGTTGATGTGATGTTTGATTCCTACATGGCCAACAGGGCTACTGATGTGAGCATTGATAGATGCAATCTACTCTATGTATCATGGGTTGACAACATAGTTCATGAGTTTGGACTTTCCAATTTAGGAATGAACTACTTCATCTTATGTATCTCGCGTGTAGAGGAGATCTTTGGTAATCATATGGTTTCTACTTGGAGGTTCATTGATGTGGATGTATATCTAAATTTTCAGTTGGAGGCCATTCTAGACATTATAGAGAGGCAACTTTGGAGTTGGACATGCATGAAACATTGTGACAGATGAGAAGGCCTTCCACATAAGGATGCCATTTGGAGGGAGGATGTTTGTTGTAGCATCCACTTTTGCAGTTGCTTGAGGACAAGCAACATTTTTTCAGGGAGGACTATAATATTCCTAATTTTTCCAAAAGAAAATTGGAATATTAGAGTTCTTAATTTCCATAATTAATTAAGTAAATATGAGGGTGGAGGGACCCACAAACCCCAAAGATAAATAAAATCCAGTTTTTATGTGTGTATGTGGATATTTCAGATCTAGATCTACATAATGGAGTAGTGGAGCAACTACTTAATTTGAAATCAGTGGAGATCATGTCTCATTAATGAGAAAGATCATGAAGGTTGAATAAGTCAACTAATATATTGGAAGGAATCAAATATAATACCATAGAGAATTTATGATGATATGATGGAGGAAGTGATGCATTAATTCACACATGATGGAGAGGGTGATAAATACATTCACACATGATGGAGATCATGAAGAGACAACATAGTCGACATGGAGACCTATGTCCACATGTACAACACAGTTATGAGGAGGGCCAAGGCATGAGAAGGTTCACAAACTATATAATGAAGATGAAGGAAAAATAGAAGGCATGTTTTAGATTATTATTGGTGTATGATCTATTTAGATCTAGATTTGTCATTTGACATTCCATGCAATCTTATGTTGTTTAGCTAAGTTGCAGTGATGTTTAGCACAGGGTGTTCCCGAGCGAGAATACCACCTCTTTCCTTGAGTGATCTCTAAGGAAGAGTGTTTGCACTACATTCATCATCATGTATAGGTGCCATATTATTCCTACTTTCTACAGAACATCCATATTCAGAAATTGCACATTTTTGAATATCAGATTGAGAGGAGGAGGTTGTCCTTCAATATTTCAGTTGAGGAACCAGTCAAGGATTTATCCTATCACCTTGAGTTTTAATATCATCCTTCCAGTTCTTCAAATATATATCATGCATCAGGCCATCTACTATTCATCTCCCAGCAGTAGCATTTCCATCAGGAATTGCGCAGTCCATTCTTGTAGATCCAAGGGAGAAGGGAAGTTACTAGAATTTTAGCTAGTAATCCAGTGGAGGACTATTCCTTCACATTGTATACATTATTTCCATCAGTCTTGAGCTTCATATCCATATTTTTCAGTAGGCTAGTGAGCCTCCTTCCCTTACAGTGCAGTTTTCATGAGTAGTTGTGTAGCAACAACTGCAATCTTCAGAGGAGGATTGAGGAGCTAGATCTTGAGCTTCCATCTTGAGGATCTAGTGAAGGGATCAACCGTTCAAGAATAGATCTAATATTGTGACATATTTCAGCCATCTATTTGTTAGATCTAGCTTCAGATGTATATACCCAGCAGTTGTATAGTGAAACTCCAAGAGGGTGATTTTCTTATATTGGCAGATCTGAGAAATCCTTTCTGGGTTATCTTGGGTTGCCATCATAGAGCCCATATCTAGAATCTTGGCATCATTAGAGCTCCATATTTCCATAGATATTCATTTCCATTTTCATCCTGAAGTCATATTCATTATCTACTAAAAGGACAACACAGTATTTTCTTCCAACATCTCTCCAGTTACGTAGTGCCTACATAGGCATCTTTTCAGGGTCATTGTAGGCCATCTCTTTGGCTAGATTACCTAATATTCTGTACACTGTTGTACCTAAATATTCTCCTATGAATAAAATGGCTCAACTATTCTATCTATATCTGTGTTGATCATAAACTTACATGTACATTTTCTATGTTACAAATATTATGTTTGTGTATCAATGCATTATTCCATTTTGGAATATTACGGTGATATCAAAGCATGATCTTTGGCTCAGCTTGTGGACATTTTGACAACATAAGAAAAGAAGATAGTAGAGATATACTAAGGAAGGATTACGTTTTTCGTCATCCTCCTTTAGATCTATGAAGGATATCTCTAAAGATATCAATGAAATAAGAAGATAAAGGCAAAGAGAAACCCCAATAAGGTTTCAAGATGAAGAAGGTCCGAGCACTTCTTTTCAGCAACAAAGAAGACCAGAGAAGAAAAGAGCTTCACATTATTCCACTAGATCCACTTTCTTGGAGAAATCGGACTGGTCTGAATATGATGAAGGCTTCGGGCATGAGACCCTAAGTAAATATATGTCTGAATACAAGTCACAGCCAAGGGCATTGAAGGAGAATATTTCTCTCCTATAGTTTCTACAACTCAAAGAAGAAAGGATATCTAGAAGCAATAATAGAAGAAAAAGGAATAGATTCTTCTTGCCTACATTTGATGAATCTTCCACAAGCACATTGAGGGCTTGGAGGGAAGAATTATTTCCCTTCTTTCTGAAATATCCTATGTCAGAAAGAGAGGCTGTGGAGTTTTCATCATTGCACCTTGATGGTGAAGCAATAATTTGGTGGTTCAGTCACTTGTCACACATGAAAGTGTCTTCTTATGCAGATTTTATGCAATGAATGAAGAATAGTTATGGTAGAAAGAAACCAAAGAAATATCACATAGTGTCATCTCCCATCATCAAGGAGATAGTGTATGAATATTCAAGAGAAGATGTTCTCATCATCACTCAATAGGAGGAGCCTCTACCACCACCAGCTATAGATGTGCTTACATCAAGAGGAGGAACACTTACATCTTTGAAAGATGGTCTTGAGTTCTTGAAATTTGGAGCCCCATGCAATACTCATGAGATGCATGATGAGGAGGAGACAGATACCAGCGCTGGTACACTTGTAGAAGAGCAGCCATCACTCTTACCAACAGTTGGAGGGGTTGTTGTTCCATTTGGAGGCACTATTGTGGTCTTGCAAGAGGTTCCCACACATCAGTTGATCCAATATATGCATACACTTTCATCTCATATTTTTTTAGTAGCTCTTATTGAAACTTATGGGGACATGCCACCAGGGCTATTACATTACCAAGGGTTAGAACATCATGGTGATTTGGAGTAGCCTCATATCACTATGCATGACACAATGTAAGGGCTCAAGAAAGTTCTGATGTTCACTGTTGGTGCCTGTTAGGTCGTTATATTTCTATTATAGTCCCTTATTGTTGTTAGTGTAACCGCCTTATTACTATTGTTGTACCCTTGTAACCCCCATATTGTTATTATTATGCCCTTAAATTATTATTGTTAGGTCAGATAGGATTACATTGTGGCCCCATAGACTCCTATATATAGAAAGGAGATTTTTTTCATTTGTATCATTGAATAATTGTTTGTTTATGTAATTTATTGGAGGTTGCCCCCTTGGAGTTGCTGATTTCTAAGGCGTTGATCTCTCTTTTCTTCTATTTTTGGAGCTGGTTTCATAACATTTGGTATCAGAGCTTTGGATTCTAGGGTTTAGCTACTCCAAACAGGTCATCGTGGAATTTTAACTATAAAAAAATTTTCTACGAAGGGTAAGAAGCTTAAATTTTTATAGAGTGAATCAGAAATCCTAAGGAACATCATAGAAAAATTTTAGATCTTGGTTCACAATATTTTCAGAGATATGATCTGTGCAAGTTAGGGATTTTTGCAGGCTTCTGAATTTAACCTAAATAGGTCATCATGGAATTTTCGCTATACCTTTTTTTCTACAAGGTTTCAGAAGTGAAAATATTCATAGAGTGAAGCAAAAATCCTTAGGAACACCGTGGAAATTTTTTAGAGCTTGATTCACAAAATTTTTGGAGATATAGTTTGTGGAAGTTAGGGATGTTTCAGGCTCCTGAATTTCATCTCAAAGAGGTGACCGTGGGAAAATAATCATAACTCTCTCTGTGAGCATTGGATTGAAATTTTGTAAAAAGTGGCCACAAGCACACGGAATGTAGTTTCTCATATATCAATTTCAAATCCCAATGAGGAATAAAATGACACGTGGAAAGTCATACAAATTTACTCTACTGAAACAATCCATAATTAGGTCATCGTAGGAGATTGGGAATAAGTTTGTCTTCAACAATGAAAATCCAGTTAGACCTATGGCATTCAAAAGATGATTCAGAGGGCTACTTCAGGGCCAAATTTCAGACATTGAAGATCCAAAATCATAGGGATAATTAAGTTTTAATATCGAGCTCTTCAAAATCAAGAATAAGGTATGTATATTTTTTTCAAATTTCATAAGTCTTGTTTGAAAAATTAGTTTAAGTGATTTCAAAGGCCTATTGAGCATAGATATTAGTATTGGGTTCTAAAATTACTCCTAAAAAGAATTCAAAACCCACTAAGCCCTTAGATTACTCTACTATGACTCATGAAGATGAAGAATTGCAACATGATCTATCAAAATTACAAGAGCAAGTGCACCAAATTTCGCTCTCGCAAACAACAACAAAAAATTAAATGGACGTTTTGAAGAAGAGCATGGAAACTAATATGGATGGTTTGAATAAAGGAGTGGAAGCTACGATGGATGGTTTGAAGAATGGTATGGAAGAAAAAATGGATGGTATGGAAGAAAAAATGGAAGTTTTGAAGGCAGACATTGAAGGTTTGAAGGAAGGCTTGTCAAAGTTGATATAAGAAATTATTCCTAATGGAAAAAAGATAGTAGAGGAGGCTCATAATGAGAAAAAAATAAATTTTAATCGTGGTTTCATAAACCCTAATGTTGGATTAAAGAACCACCATATTCCAAATATGGATATGAGGAAGTTTGATGGCAAGGATCCCGTAACATGGATACTACAGATGGAGCAATAATTTGATCTCAATGATGTGCAAAACAAAAAAAAAGGTACGAATTGGAACTTTACATTTAGAAAAAAATACATTTGTATGGTATCGATGGCTTTTCCCCCATAAAAAAATTGTCACTTGGTCAATTTTTACGGAGGAAATGATAGCACATTATGAGGATACAAAGAGAAACACCTTCTTTAGCCAATTGATAAATCTCAAACAAAAGGGTTCAGTGGTGGAGCACATTGAGGACTTCCAAAAGTTGAATATAAAGGTAACTGATATCCCAGAGGAAAACAAGATTGATGTCTTCATAGGGACTTTAAAGAATAACATCCAACATGAAGTTCATGTTTGGGAACCTGATTCATTAGAGAAGGCATTCAGGTTGGAAAGAAAATTTGAATATAAAATTATGGCGACAAGGAAGCCTACCACTCACATCTATAAATATGGAAGTGTTGCTACTCCTAGACTTCCACAACCTACAAGGTTGACACCACAAAAATTGTAAGAAACAAAGAGAAAAATGGCTTTGCTACAGTTGTGATAGAAAATACATTAAAGGTCATAAGTGTGCTGAGAAGAAATTATTTTACATAGATTGTGAATATGAGGAAGAAAATGAACAAGAAACTTCAAAAGAAGAGGATATACACCATGAAGCAACCCTAGAAGAAGAAGAAATGAGGTCGACCATATCATGTAATGCATTGCCTGGATTTACCACTGCTCAAAATCTCAAGATAGAAGGACATATCAAGAAGAAAAAGGTAATAGTGTTGATTGATTCGGGTAGTACCCATAATTTTGTTCATTGTAAGGTAGCCAAGGAATTGAATTGTTTCCTATACCCAGAACCAAAAGGTCAAGTGATGGTTGCAAATGGAGGAACTATAAATTGCTTTGGAAAATTCCATAATATCAAGATATCCATGGGGGAATATGTACTGAATATTCCAATGCTTTCCATCCCAATGGGAGGTGATGATGTTGTACTAGGAGTACAATGGTTACAATCTTTGGGGATGATACCTTTTAATTTTCAAGAATTTTTCTTGAATTCTTTTTTGGAAGGAAAGGAAATTGAATTACAAGGTATTGCAGGGAAGCCAGGAAAGATAATAAGCTCTAATTTCATGACAAAGCTTCTGGAAAAATAAAAACGAGGCGTAATTACACAATTATGCTCACTTGAAGTTCCAACATCAAAATCATCTATTTATCCAGATCTCCAAAAAGTCTTGGAAAATCATTCCAAGGTGTTTGATACTCCCAAAGGACTCCCACCTATTCGTGATCATGATCATGCTATTCATTTGATTCTAGGAAGTGTTCCTCCAAACATCCGGCCTTCTAGATATCCTTATGTCCAAAAGAGTGAAATTGAATGTATGATTGCAGAAATGTTAGAGGCTGGTATAATTCAACCTAGTCAAAGTTATTTCTTTGCTCTAGTAGTATTGGTGCATAAGAAGGATCGATCATGGCACATGTGTCTAGATTATAGGGAGCTCAATAAGCTCACTATTAAAGATAAATTTCCCATTCCTATGATTGATGAAGTATTGGATGAATTACATGGAGAAATTTCTTTTACCAAGTTGGATCTTCGTTTAGGATATCATCAAATTAGAGTGAAGACTGAAGATATTCGGAAAATAACATTTTGAACTCATGAGGGTCATTATGAATTTTTGGTCATGCCTTTTGACCTTACCAATGCACCTTCTACATTTCAAGGGTTGATGAATTCCATTTTCAAACCCTTCCTTAGAAAATTTGTGCTAGTATTTTTTGATGATATACTAATCTACAACAGGTCTTGGAAGGATCATGTTCAACATGTTGATAGGGTGCTCAAACTATTGGAGGAAAAATAATTACATGAAAAAAACATCCAATGTTTCTTTGGAGTACAAGAGGTGGAATATTTGGGTCATATTGTATCTCACGAGGGTGTTAATGTAGACCCTAACAAAATTAAAGCCATTAAGGAATGGAAAGTCCCCACAACCATAAAGCAGTTGCACGGATTTCTCAAGTTAACAGGGTATTATCGCAAGTTTGTTAAGAATAATGGGAGAATAGCAGCACCTCTAACAACATTATTGAAGAGAGATGCATTTTCATGGACTCCTGAAGAAACTAAGGCCTTTGAACATCTTAAAGAGGCAATGTGCCTAGCACCAGTCTTAGCTACGCCAGACTGCACATAAACCTTTATTGTGGAATGTGATGCCTCAAGAAATGGAATTGGTGTTGTTTTAATGCAAGAAGGAAGACCCATTGCTTTTGAATGTCATTCAATTAAAGTAAAGTATTTAAAAAGGCTATTTATGAGAAGGAAATTTTGGCAATACTACATGCACTAAAGTAATGGAGACCTTACCTAATGGGAAGACACATCAAGGTAAAAATTGATCATTATAGTCTTAAACACTTTTTGGAACAAATACTATCTTCAGAAGAGTAGCAAAAATGGGTCACAAAGATGTTGGGTTATGACTTTGAAATCATCTACAAAAAAGGGAAGCTAAATTTTGTTACGGATGCACTCTCAAGAAAGGATGAAGAGGTGGAAGCATTTCTTTGTTTCATTTCTATTATCCAACCAGATTGGATAACCGAAGCAAGGGATGAATGGAATAAGGACAAATAAGTGTGGAAACTCATTCAAAAGTTGCAGCAAGATCCTAGTACATCTGATACATTTAGTTGGAAAAATAATTCCTTATGGTACAAAGATTGCTTATATATTTGCAAGAATTCCCAACTAAAGAAAAATATTCTTTTGGAATTGCACACTTCTCCTTTAGGAGGACACTCGGGATTTTTAAAAACTTACCATAAGGTGAAGAAAGAATTTTTTTGGGATGGCCTTAAATCTGATATTCAAAATTTTGTGGTGGAATGTCTGGCTTTCCAGCAAAATAAAGTTGAGAAAATTAAGACCCAAGGTCTTCTACAACCTTTATCCATTCCAAGTAAACATTGGGAGGAGACTTCAATGGATTTTATCACAGGTTTACCTAAGTCTAAAGGAAGGAGTTTCATCATGGTGGTAATGGATAGAATTACCAAGTATGCACACTTTTGTGCATTATATCATCCATTTAAAGCAAGTACAGTTGCTACTGCATTTATGGAAACAATTCAAAAGCTACATGGAAACCCGAAGATTGTTGTAAGCGACAGAGATCCCATTTTTATAGGAAATTTTTGGATGGAATTATTTTCTTGTTTGGGTACTCAACTAACTCATAGCTCATCTTATCATCCTCAATATGATTTTCAAACATAGATAGTGAATAAATGTTTGGAAGGATATATTCGTTGTTTTGTATATGATAAACAAGCACAATGGGTCAAGTGGCTACCTCTCGCAGAACGGTGGTATAACACTTCCTTCCATACTGCAAAAAAACTGAACCCATTTATGGCACTTTATGGATATCATCCACCGTCCATCACATATTCTTTAAGGAAAAATTCCAGGGTTCAAGCAGTGGATGTTGTGTAACCAGCTCCAAAAATAGAAGAAAAGAGATATGAACGCCTTAGAAATAAGCCACTTCAAGGGGGAAACCTCCAATTCATTACATAAATGAAAAATTCTTGGATGATACAATTTACAAAACCTCCTTTCTATATATAGGAGTCCATGGGGCCATAATGTAATCCTAGTGGGCCACAATGTAATCCTAGCCGACCTAACAATAATAATTTAAGGGCACAATAATAACAAAATGGGGGCTACAAGGGTTCAATAATAACAATAAGGGGGTGACACTAACAATAATAAGGGACTACACTATTAATATAGGGACTTAACATGCCCCTCTCCTTCAAAAAAGTATTGTCCTCAACGCTTGATTATTTCTTGATGCTTTTGTATAAAATTCTCATCCTCCCATGTGGAATATTTTACAGGAAAGTTCTTCCACTTGCTGAGATACTCTGAAATTGATCGCACTTGTCGATTTCTTGTTTTTGTGACCGCTTCAGAACTTCTTTCGATGTGATGTTGATATTCCTGTTGTTTCATTAGATTCTGCACCAAAGTTAGGTTATCCTTTGAGAGTTGGAGAACTTGTTGTTGATGCTCGATGTCATATTCCACTAATTTATCATCCATATTAGCTATTATTTTATCCTTCAAACCATCCAACTTATCCTCCATTTCTTCTTTTAAACCATCTATGTCAGCTTCGGTTGCTCTTCTTAAGATCGAAATTTGTTGCACTTGGTATCGTAATTTTGATATCTCATACTGCAATTCTTCCACTTCATGCATCATAGTATAGATTTCTGAGGGCTTAACGGGTGTTGAATTCTTTTTAGGGGCCATTTTAGAATCCAATATTGATATATATTCTACAATATGCCCTTGGAATCAATTCAACTTGATTCTTCAAACAAGACTTATGCAATTCGGAAAAAAATACACACCTTTTACTTTCTTTGAGAAGCTCGATATTGAAATTGAATTATCTCTGTAAATGAAAATCTTCGATATATTAAATTCATCCCTGTAGTAGCCCTCTAAATCTTCTTTGAAATGCCACAGGTCTGACCTGATTTGGATTCTCCAAGACAAAGTTGTGCCCAATCTCCCACAATGACCTAATTCTGGACTGGTTCAGTAGAGCGAACTTGTACGACTTGCCACGTGTCACTGTTTCGTCCTTTGTCTCTGAAATTGATAGCCAAGAAACTACAGTCCTTTTAATTTCAACCAATTTTTACGGAACTCAAATCCAATGCCCAGAGAGAGAGTTATTGAAATTTTCCCACGATCACCTCTTTGAGATGCAATTCAGGAGCCTGAAAAAGCACTACCTTCCATAGATCATATCTTCAAAAATATTTCGAACCAAGCTCTGAAATTTTTTTATGAATTTCCTCAGGATTTCAGCTTCGCACCATATGAATTTCAGATTCTGAACCTTAGTAGAAACAATTTTATAGCGAAAATTCCACGATGACCTGTTTAGGAGCTTGAAAAAAGACCTAACTTCCACAGATGATATCTCCGAAAATATTGCGAACCAAGCTCTGAAATTTTTAGAAAATATTCCTCAGGATTTCAGATTCGCACCCTAAAAATTTCAGCTTTTGAAACTTCGTATAAAAGAAGTTATAGCGAAAATTCCACGATGACCTGTTTGGAGCAGCGAAACCCTAGAATCCCAAGCTCTGATACCAAATGCTGTGTAACCAGCTCCAAAAATAGAAGAAAAGAGATATGAATGCCTTAGAAATAAGCCACTTCGAGGGGGAAACCTCCAGTACATTACATAAATGAAAAATTCTTGGATGATACAATTTACAAAACCTCCTTTCTATATATAGGAGTCCATGGGGCCATAATGTAATCCTAGTGGGCCACAATGTAATCCTAGCCAACCTAACAATAATAATTTAAGGGCACAATAATAACAAAATGGGGGTTACAAGGGTTCAATAATAACAATAAGGGGGTTACACTAACAATAATAAGGGACTACACTATTAATATAGGGACTTAACAGTGGAGGATCACATCAAGCATCAACAGGAAGTTCTCCAACTCTTAAAGGATAACCTAAATTTGGCACAAAATTGAATGAAACAACAGGAAGATCAACATTGTAGTGAGAGAAGTTTTGATGTGAGAGACTCAGTATTTTTACAACTACAACCATACAAAAAAATGTCCCTCAAGCAAGCTAAGAAGGATAATAAATTATCGCCAAAGTACTATGGTCCTTACAGGGTGTTGCAAAACATTGGTACTATGGCATACAAATTGGAGCTTCCTGCTTCTTCACGAGTGCATCCAGTTTTCCATGTTTCATTTGTAAAAGAGGTTATATGGGACAAACTTCCAGTTCAAACAATATTTCCATAACTTTATGAGGAAGGAAAAACCATATTGGAACCTAAAGCAGTAACATAAATAAGAACTTGACAGCTACGAAATCAATCAATTTCAGAGTATCTCATCAAATGGAAGAAATTATCCATTGAAGATTCTACATGAGAGGATGTGAATTTTATACAAAAGCACCCGGAGCTACTCAAGCATTGAGGACAACACTTTTGCGAAGGAGAAGAGCATGTTAGGTCCTTATATTACTAGTATAGTCCCTTATTATTGTTAGTGTAACCCCCTTATTGTTATTGCTATACCCCTGTAACCCCCATATTGTTATTACTGTGCCCATAAATTATTATTGTTAGGTCAACTAGGGTTACATTATGGCCCCACTAGGATTACATTGTGGCCCCATGGACTCCTATATATAGAAAGGAGGTTTTGTCATTTGTATCATTGAAGAATTTTTCATTTATGTAATGTATTGGAGGTTGCCCCCTCGAAGTGGTTGACTTCTAAGGCGTTGATCTCTCTTTTCTTCTAATTTTGGAGTTGGTTTCATAACAGTGCCCCATGCACCCAGCTGAGGGCACAAGGCATACTTTCAAGGCTAAAGGAAGGCTTAATAACCATTGTTAGTGTGTTGTTCACTCAGTTGCAGGAGAGGCTTAAAGAAGGGAACATTATGGAAGAACAAGGAGAGCATGTACCTTGAGAGTTCATTGTATGCCTAAGAGGGAGGTAATTCTTATCCCGTGCATACGACGCATATTAAACATATAAGGGGGTTCCCACTAAGTCTTGGGAGTGCATTTTTTGCTCTTCCTTTCTGAGTGGGTAAGCTTGTAGAAACCAAAAATTTCCTATGTATGGAAACATGGGAAACACAATAAGTTAGGAGTAAATATAAGTGAGGCACATGCAAAATAATTATTAAAGCTTAAAAGGAACCCAATATTGAGAAATATACATCAAAACACCAGTTTAAAAACATTCTCCAAGTATAATAGACAAAGTATGTTCAATTGTGACCAAAAGAGTCACTTTATGATTGTAAAGTGTAATAGGACCGTGAAGTTCACTGTGAATTCTCTAAATGGTCTGAATACACTTAGGAAAGAACAAGGACACTTAAAACACATGGAATGACATGAAATGACACTTGGTGACTGAAAGAAAAACTTGATATGATAGACGATAGGCTCCAAAATTTGAATGTAGCAAAAATTTTGAGGGTGTTATAGCAATGAAAAAACCTTCCATATTATATGTTCATTAATTCAGTAGTAAATTTACAATGAAAGTGGAAGTATGTGATCCATCCTTTCTTGATTAGGATGAAGGAGGTCAAGTTTTACCTTCCATTAGATATTTGGAACTAGATGCATAAAAATGATTATTAAAGTGACTAGAGACTTCTAAAAGCATAATGGATGTTCCACATGGGTTTTGGAATCCCAAATCTAACACTAATGGAAGTTATATAGAAAGTCCACAACAAAAGGAGTGAAGAGAGTTCACTTTGTCACTAGTAATCTATTGTTCTGTAGTATCAATAGAGCTATGGAGGTGCTAGCAAAATGTATTATATTTTCATAACGATATTGGAAACTTTGTAATTTATATTGTAATCTCCATTATATAAAAGGAAAAAAGTACCAATCCTTTATTGAATGTTGGTTTTCCCATAAAAGTTTCTAGGATGAATGTTTGGGTTCCATTATTTGTATATTGGTATTTTTTTTATTTCGTATGTCATGGCACCTAAATAATTTGAATAATTTGAATGATTTGAGTGATGTTTTACTAAATTTTATAAATAATGACATAAAATACAATCACATATTTAAACATAGGATCACTATAGTAATTTTAAATTTAGGTAAGGCGGGACCATTTAAAATTTCCAATATGTGTGGTATGTATGGTATGTAAGATCCATATTTAGCTTTAATACAAAATGCACCAACATGCTTTTTATCTTCAATTCCAAAACTCCTTTTTTTCTTTATTAATACCATTTTCCTCCTATTAAATTTTACCTATATGGTTGTGCCTTCACATTTTTTAGCAACTCTCTTACTCTTTTGGTTCCTTTACTTTAAACTTATCCTAACAATTATATTAATCTCTCTTAATTTTCCCATATGAAGTAGATAATAGCTTTCAATACATATTATCAAATTGCCTTCACTTTCTCCTATGAAGTAGATTATAACTTTCTACACAAAAGACTAACTTATTCATTGGAAAGGAACCATAATTATGATATTTTTTTTAATTACTCTAAAAGAATGCCTTTATTCCTCGCTATCCTTGATCAAATCTCTATTTATTGATTTTGAGAAAGAATACTAGAGAGATCATTTTTAATCTACCTTTTCTAACTCACCTTTGATTCAAGTTATATACATTCCTATTGTTTTACACACACACACACATAGTTACAATGTAATACTTTATCATCCTCACTCTTTTAAATATTATGAATGGAATATAGTGGGAAACAGACGGTTTCATGAGTAATTTGAATCCCTCCTTCCATGATGGATGTAACTCTTATTTCTACAAAATTAGAGTTGTATGTTTCATTACTATATCCAAATATATTCAAATTTTCAAATATTTCAATTCTTATTGATTGAGCTATTGTTTACTTTCTCACTGATTATTATTATAGTTTTTTCTATTTGATTTTGTTAAATAAAGTATAACCATGTTTCTTTTCCTAGTGGTGGCATAGTTAGAGAAGGGAAATAAAACATTTCTAGCAATTTTCTCTAGCTCACAACCCATGATATAGGTCCTCCATGAAGTTTGGTTTGAGTTTTGTGTCCTTCATAAGTATTACAATAATTTATGACACTTCCATGTGTATAGGTTCAAATTTAGTTGATTTGCATTCATTATTATGTGTAGTATGAAATTGTAGCTGAACTTGCACATTTTGGATCTAACATAGAAACAATGAACACAAATTACAAGTAAGGAAGAAGAAATAAATTTATGTGAGAAAATAATTAATGAATTTTATTCATGCACCAATAAGAAAAAATATGATATGATACAGTTCAAAAAAAAATATTCTCCATGGCCTAAATAATATAATAGCGAATCTATAAATATGTGAACATTCACTAAAGGGAATTGACACCTAGTCCTAGTTAACTAACCATGCAGTCATTAGTTAACTAGATCATGAAAGTGGAGATTAGTAAAGATCATGCATGCGCTTATGGAGTTCGCTCTTGGTGATAATAACAAGGTTTCCATACATAATTCCACTCAATAGTCTTACTGAAGCATAATTAAGTGTATGCTCTCTCGTGAAGCACTATTAGAGAGAAAAATAAGAATGAGTCCTGGAAATAAGTCATGTAAGGTACTCATTTTTATAATACATCGAAGTAAAATAGAAAAATGAAAATAAGTGGAAATATATAAAACCAAATGGTAACCAACCTGGCTCAAAATACAATACTAAAAAAATGGAACCACTAGTTAGTTGTGTCCTCCACCCAAAGCTGGTATCCTCGAAAGTGAAACTTCTTCTTAGTGAAATTATTCATGAATACGTCAACAATATATATGGAAGTGGAATAGTAATGTAATTATGTGACCCTTTCATGTAACAATTATCAGATGTAGTGCATATGGATTTCAACGTGTTTTGTTCCTTTCCACTGCACTAGATTTCTGCTAAAACATAATGTTCTTTTATTGTCACCCTATATGATATTTGGATAATGAAATATGATATGAAGCTCTGTTAGGAATTTCTACAACTAAATGGATTCAATGGAAGTGTTTACTAAGCCTATGTATTTGGTGTTTATTGATGATAAATCGATCACATATTTATTTTTGTTGGACCAACAAATTGGGTTGAAACCTAAACTGAGAACATATCCTAAATTGAACTTGTGATCAATCTTATCACCTAACCAATTTTAATCAATGTGGCCAATGATATACAAAGTATATATTGCTACATAATTAACCTTGTAGGTTATGGTTTCATAGAAATATCTAATTGTGCACTCGGAAGTCTTCTAATGTAGCTCACAAAACTCCTACATGTATCCCGAAACTATTCCTACTACATATGAGAGATCTGATCAAGAGTGAGTGAAATAGAGGAGACTCCCCAAAAAATTTCTAAACTAAAAAAAATTTGAAGGATAAAAATTTATCCTGAAGTTTAGAAACCTTAAAGAAAATCTTACTAGCCCCTAATATGCTATCTATAAAATGTTTGGTGATAATTTTGTAAAAGTATTCAGATTTATAATGATTTTATATCGGTTTTCTAAATAATTTTGGCTATTTTAAATATGAGATAATTATATAGTATAAAATTTGGGTTAATAATTTTTAGAAAAAATGGAAATTTCTGAATATGTTTTTTGGAAACGACATGGAAATTTATCCCACCTCTCAATATTAGCCCCTAAAATTTTCCTTGATCAATAGATGGTGTAATCAAACAATGTATCCTTTCCCTCCTAAAGGTGTATGCCTAATATAGTTTCTAGATTGTAGTTAGCCATGTGAAAGAAAACCAATACATCTCTTGCATACTTGGACTAAGAAATTTTGATCCCTAGATCATTTTGGTTAATTTTAGCCCAAGGAAGAAGTGTAGCATGCCCATATCTATCATGAAAAACCTGTCATGAAAAGGAGTTATAACTATACCAATGGTTTAGGATGAAAAACCCATGATTAGTAAATCATATACATAGAGGAATATGATAAAAAGAAAGAGTCATATGTTCTTAGCATATAAAAATTTGGATTGGAATTACATCGAAATTTATTTGAGACAATAAATGGGAATCTATTTTAGCATACCATTCTCTAGGTGCCTACTCAAGGCCATAGACAGAATTTTGAGTTACAAAGCTAAATATGAATTCCTTACCTACCCTTGTGGCTACACCATATGATTTTCCTCTTTCAAATAATTGTAATTAGATGTGTTCTTCACATCCATGTGGTGAATCTCCCACCTTCTTATTGTTGCAATGACAAAAGAAAACCAATCGAGTCCATTTTCCCCATTGGAGGATAGGTTTCATCAAAATCGATGCCAATAATGTATTGAAATATTTTCATCACCAACTATGCTATGTATCTACTTAGAAGTGATTTCAATACTTTATTTTTCCTATAGACCCACTTTCATTTGACAATATTATGATATGAAGGAATCAAAACAAAGTCCCAAGTTTGGTTCAAAATGAGAAAGTTTTACTCGTTGTCCATAATTTATTCCCATAATGGATTACCTATATATTTTGCATAAGTTTGAGGGTAAGATGATAAAAACATCCAACAATTCATGGGCAGAAATACTTCCCTAACTACGAGTGCATGAGGCACGACTTCAAATTAACATCTTTTGGTAGGATCACCTAAGAGATCATTCACGAGGCACCAATTTTATGCCGAAAGATCCTTTTTTTTCATTATTAAATTTTACCTATATGGTTGTACCTTCACATTTTTTAGCAACTCTCTTACTCTTTTGGTTCTTTTACTTGAAATTTATCTTAACAATTATATTAATCTCTCTTAATTTTCCCATATAAAGTAGATAATAGCTTTCAATACATATTATCAAATTGTCTTCACTTTCCCCTATGAAGTAGATGATAACTTTCTACAAAAAAGAATAACTTATTCATTGGAAAGGAACCATAATTATGATATTTTTTTCATTACTCTTAAAAAATTCTTTTTTTCCTCGCTATCCTTGATCAAATCTCTATTTATTGAATTCGAGAAAGAATACTAGAGACATAATTTTTTAATGTATCTCTTCTAACCCAACTTTGATTCAAGTTATATACATTCCTATAGTTTTACACACACACACACACACACACATAGTTACAATGCCATAATTTATCATCCACACTCTTTCAAATCTTACGAATGGAATATATAGGGACACAGAGGGTTTCATGAGTAATTTGAATCCCTCCTTCCATGATGGATGTAACTCTTATTTCTACAACTTTAGAGTTGTATGTTTCATTACTATATCCAAATATATTCCAATTTTCAAATATTTTAATTCTTATTGATTGAGTTATTGTTTACTTTCTCACTGATTATTATTATAGTTTTTTCTATATGATTTTTTTAAATAGAGGATAACCATGTTTCTTTTCCTAGTGGCAGCATATTTAGATAAGCGAAATAATTTTTTTTTAGAAATTTTATCTAGCTCACAACCCATGCTTTAAGTCCTCCATGAAGTTTGGTTTGATTTTTGTGCCCTTCATAGCTATTACAGTAATTTAGGAGACTTCCATGTGGATAGGTTCAAATTTAGTTGAGTTGTGTTCATTATTATGTGTAGTATGAAATTGTAGTTGAACCTGCACATTTTGGATCTAACATAGAAACACAGAACACAAATTACAAGTAAGGAAGAAGAAATAAATTTATGTGAGAAAACAATTAATGAATTTTATTCATGCACCAATAAGAAAAAATATGAGATGATACAGTTCAAAAAAAAATATTCTCCATGGCATAAATAATATAATAGCGAATCTATAGATATGTGAACATTCACTAAAGGGAATTGACACCTAGTCCTAGTTAACTAACCATGCAGTACTGGATCATGAAAGTGAAGATTAGTAAAGATCATGCATGCGCTTATGGAGTTCGCTCTTGGTGATAATAACAAGGTTTCCATACATAATTCTACTCAATAGTCTTACTGAAGCATAATTAAGTGTATGCTCTCTCGTGAAGCACTATTAGAGAGAAAAATAAGAATGAGTCCTGGAAATAAGTCATGTAAGGTACCCATTTTTATAATACATCGAAGTAACATAGAAAATGAAAATAAGTGGAAATATATAAAACCAAATGGTAACCAGCTTGGCTCAAAATACAATACTAAAAAAAGGGAACCACTAGTTAGTTGTGTCCTCCACCCAAAGCTGGTATCATCGAAAGTGAAACTTATTCTCAGTGAAATTATTCATGAATACGTCAACAATATATATGGAAGTGGAATGGTAATGTAATTATGTGACCCTTTCATGTACCAATTATAGGATGTAGTGCATATGGATTTAAATGTGTTTTCTTCCTTTCCACTGTAGTAGATCTCTGCTAAAACATAATGTTCTTTGATTGTCACCCTATATGATAGTTGGATGATGAAATATGATATAAAGCTCTGTTAGGAATTTCTAAAACTAAATGGATTCAATGGAAATGTTTACTAAGCCTATGTATTTGGTGTTTATTGATGATAAATCAATCACATATTTATTTTTGTTGGACCAGCAAATTGGGTTGAAACCTAAACTGAGAACGTATCCTAAATTGAAGTTGTGATCAATATTATCACCTAACCAATTTTAATCAATGTGGCCAATGATATACAAAGTATATATTGCTACATAATGAACCTCGTAGGTTATGGTTTCATATAAATATTCGATTGTGCACTCAGAAGTCTTCCAATGTAGCTCACAAAAATCCTACATGTATCCCTAAAATATGCCTACTACATATGGGAGATCTGATCAAGAGTGAGTGAAATAGAGGAGACTCCCCAAAATCTTTCTAAACTAAAGAAAATTTGAAGCAAAAAAAATTATCCTGAAGTTTAGAAACCTTAAAGAAAATCTTACTAGCCCCTAATATGCTATCTATAAAATGTTTGGTGATAATTTTGTAAAATTATTCAGATTTATAATGATTTTATATCAGTTTTCTAAATTTTTTTGGCTATTTTAAATATGAGATAATTATATAGTATAAAATTTGGGTCAATAATTTTTAGAAAAAATGGAAATTTCTGAATACGTTTTTTGGAAAAGGCATGGAAATTTATCCCACCTCTGCATATTAGCCCCTAAAATTTTCCTTGGTCGATAGATGGTGTAATCAAACAATGTATCCTTTCCCTCCTAAAGGTGTATGCCTAATATAGTTTTTGGATTGTAGTTGGTCATGTGAAAGAAAACCATGACATCTCTTGCATACTTGGACTAAGAAATTTTGATCCCTAGATCATTTTGGTTAATTTTAGCCCAAGGAAGAAGTGTAACATGCCCATATCTATCATGAAAAACCTGTCATGCAAAGGAGTTATAACTATACCAATGGTTTAGGATGAAAAACACATGATTAGTAAATCATATACATAGAGGAATATGATAAAAAGAAAGAGTCATATGTTCTTAGCATATAAAAATTTGGATTGGATTTACATCGAAATTTATTTGAGACAATAAATGGGAATCTGTTTTAGGATACCATTCTCTAGGTGCCTACTCAAGGCCATAGACAAAATTTTGAGTTACAAAGCTAAATATGAATTCCTTACCTACCATTGTGGCTACACCATATGATTTTCCTCTTTCAAATAATTTTAATTAGATGTGTTCTTCACATCCATGTGGTGAATATCCCACCTTCTTATTGTTGCAATGACAAAAGAAAACCAATCGAGTCCATTTTCCCCATTGGAGGATAGGTTTCATCAAAATCGATGCCAATAATGTATTGAAATATTTTCATCACAAACTATGCTATGTATCTACTTAGAAGTCATTCCAATACTTTCTTTTTCCTATAGACCCACTTTCATTTGACAATCTTATGATATGAAGGAATCAAAACAAAGTCCCAAGTTTGGTTCACAATGAGAGAGTTTTACTCGTTGTCCATAATTTATTCCCATAATGGATTACCTATATATTTTGCATAAATTTGAGGGTAAGATGATAAAAACATCCAAAAATTCATTGGAATAAATACTTCCCTAACTATGAGTGCATGAGGCACGTCTTCAAATTGAGATCTTTTGGTAGGATCACCTAAGAGATCATTCACAAGGCACCAATTTTATGCCAAAAGTGGTTGTGAATATGGATCCGTGCGTGCATGCTCATGATATTATAAATGGTATTTTGAACTCAAATATGACATATAACCTAAATTTAATGAAGCATCATCTTTTATATCCACTATCAGGAAATGCATAAAATTGTTTTCATGTTTTTCCTTAGATACACGAAGGGGAATCTATTCAAAGTAAACACTCCTCTCAATGAAGATTTTTTTAGTTGAAATATCTAGCATTATGTATCATTTCACATCATTTTGATATCCAATAAATATAAATTATTTTATTTGAGGATCTGAAGCCTTCCTATTTTTTTTTTGGACGAGTGCCTATGTGAAAGATCAAAAGATGCAGAAATGTATGAATTTTGATTGCATGCCACTCCATGCTTGAAAAGGTAATTTTCCTATAATATATTTGTTAGGAAATTTTTTTGATATTTATAATGAAAAAATGATGTTTTAAGCTTTGAATTTGGAAGGAAGGGACCTTACATGAAACATACAACTAGGAAAATCACTCAAGGATCTATTAACCATCTTAGCTACACCATTCTCCTACGTAGTGTAAGTAATTGTGTGTCACAACTGTATTTTTGTTTGATCACAAAAATGTTAGACATTCTTGTTGAAATTATTCCATTATCTTTATGGAGTATCTTAAGAATATTTTCATATTTATTCATTGAATTTTCTTTGAAAATAATCATATGATGAAAATCTTCATATCTGAGTTTGAGAAAGTGGAAGTATATGACCCATCCTTGCTCAATTAGGATGAAGGAGGTCAAGTTTTACCTTCCATTGGATATTTGGAACTAGATGCATAAACATGATTATTAAAGTGACTAGAGACTTCTAAAAGCATCGTGGATGTTCCACATGGGTTTTGGAATCCCAAATCTAACCCTAATGGAAGTTATCTAGAAAGCCCATAACAAAAGGAGGGAAGAGAGTTCACTTTGTTACTAGTAATCTATTGTTCCATAGTATCAATAGAACTATGGAGGTGCTAGAAAATTTTCTTATAGTTTTATAATAATATTGCAAACGTTGTAATTTATATGGTAATCTCGATGATATAAAAGGAAAAAATTTCCAATCCTTTATTGAACGTTAGTTTTCCCATACAAGTTTCTAGGATGAATATTTGGGTTCCATTATTTATATCTTGGTATTTTTGTTTATTTCATATGTCATGGCACATAAATAATTTGAATGATTTGAGTGATTTTTTGCTAAATTGTATAAATAATAACGTAGAAAAACAATAACATATTTAAGCATAGGCTCACTATAGTAATTTTAAATTTAGGTAAGGCGAGACCATTTAAAATATCCAATATGTGTGGTATGTATGGTATGTAAGATCCATATTTAGCTTTAATACAAAATGCACCAACATGATTTTTATCTTCAATTCCAAAACTCCTTTTTTTTCCTTCTTAATACCAATTCCCTGTTATTAAATTTTACCTATATGGTTGTACCTTCACATTTTTTAGCAACTCTCTTACTCTTTTGGTTCTTTTACTTGAAATTTATCCTAACAATTATATTAATATCTCTTAATTTTCCCATATAAAGTAGATAATAGCTTTCAATACATATTATCAAATTGTCTTCACTTTCCCCTATGAAGTAGATGATAACTTTCTACAAAAAGGAATAACTTATTCATTGGAAAGGAACCATAATTATGATATTTTTTTCATTACTCTAAAAAAATTCTTTTTTTCCTCGCTATCCTTGATCAAATCTCTATTTATTGAATTCGAGAAAGAATACTATAGAGATAATTTTTTAAGGTATCTTTTCTAACTCACCTGTGATTCAATTTATATACATTCCTATTGTTTTACACACACACACACACACATAGTTACAATGTCATACTTTGTCATCCTCACTCTTTCAAATATTATGAATGGAATATAGAGGGACACAGAGGGTTTCATGAGTAATTTGAATCCCTCCTTCCATGATGGATGTAACTCTTATTTCTACAACTTTAGAGTTGTATGTTTCATTACTATATCCAAATATATTCCAATTTTCAAATATTTTAATTCTTATTGATTGAGCTATTGTTTACTTTCTCACTGATTATTATTATAGTTTTTTCTATTTGATTTTTTTAAATAGAGGATAACCATGTTTCTTTTCCTAGTGGCAGCATATTTAGATAAGGGAAATATTTTTTTTTTAGAAATTTTATCTAGCTCACAACCCATGCTTTAAGTCCTCCATGAAGTTTGGTTTGATCTTTGTGCCCTTCATAGCTATTACAGTAATTTATGAGACTTCCATGTGGATAGGTTCAAATTTAGTTGAGTTTTGTTCATTATTATGTGTAGTATGAAACTATAGTTGAACCTGCACATTTTGGATCTAACATAGAAACAAAGAACACAAATTACAAGTAAGGAAGAAGAAATAAATTTATGTGAGAAAATAATTAATGAATTTTATTCATGCACCAACAAGAAAAAATATGAGATGATACTATTCAAAAAAAATTATTCTCCATGGCCTAAGTAATATAATAACGAATCTATAAATATGTGAACATTCACTAAAGGGAATTGACACCTAGTCCTAGTTAACTAACCATGCATTCATTATTTAACTAGATCATGCAAGTGGAGATTAGTAAAGCTCATACACGAACATATGGAGTGTCCTCTTGGTGATAATAACAAGGATTCCATACATAATTCCACTCAGTAGTCTTACTGAAGCATAATTAAGTGTATGCTATCTCTAATACCTCCCGTGAAGCACTATTAGAGAGAACAAAAAGAATGATTCTTGGAAATAAGTTTTGTGGAGGTAAATCCCCTCTGCGGACAGAGGCGATCCCTACTAGCCCAGACTGGGTCTAGCAACAATCATTCACGCTATAGTGCAGGTTCCTAAATGAAAATAAACCAACCAAAGATGAAGGCTTACCTGGAATCCAACGTTGTCGCTTGTAGAGAAAGTAGCGCTCCCGTTCCTTAGCTCTGGCAAATCACAATCCTCACGATCTCTGTGATCAAACACCTGCACGCGCCAGAAACAAAAACAAACGCAAGCATAAAATCAAGTATATGCAACTATATGTCAGTCAGAGAAGAAATAACTCAACATCATAATCAACAACAAGAGTGGAACCATAACCAATAGTCGCTTATCATTAATCAATCAAAGAAGAATACAACCATAGCTCTGACGCTGAATTCTCCTTCGGAGGGTCGCCAGCAGAACACGTCTCCGAAAAGCCTGTCGGGGATGGGAAAAACCTCTCTCTTCGAATGTCTCGACAATGATCTCCTTGCTTGGATTTTGCCTTAAGGGAATAAATCAAGGCTCTTCCAGCGTAAGGCTTTGATGGCTCTTGGGAACTTGGAGACTAGCTTGCAAATGAGATAAGCAAGCTTTTATAGATGGAGGAAGGGGAGTTGGGATCCCTATAATCGTGGGATTGGCCCTATCCTTAAGGAAGCTTACATGAGAGGTGGCAAACCACTTCCTCTACATGGAGATCTGGAGCCAAACATTCCAACTCAAATTAGATACCAATTTCTGGATCAGTTAGGACGAAACTTCCGCCATTTATTTTTAAAAAACACTCCTTAAAATGGCTGGCGCGAGTGCAACTCTGGGACAGAAAGCCAATTGGCGTGCCCTCTTTGAAGGATTTCCCCCATTGGCATGGATAATGAACTGGCTACCTGCGCCAATGAAAAAAGGGGTGTTTTTAGGGTTTTTCACAAGGAGTTGTCTTCAGGGGAATGCCATGAAAGTGTTTTCAAGTTATGTCACTGCTCACAGGTCATGGAATAAGCCCTCCAATTGTACGGGATGTGGAATTGTAGGGACGGTGACAAATTGCTGTGTAACAGATGCCCCCTAAAGCATAAGGCCCGAGAGAGAGAGAGAGGGGTGAAATGCTTTACGAGAACGTGTCCAACTGAAAACACCACCGTCGGAAAACCTCCGTAGAGAAGTAAAACTGATGTCTCAAATACATGATATATACGTGGTATGGGCGCAGCCATCCATAACAAAGTATGTAAAAATCCAGATCCGAGGCATGGACGCAGCCATCCAGTGAGGATCGGTAAATAGACTCAGGTATGGTCGCAGCCCTCCAATCAGCGAGTCATGTAACTAATCATAATAATCCACAAAATCGCAGCCTAGATTATAACAAGTAGAATTCAGGGTCTTGCGCTCCATCTCGACCCGACCAAAGTACAAGTTCAAGCATGCGAATATGTGAGCTGAAGTCGAACATGCAAGAACATTGCCTGATTACCATCCAATGATGAGAGTTGTTAACAGATGTGAGAGGTACCACCATTAATGCCAATGGTCCTCAAGGTACTACAGGTGCAATCTACAGCATGTGAACAATGAGCTGATGTCGAAAACCCGTAGAATCACTCGATCGGAGGCCAATGATGAAAACCTCACGTCGAATGCAAAGAACATGCCATTGAGGCATGCAGGCTCCAAGGTACCAGAAGGGAGTCTCTAGATCAGCTTCCTGGATAATGAGTTGAAGTCGACAGGAAGTGACCTTGATCAAAGGTGGGCCATAGTGTTTCCCACATCATCGACACGAGACGGAGGAACATAATGTCTTTCCAAATTAAGATCAGATGAGAATCATAGGAAGTTTGAAATCTACAGAGGTCAACTTCTCTTAAACATATTGGCGGCACGACAGTGGATTTGGAATTATTTGACATCAAAAGATCCAAGGTCATGGTGACGAGGCAAAGAGTAGATGAGAGGTCAAAAGGGATCACCCAAACCCACGGAGGCAAGTGGAAAACGAGATGAGATATCCCCAACCTGAGACAAATGCAGACAAGTGCCATGTTCAAGAGCGACATACTGCCGACACGACAATGATGTTGGTTCCATTTTTCCCCACCATTTCTGGCGAGTACCTCTTTATTTTTACACAAGCTTGAAGAGGATACCATATGCTTGTCATATAAGTCCGTCCTTCGGACGAATCCATCCTAGTACATTTAACGAGCCCTAGGAAGGAGAAACTTGAATATCGTCATCATGACTGAATCCAATGTCATCAGGGTTTAACGAGTCTGAAAAAGGAATAAATCAGTGTCTTTTCATGTTTAGAGAGTTTGAAAAGACAGCGGAAAAGTAAACTCCAACGGTCCCTTTTCGTAAATAGTTTCTCAGATACGAAAAGGTAGCAAACTATGTTTGAGAAAACCTCCTAGTCGCAATAAGCTAGGGTATTCCTTTTTCGTAAATAATCTATCCAAGCCCGAAAAAGGGGTAAACGTATATTGGGTAGATGTCGTATCGCAAACACTTTAACGAGATTGAAACGACAAGGGACTCGGCAATATTTTAATTTTTAGAGAGTCAGAAAAGAGCTTGAAAGATGACTCCTCCTGGAGGAACGAGTGGTATAAAGGGTAGAAACTGGTTCCGGTGATGGTGGAACTTATCAAAACAAGATAAAGGTCAAGAGGCTGGCTAACAATACCACTCATCGCAGCGGTTCCTCAGGAACAGGTGAAACAACCAAGTGAATGCATATGATCGGCCAAACAGATAGTGACGATGGAGTGAGAAAACCAAGGCTCATCTGGCAGAACAGGCTGATAAAATGGAAATCACAAGAGGTAAAATGGGAATGGTTTCATTTTTACACAAGATTGAAACAAAGATAAATTGTGCTTGAAGTTGGTTTCATTTTTACACAAGCTTGAAACAAAGGTAAACTATGCTTGAAACCGGTTTCATTTTTACACAAGCTTGAAATGGAAACAAAATATGCTTGAAAAAGTAAGCATGCCCCCAGCATGGTGACTCAATTCAAGGTACATGCCCCCCAAGCTTCAATCCATATGAAAATCAGATGGAGTGAATGTTCAAATTACGAGATCAATAGAAAGACTCGACTGGGATTTTACGAGATCTTATCAAAGACTCGAATTGAACAGGGACGCGTTTCATTGTTTTAACGAGGTTAACGCATTAAAATAACTATCCTCGGGACACCTTGTTTCATGGTTTAAGGAGCTTGGCACAAATCCAGGAACTCTGCTCCGACAACCTTGTTTCATTTTTTAAGGAGCTTGACATAAGACAAAGAACCATGCTCCAACCAGCTTGTTTCATTTTTTAAGGAGCTTGACACAGAAAAAGAACCATGCTCCGACCAGCTTGTTTCATTTTTTAGGGAGCTTGACACAAGAAAATGAACTGTGCTCTGACCACCTTGTTTCATTTTTTAAAGAGCTTGACACAAGAAAATGAACTATGCTCCAACCAGCTTGTTTCATTTTTTAAGGAGCTTGACACAAGAAAATGAACTCTGCTCCGACAACCTGGTTTCATTTTTTGAAGAGCTTGACACAGGAAGGGAACCATGCTCTGAACGACTTCATCATAATGAACAAGAAGTCATCACTTCCAAGAGTTCCACTCCTGATGGAAGGAAAACATCCTGGAAGTCAGGACCCAATGCCCCCAGCACACGATGTAAAACAGCACTATCACTGAGTACAGGCACGGGGTAGGTAGCCACATAGTTGACCTGCTGTGGGGCAGATACAATGGGTGGATAGAAACTAGGAAGGGATGATGGTGGGCCAGCTGCCATATCAGGACCAAAGAAGGAAAACTGATCAATGGTCACGATCCGTCCTTCATGTGGAAAACAGACCACACGAAAAAGGGAGGAGAGAAGCACTCCCATGGCATAGGTGTAATCGCGCCCCAAAAGCAGATTGAAATCCAAGGGGCCTGGAACAACCATCACGTCCATATGGATGTTTTCACCTCCCAAAGTAATAGGTAACCTTGTAAGGATCCCTAACGGTTGACTTTTTTTTCTGTTAAACGCCAATAGATTCTGCGTAACAGGCGCAAGCGACGGTGAAATGAAAGCTTGCTAGGTAGTCAAGGATAGAACACTAATAGACTCACCTTTGTCTATAATGGTGTTGGGTACGACCAGACCAAAAGCCTGTACTGTTATCTTGAAAGGCACATAAGACAGAAGGCGGTATCCTGCAAATCGATTCCAATCGAAGGAAGTGACCAAAATACTTGGAGGGGCTACCATCAAACCAATATGGTCTTCTCCTGGTGTTACAGAAGAAGAAGGAGCATCCTCTACGACCTCCATCTCGAAGGTGGGAGGGGTATCCTCTGAGACCTCCATCATGGGAGGTGGAGGAGCAGCTTCTTGAGATATAGGGACAGGAGAATCTTTCTCCAAGTCCGAGGAATCTGAAGAAACAAGAAGAACCTGAGGGATGTGAGGTCCACTCTCAACGGAAAAGACCTGGTGCACTGTAGATGGGGCCAGTTCATCAGATCCTACGACCAATAGTTGGTCAGGAACGGATTATTGAATTTGAATTTCCGGGGGAGCGGGATCGACCAAGGATGACTCTTGACCAATCGTAGGATCAGCTGGTGGAGGACTCAAAGAAATTTGTTTGTAACCAGCCAGAAGGCACGACGCATAAATAGCTGAGTTGTCCAAAACTCGCTTGGCTTCATCCATATATGGACAAAGGTGAATGGCATGGTGCCCCACACACAACTTACAGGGATTGGTAATCTTACCCTGCTTCTTAGGATTTTTACCAGCACAAGCTGAAGACGTGCCCCCAACCTGGCTCTCGGATGCCAAAGGCAATGGCGGATGACCGCTGGACCATTCTTCAAGCACCTTGGGAATGCCAGGGCAGTCTCGAAGAAGATGGTCTCCTGTGCACAACATGCAAGGGAACTTGACTTTCCGTGGAGGGTGTGGAGGTTTATCAAGAGGAGATGTTTCAAAAGAAATAGCTGCACTTTTAGCCTCTCGCTTATCGGACTTCTTCTTCTTTGTCTTCTTCTTCTTATTCTTAGCCACCTGGTTACTCGAATCCAGACTTTCATTAGGCGAAGTAGAAGAGGAGGATGCAGAAACAGGCGAAGAAGGGGAGAGGTCCACCTTAGAATCAACATGATGTTGTTCAGGTGGAGGAACTGACTGAACAGTAGCTGAGACATTTGGGACTGTAGAGTTTGAAAACAACCAAACAGGCAACCCAACAGTTAACCCGGGAAGGGACAACATTGCCATATAGGGAGCGCCAACATTTCAAAAAGGAGGAAAAGGACCCAGATTCCCATCGAAATGGATTCCTTGGTTGGTGAACTCCAGAAAATTTTCCATCAGAAAAGATCTTCAGAACAACACCCTAAGGAAACTAACTTTAACCAGGAATATTTCATGGGAAGTTAATTTTTATGACATTGAAACAAAACTCTACCGTTTCATATTTTAAGAGTCAAGAAACAGGCAAAAGGTGACTCTATCGCTTTCAGATTGGAAACAAGCGTGAAAGGACAAGCGATTGGTGATCTTTTCAAATTTAAAGAGTTAGAAAAGATCGAAATGACTGCTCAGGAATGCTAGGCAAAGGGTGTACCAAATAACTGTGAACTGCAATATACACCTTGGTTTCAAAAATAAAGGAGAAATCAACCAAGGACTTAACGTATGTGCAGGAAATCTCCCCGAATGTTGTGTTCAGTGTATCACGGGTATAGGGCGGTAGACTCAGCTTCCTATGGATAAAGGATAACAACCTAGTGGGGTCTCCCTTTATATACGCGACGGTACGGGGAGCACAAGTCCGTACTAGCGTTGTCTAAAGCCAAGAGGCGAATGACAGCTAATAGGTTTAATGACGTCGGAACACGTATCTAACCTAGACCTCTAAATGTTTCGTTAATGTTTCAATGCTTCCTTAGGTAAATTGAATAAATTTTATGGTTGATCTTCAATTATGTTTCGGTTTCAAGGCCCTACCGTATGTCACCTGACAATCTCCTATATGTACACTATATGCCACAGTATATCATTTCATTTGATGAAAGCTAATTACGAAAGGGTTGAGAGATTTTCACAAATAAAATGATCAGAAAACAACCAACAAAGTCTCTAATGCAGCTAATGTAAACCAAAAACGTTTCTCTCAAAGTCCCTAATCACTAATAACACGGAAAATATTTTAATTTGCACTAACTAATCAAAAGAAAAAGAGATTTTGTTATATTTTCAATGTTTAATAGAAACATGCACTAAAAAAAATGAAAACTAATGTAGAGAAATTTGAGATGCGATAGTAAAAGAGCAAAGATACACAAATTCACTCAATGACAAACACGAAATCAGATCTCAAATCGACGAAACAGTCCCTCAAAACCAAAAGAATCCCAAAGACTCAAATGGACCATGTAATCTAGGCCCAAAACGTGACAAAGCGCAATTCGAATGAAGAAGAGAACCAACACTCAAATGACGCAATAAAATGATAAAAAACTGCTAAGCAAATATAAAGAAGCAATCACAAGGTCGACTGAACAAATAGAGACCAAAAACTCCCAAGGGAGGCTCGACACACAAGAGCACCTAGATGCCCTAGGGCTAGAATGTGAAATCGATGGAAAACGGAAAAAAACCAAAGGATGAAGGTCACAGCCAGTCAAACAAGGCCCCAGAACACTCAAGCAGTTGAAAAAACAAAACCAAACACACTGATCCAGCTCAGGAAGGTCAAAACAGGGAAAACCCCAGTACCTCACAGGATTGGCATGACTATGAGGCTGAAACTAGCGCCAGAACGGAATTGGCGCAGGTAATACACAAGAAACCTGCGCCAATGGGTGCGACTGTCAAGCTGTAAAGCGCGCCAGTCGAGTTTGCTAACGAAAAAATAAAAATAGACAATCCAACAAGCAGACTAGTGATGATCAAGCTAACCAAAAGCCAAAAACACAAAAGAGCTAGCCAAAAGAGCCGACCAAGCAAGCATAATCGAGAAACAACCGAAAAGACAAGACAATACTCCAAGTGTTCAGTCCATAAACTAAACCAGAGATTCACTGAACCAGCTTTGATCTACTTCGCTAATGTAGAGCAAGAGCATTTCGAAAGCTATCTGGCTAACTTCAGGCTCCGTCTGTAGCTTATAAAACAAACAAAAACAAGCTAGACGTCCCCAGTGGAGTCACCAATTTCTTGTGGAGGTAAATCCCCTCTGCGGACAGAGGCGATCCCTACTAGCCCAGACCGGGTCTAGCAACAATCATTCACGCTATAGTGCAGGTTCCTAATTGCAAATAAACCAACCAGCGATGAAGGCTTACCTGGAATCCAACGCTTTCGCTTGTAGAGAAAGTAGCACTCCCGTTCCTTAGCTCCGGCAGATCACAATCCTCACGATCTCCGTGATCGGACACCTGCACATGCCAGAAACAAAAACAAATGCAAGCGTAAATATGCAACTATATGTCAGTCAGAGAAGACATAACTCAACATCATAATCAACAACAAGAGTGGAACCATAACCAATAGTCGCTTATCATTAATCAATCAAAGAAGAATACAACCATAGCTCTGACGTTGAATTCTCCTTCGGAGGGTCGCCAGCGGAACATGTCTCGGAAAAGCCTGTCGGGGATGGGACAAACCTCTCTCTTTGGATGTCTCGACAATGATATCCTTGCTTGGATTTGGCCTTAAGGGAATGAATCAAGGCTCTTGCAGCATAAGGCTCTGATGGCTCTTGGGAACTTGGAGACTAGCTTGCAAATGAGATGAGCAAGCTTTTATAGATGGAGGAAGGGGAGTTGGGATCCCTATAATCGTGGGATTGGCCCTATCCTCAAGGAAGCTTCCATGAGAGGTGGCAAAACACTTCGTCTACATGGAGATCTGGAGCCAAACCTCCCAAATCAAATTAGATACCAGTTTCTGGATCAGTTAGGACGAAACTTCCGCCATTTATTTTAAAAAACCCCCCTTAAAATGGCTGGCACGAGTGCGACTATGGGACATAGCGCCAATTGGCACGCCCTCTTTGAAGGATTTCCCCCATTGGCGCGGGTAATGAACTGGCTACCCGCGCCAATGCAAAAAGGGGTGATTTTAGGGTTTTTCACAAGGAGTTGCCTTCAGGGAAATGAAAGTACAAGTTCAGGGGAATTCCATGAAAGTGTTTTCAAGTTATGTCACTGCTCACAGGTCACGGAATAAGCCCTCCAATTGTGCGGGATGGGGAATTGCAAGGATGGTGACAAATTGATGTGTAACAATAAGTCATGTAAGTTACCCATTTTTATAATACATCGAAGTAACATAGAAAAAATAAAATTAGTGGAAAGATATAAAACCAAATGGTAACCTACTCGGCTCAAAATACAATACTAAAAAAAGGGAAGGTCACTAGTAAGTTGTGTCCTCCACCCAGAGGTGGTATCACATAAAGTGAAACTTATTCTTAGTGCAATTATTTATGAATACATCAAAAATATATATGGAAGTAGTAATTTAATTATGTGACCCTTTCATGTACCAATTATCGGATGTAGTGCATCTAGATTTCAACATGTTTGTTCGTTTCTACTGCACTAGGTATCTGCAAAAACATAATTTTCTTTGAGTGTCACCCTAAATGATAGTTGTATGATGAAATATGATATGAAGCTTGGTTAGGAATTTATACAACCAAATGGATTGAATGGAAATGTTTACTAAGCCTATGTCTTTGGCGTTTATTAATGATAAATCAATCACATATTTATTTTTGTTGGACCAACAAATTGGGTTGAAACCTAAACTGAGAACATATCCTAAAGTGAACTTGTGATCAATATTATGACCTTACCAATTTGAATCAATGTGGCCAATGATATACAAAGTATATATTTCTACATAATGCACCTCGTAGGTTATGGTTTCATAGACATATCTGATTGTGCACTCGGAAGCCTTCCAATGTAGCTCACACAACTCTTACATGTATCCCGAAACTATTCCTACTACATATGAGAGATCTAATCAAGAGTGAGTGAAATAGAGGGGACTCCCCAAAATTTTTCTAAAACAAAGAAAATTTGAAGGATAAAAATTTATCCTGAAGTTTAGAAACCTTAAAGAAAATATTATAGCCCCTAATATGCTATCTATAAAATGTTTGTTGATAATTTGTAAAAGTATTTAGATTTATAATGATTTTATATCAATTTTATATATAATTTTGGTTATTTTAAATATGATATAATTATATAGTATAAAATTTGGGTGAATAATTTTTAGAAAAAATGGAAATTTGTTAATAATTTTTTTGGAAAAGGAAAGGAAATTTAGCCCACCTACAAATATTAGTCCCTAAAATTTTCCTTGGTCGATAGATGGTGTAATCAAACAATGTATCCTTTCTGTCCTAAAGCTGTATGCCTAATATAGTTGTTGGATTGTAGTCAGTCATGTGAAAGAAAACTAAGACATCTCTTGCATACTTGGACTGAGAAATTTTGATCCCTCGATCATTTTGGTTAATTTTAGCCTCAGGAATAAGTGTAACATGCCCATATCTATCATGAAAAAACTATCATGCAAAGGAGTTATAACTATACCAATGGTTTAGGTTGAACTACCCATGATTAGTAAATAATATAAATAGAGGAATATGATAAAAATAAAGAGTCATATGTTCTTAGCATATAAAAATTTGGATTTGATTTACATCGAATTTTTTTTGAGAAAATAAATGAGAATATGTTTTAGCATACCATTCTCTAGGTGCCTACTCGTGGCCATAGAGAGAATTTTGAGTTACAAAGCTAAAGATGAATTCCTTACCTACCCTTGTGGCTACAACATATAATTTCCCTCTTTCAAATCATTGTAAAGGGATGTGTTCACATCCATGTGATGAATCTCCCACCTTCTTATTGTTGCAATGAAAAAAGAAAACCAAATCGAGTCCAATTTTCCCATTGGAGAATAGGTTTCATCAAAATCGATGCCAGTAACATATTGAAATCTTTTCATCACCAATGGTTCTATGTATCTACTTATAATTCATTTCAATACTTTATTTTTCCTATAGACCCACTTGCATTTGAAAATCTTAAAATGTGAAGGAATCAAAACAAAGTCTCGAGTTTGGTTCACAATGAGAGAGTTGTATTCGTTGTCCATAATTTATTCCCATAATGGATTCCCTCTATATTTTTCATAAATTTGAGGGTAAGATGCTAAAAACATCCAACAATTCATGGGAATAAATAGTTCTATAACTATGAGTGCATGAGGCACCTCTTCAAATTGAGATCTTTTGGTAGGATCACCTAAGAGATCACTCATGAAGTGCCAGTTTTAGGCCAAAAGTGGTTGTGAATATTGATCCTTGCGTGCATGATCATGATATTATAAATGGTATTTGGAACTAAAATATGAGATATAACCTAAATTTCCTGAAGCAACACCTTTTATATCCACTATTGGAAAAGGCATAAAAGTTTTTTCATGTTTTTCCTTATATACAGGGGGGGGGGGGATTTATTCAATGTAAACACTCCTCTCAACGAAGATTTTTTTAGTTGAAATATCTAGCATTATGTATCATTTTACATCATTTCGATATCCAATAAATATACATTATTTGATTTGAGGATCCAAAGCCTTCCTCTTTTTCGTAGGGACAAGTGCCTATGTGCAAGATATAAAGATGTAGAAATGTATGAATTTTTGCTGCATGCCACTCCATGCTTCAAAAGGTACTTTTCCTATAGTATATTTGTTAGGAATTTTTTTTATATGTATAATGCAAAAATGGTTTCTTAAGATTTGAATTTGGAAGGAAGGGATCTTGAATGAAACATACAACTAGCCATATCACTCAAGGATCTATTCACCATCTTAGCTACACCATTCTCCTACATAGTGTAAGGAATTGTGTGCCACAATTGTATTTTTCTTTGATCAAAAAAATGTTGGAAATCCTTGTTGAAATTATTCCATTATCTGTATGGAGTATCTTAAGAATATTTTCATAGTTATTCATTACATTTTCTTTGAAAATAATCATAAGATGAAACACTTCATATTTGAGTTTGAGAAATTACACCCGTGTGTATCTCCTATAATTATCTATGAATGTGAGTACATATATAGCTTATATTATGGAAGGATCTGGAAATGGCCCCACAAGATATCTGTGAATAATATCAAAGGGAAAGGAGGCCCTCCATGAAAGCCTCTTCCTAATTTTTCTTGTGTATGATTTCCAAGAACACATGATCTTTCATAAAATTAATTAGAAAACTATATGGAAGGAACACCTTTCACCATCCTTGCTTGCTAAGTTGTTGCATGTATCTAAAATTTAAGTGTCAAGACATTCAATGCCAAAATATACTTTCATCATTTGCACACGTTAGTAGTAAAGTGTAATTTATTTGAGAAACAAATTCAGGAAAAGTACACATATGATATTGATGATTTACCTTACCAACTGAAATTTTGGGTTTATCCTACCTGTTACATATGTGCATTGAATTTGGGGTGAATTAAACTCCCCTTTGTGTGTTTTTATGTACCATTTGATGCACGGATAGAAGATTTATTGAAATTTTTATATTTTTCAGTACATTATTGAAACTTCCATCTCCAAGATCTACCCTCTCTTGTCTAGTTACCTCTTCTGGAGAATCATCTCCCTTGAGAATATGGGAATCGACATTTGGTTTTAAAAATTATAGAAAATATTTTGTTGTGTCCATGTGATGTGAATCTCTAGAATCTATGATCCATGAATTAGGAGCAGAATTAATATCAATTAATGCATGTGCATTCCCTCTTGTTTTAGGTGCTCTTTCTCCCCTCTTGTTGGCATTTTCTGAAATACAATCACCAAGATTATTTTGTTTAAGACTCTATTCTATGATATAAATTGTATTCTTCATGCACAATGAATTTAGATGGAAACCATAGTTTTAATAGCTACATTTTGATTTCCCCTTCCAATCCTTCTTTTCCTTAATGTTGCCCTTCATCTAGGGGTTTGGCATTGCATCTCTTTCTTGGACCTTGTTCCTTTTAATTTCCCTTTCTTTTGTATTATTGATTTGATTTTGAGTTTTCCTTGTCCCTTTCATGCATCACAAGTGCATGGGCTTCAGAGCTTTTCAATGTGCCCATTATTATGAGCTTATCTTTCTCACATATCAAAGAATCAATAAAGGCATTGACTGTGGGAATCTTCTTGGTTGCTCTTCCTACAATCCTTAGTGTGTGAAAATAGGAGAAAAATATATCGTACTTTGGACCTAATTCTGACAATATGTAAATAATTAATTGGTTTTCTTGCCTTGAATTTTTAATTTCACATTATTTTAATTGGAGTAACAAGGATTTTAAACTTGTGAATAAATATTGACTTTTTTTTTTAAACTACTTGGATCTAATGAGTTGAGGTCATTTTCAAGCGTACTACTGTGCATCTCAAAATGCTTCCTAGAGAATGTCTCCAAAGTGGCCCAAACATGATTTGGAGTGGTGCATGCTTCAAATATAAAATAGTAATTCTGGAGAAATTGATAAGCATAGGAGACGAAATGCCACATCCATGTTGTTGAAATATTTGGATTTTTCAACTGCGGAATTTGGTTCAATATTTGTTTTCATGACTATCTAATAGAAGCCTCTACTTCTATAAATAGAATATTTTCCTTCTATTCAAGATATGTATATAGTGTTCGAATTGTAGAATGTGGAAACTACATTCTTTCCAATAAATCCAATCTTTACTACCTACAAATAAATTAGCTCCTATGGACTTTGATACCATTTGAAATTGTAGTCAAATTTGCACAAATTGGATTTAGTTAGAAAAAAAATGAACAAAGCTTGAAAATAGGAAAGAAGAAGAAAATTAAAGGATAAAAGTGTTGATTTATTATATTCAAAAAATGATGGAATTCAATTCAATGCAATATATTGTACATGGTTCAACTAATCATAGTAGCGAATCTAGCTAGATGTGAATATGCACTAAAAACAATTGAGATATAGTCCTAGCTAAGTGATCATGTTATTTAAATTTTGAAAATTAGTAAAAATTATGCATACACATGTGAAATGCCCTCTTGGTAATAATAACTAAATTTACATGTATAACTCCATTCACTAATCTAACTGAAATACAATTAAATGTATGTTTCTTCAACAAAAATTAAATTAGGTTTTTGTTGGCTTTCAATGTTGGCATGAGTTTGCAGTGAGAGATGTTGTTGGAAGTTGTCGAATAGTTTGATTGAGACCCAAGAATTGCGGATAAAAATTTTTGATTATAAACTCCAACAATTACCATATGAGATGTTTGATGTAATTATTAATGACTCATATCGGTAATAAATTCATTTTATGATTGAAATGTTTTAGTGCCTAAATTTTCGAAGACGCATATGAAGGAGTTTTCCTTTTTTGATTTTAAGCTCATGCATCTAGACATCCATGTTATATGTAAAGGGTTATGAGCTCTATTTTAGGCCTTCACACAAGCTTGGGCAAGGCTTGACTTATAGCCATACTGTGGGCTTTGATTTTTAGTTTAGCATGGTTTGTAGTGTGTTCGCCTCGACCTTTTGGTTTATTATATGGCTTGGTGTTGTGACTTGGTGTGTGATTACGTATCACTATGTTGAGGTTAGACAGGTAGCTTGAGACTGACTTAAGGGTATGGAAATAATTGTTTTAATAATGAATTAACTAGTACAATTACATTAATAAATGTGGTTGATAAACATTTATAGGGGTATATCAATGATATGCACATTAGATGCACAAGCACAACCACATTAATTAATGAGGTTGAAAACTCTGATAAACATACTTAATATTAATATTGATATTGTTAAATATATAATAATAATAATAATAATAATATTTATTATATTATAAATAATAATATTATTGTATTTCATTGATAATTAATAAAAAATAAATTATTATTAATATTTAATTATTTGATAATAATAAATATTAATATTTAATTTAATTAATTAATATAAAAAATAATTAACAATAATTAATTTATTGCTATTATATTTATAAAGACATATAAATATGGTTTTTTAATAATTTCTATAATTTTCGATTAACAATAATACAAATAAATATTGTTAAATAATTATTATTAGAAATTATTATTAAATATTACTTTAATTAATATTGGCAATTCATAATAAATAACTATTTTTATTATAATTTATAAATAAAAAATAAATAACAAATTATTATTATTATTATTTATTTGAAAATAATAATCAATAATTGTTATTAATATTTAATTTAATGAATTAATAAATTATTTTGAATTAATTAAATATTAATAATAATTATTAATTATTACTATCAAATAATGAAATAATAATAATAATTAATTAATTTTTATTTAATAATAAATAATTTATTATAATATTTATTTAATTATAATAATAAATAATTATGATAATTATAATAAATAATCACAATAATTCATTAATTTTTTTTCAACAGAAAAAATCGAAAGTTTATATTAATCAATAAAAAGTTTGTTGCGTACATGCATTATGCATTCTATCAGATGGAAAGACATGGAGGACTTCAATCCCCAGATCATGCAGCGGTTAGCAATCAGCCATAATAACTAGAAAAACTCACAGATATAGCTCATCTGCTCGGACATTGCCCTCTTGGACAACCAAAACTGTCTAATACAAACAACGACCCTCTTAGTCCAAATCCTCCTCTTATGAGGACAAAAACTTAAATGGAGCAAAGGGGCTAGCCAAAAACACTGCCCTTCTAGTCCCGAGCCTCCTCTTATGAGGAAAATAGCTCAAAAAGGCACCTAGAAGCTCACCAAAATATAATAAAGTTTATAGTTGTGAAAAATAGTATGTAAATGTTTGTAAACAGAGGAGTCCACTCCAATAAGGCAGAAAAGTATGAAAACTGAAAACATAATAATACAAATAACTTAGAAAAATATGTAGAGCATAGCCCAAAACCAAGAGAGAACAATCCATCTGTCAAGGGAAAGGGGTACGATCTCGCTCCACTGAGCCCTTCGGTCCAATATCCTTAATTTTCCAGCTACCCAAAGTCTGTTGTCTGCCCTCCTTAGTAAGCAGGTTTTCTACCTCGTTTCGCTCCTTGTAAATGTGACACACATATATGTAAGCAAAATGATGTTTTAATGACCAAAGTTCTTCAAGGATTGGCTTTAATAGATTGTTTTGGTACATGAATTTCTTATTGAACCATTTGAAAATGTTCAATGAGTCCCCAAAGATCTGAACCGATAGATAGCCCAATTTAATTAGCTAGCACAACAACATGTGTAGGGCTTTAAGTTCAGTATAATTGTTTTTTCCTCTCCCAAGCTCCACCGAGGCTTCCTTTCGAGTATCTAGACTTCGGTGAATCACTATACCATCTCCACAAGTGTTTTCTTCACTAGACCCTCCATCAAAATATTCCCATGACATATCTCCTCTAATGACCTCCTGGGTGATCACCCTAGAATTGGATTTTGACTTTAAATCTGTCATTTGTGCATATATAGTCGCACTCTCTAGAGCTATGACATGTATTGGAGTCTCCTTTTCTTTAAAAATTGCTCCGTTTCTTGCTAGCCAAATGCCCTAATAAATCACCAAGGGAAGCACCTTCCATTTTTCCTCCTGACTACCCTGCCACTATTCCTTCCAATCTTCTGGAACCGACACCACACCCCACCTTTGTGACTTACCTACAACTACGAACATCTTTTCCCACACCAGTTGTTTGAAAGAGAAATGTATAAATAGGTGAGTTACTGATTCAGAGTCTGATTTACATAGCGAGCACTAACTCGGGCCTTCCTTCATCTTTTTTTGCATGTTATCCCAGGTTGGTACTTTGTATTTTAGTATGCACCAGAAGAAGATCCTGCTTTTTGCGGGGCATTGCAGCTTCCACAGTTGTTTGGCCCACCATGTTGGTGCCTCCCATTCCTTTTTAGCCATGAGGTATGCATATCCAAAATTTGGTGTATACTTACTCCAGGGGGCATGTACCCACCCTAATCCGTCCTCTCTATCCTTGATATGCACATTTGATCTTATGAGCTCACTTGTAAACTTCTTCCAGTCTTCATGCCAGATAGGGTCAATCGACAAGTCTTCCCCTGTCATCCATCCTTGTTTCCAGTGTGATGAGGAGTCTTCCTTTGCAACTTGATTGATAAAGTGGAAGCCTTTGGACCCTAGAAGTGTCCTAAAATACGGCGAGAGAGAGAAGGCCTCATTTCACCCCACCCAAGGATCAAGCCCGATTATGATTTGTTCACCATTTCTGACCTACCAAACCAGACCTTCGTCAATGATATGCATTGATCCCAGAATGGATTTCCAAACCACTGATATCCTCGATAATTTTTCCCTGGAGATCGTAGTCATTCTGTTAGTTGCATCGGGTCAATGTATTTCCGTTTCATGACCAGGGTCCATAATGATTCTTTGAACATAATTTTCCAACCCATTTTGGCAGTTAGGGAAGAGAAAAAGGAGGGAAGATATTTCAAACGCCATTGCTCCCAATATTTCTGCCTTGCAAATTTGTCGCAGGCCACCCAAGTCATCACGATCTCCTCCTTAGACCCTGCACATAGAAATATACTACAAATTTTCCTCACCTTCTCCAGTATAATTTTGAGCACCCATAAGAGCATTGGCCAGTACACTAGGATGACGATGATGACATATTTTATTAATACCAATCTTCCCGCTCTAAATAGCCATATGAAACTCCAATGATTCACTCCCTTTTCTATTTTTTCGACCATCCACAACCAGTCCACTATTTTGTAGGAGTTCGGTTTGAGAGTAAACCCGAGGTACTTAAAGCTATCTCCCATTCTATCAAGTACCTAGGGTTTACTCTTAAAGTCCTCCTCTTCTCTTTTTATTTCCTCCTTTGAGAGCCCTTCTGCTATAATGACCGATTTATCGACATTTATACTCATCCCAGTTGCCAAGAGGAAAAGATCAATGGCAGATTTTAGATGATCGATGTCTCTTCTCCTACCATCACTAAAAAGAAGGATATCATCTACAAAGAGGACATGGGTTATCTGCAGATTTATGGAAACTTCTATGCCCTTGATGTCCCCCCTCCTTTTAGAAGTCGTTAACAATTGAATTAAACCTTCAGCTGCCAATAGAAATAACAAAGGTGATAGAGGGCACCCATGTATTAAACCTTGTTGGCTTTCAAATAATGGAGAGTCCACCCCATTAATTAAAACAACAAAACTGATATCAGATATACACCCCATCACCCAATTGATGAAAACGATGTCGAAGCCCAGGTGTGTTAGGAGTAATCCGATATATATCCATATTATTTTATCATATGCTTTGGATAAGTAAATTTTTATTATCATACCTTTCTTTTTGTTCCTTTTGATGTTGTGGAGAGTTTCCGGAGCCACCCCAATTGCTTCATGGATCTGCCTCCCCTCTAAGAAACCAAAATTTTCCTGCGAGATATTCTTTGAGAGGACCGACTTTAGTCTAACAACAATTACTTTCGAAATTATTTTATAAATGTTGTTACATAGGGAGATGGGGTGGAAATCATCGAAGGAGCCTGACTCATCTAGCTTTTGGATGAGAGCTATGAAGGTAGAGTTCATTTTCTCTAGGATAGCTCCTATTGATCGAGATTCTTCCACTACTATTGTGAGCTCCTCCCCCAACTCTTCAAAGAAATGTTGATAAAAATATGCTTTCCAACAATCCAGCCCTTGAATTTTGTCCTTTTGAATTAACATGAGGACTCCCTCCACCTCATCTATGGACATTGATCTTGTCAGCATCTCATTTTCCTCTTCCTCGACATACGTTGGTAAATGTTGGGAAACCTTGACCACCACTGCAATAGTGACCTCATAGGGGGCTTTGAAAACTTTGCTGAAATGATCCTTGCCCATTTTTGCGAACTCAGGGAAAGACTTTCCCATCCCATTGTCCTCCCTTCTAATCCCCCAAATGGTATTAGTGATTTTCCTACCTTTTTCATATTTGTGGAAAAACTTTGTGTTCTCATCTTCTGTTGTGTGCTCTACTCTTTAACCTCCATCGCTCCTCATTTTCCAGTAGAATATTCTTTCTCTCCCCCTCCAAGTATATCATGAGTTCCCTTTTTCCCCCAATTCATATCCATATGTTTCTAGACTTTCCATTCTACCCAAATCCTCTCCTAACCATCTCAACCTCTCCTCCTCAACCTCTTTTCTTTGATTTTCCCATTCTATGGTCGCTTCTTTTATCCTTTTAAGAGTCTCCCAAAATTATGCTTATTTTCTAGGGGGATCCTCTGCTACCCAAGGGCTCTATTTTTCCCTAAAAAGAGAGTTATAGGACTCCTCCTTTATCCAGTCCAGGTTGAACTTGAAAGGAGCTCTCGGCTTGTCAAATTTTCCTTTTTTTTCTAAGAGAATTGAATGATGATCCAATTCTCTGCCCTCCCCCACCCATTTCCTTAGGGCTAGGAGTCGATCCACTAAATATTCTTTGATCAAGAATCCATCTAGTCTCTTGGCCACTTCGGCTTCTCCTATCCTACTGTTCCCCCACGTTGGCTGAATTTTGACTAGATTGATGTCAATATGGTGCCCATCAATGATTTTGGAAGAGAAAAATATTGATAAAGGATCTGCTAGAGTTGACGGTCCCCAAGACTCTGCCTATCCAATGGAAAAGTCAAGATCCCCCCTATAATGAGATTGGTAGTGTTCATAAAAGACTCGGACGAGAGATCGTTCCAAAATTTTTCCCTCTCATGACAGGGTCCATAAATGTTCAGGATCGTTAAGGATGAGCAGAGCTCTAAATAATATACCTCCATAGCTAAAACTTGTTCCCTTCCCCATGTACTCATCAATTTGAGTTTTCTTTCATATAAACCTATGGCCACCCCACTAGACCTTCCTTTGGCATCCAAACCCAGAAACAACCACCCTGGTAAAATATTCTGAAGGGCTGCTGAAACATCATCCCCAGACCCAATATTTTCTTGAAGAAATATAATATCCAACCCATATCCAGTGATCAGGGCTAGAAGAGATAGTTTTGTAGGCTTACTAGCTAACCCTATACAATTTAAAGACAACACAATCATTTGTTCACCTTCCCCGGGGCTTTCACTGCTCTAAGTACCCCTATTAAAGCTCTTTGTTTCTCATTTTCAATATATAGTTTTGATTTGAGCTAGGCTTTGGACAAATTATATTTTATCCCTCTCAATTTGGGACCATAGGGAGAGTCTGCAAGGTTCCCCAACCCCCCCACAACCTCTAGTAGGCTAAAAATTTTGTCTCCCGGTCTAAGGTTGTAAGACTTGTGCTCCCCTTCAGATGGAGGGGGCTCATCCAATCCTGAAGAGAACTGGGGACATGGATCAATGGATAGAGCAGGGATGGATGTAATAATATTATCCAAGGCTGATTAAACATGTACAGAAAAACCATATTACATATGAAGGTATTATTTCTTAGAAGTACCAGGCCCTATAATGAATGGAGACAATTCTAAAATAGAAATAGAAAGAGATGAAGGGGTATTAAGAACAATGCCCTCCATCGGCGCCTTGACGGTTTCCAAGGCTGCTTTCGGATGTTCTGCAACAAGGACGGCTTCACCTCCTCCCATATCAGGGACCTTCGCCTCTTCCATAGTAGTATCCTTTTCGTTCCCTCCCATCTCTTGTTGGGTTGATTGTTGACCCTGATCCTGCCCTATTTCCTTGCTGTGAATCCCCTCAACATACTTCCCTTCCTGAACAACCTTAACTTTTCCCTTGATTTGTTTTTTCCTCCTTTTGATGCCCAAAGGGCAGGCTTTTTCCATGTGTCCATATTGATGACACTTGTGGCATGTAAATCGCACCTGCTCATTGTTCAAATCTCGAATGAAAGAATAGTTCCTATAGTGTAACTGAATTTCCTCCGTCAGCCCTTCTCTAGGATTAATTCGAACCAAGATTCTTGCAGTACCTTGCTCCCCTGTCTACTGAAACGACATATCTGCCTCCAAGAACTACCCCAGCTCATTCCCAATTTTCTTAAAAAAAAATTCTGTCTAGAGAGGATGAGGAAGCCTGGGTAATTTAACCCATGAGACCATCTCTTTTCTTCGGAACTTGATGATAAACCATCCATTTGTAATATTTACTGCCTTGAAATGCAGATATGGGTCTCACTGCCATGCCTTCATAGGCCATTCCTTGAAGAAGATAGATGACAATTTATTACCCTTTGCTCGCCCTACCAAGGTTAATTCGATAGTCTCCATAGCTTCATCCACCGACAGGTCTATCCCTAGAACCAAGTTTTGGATCTGGTCCTTCTGTTTTACGGCCTTCGCTTTCTTTCTTGAATATTTTGGGTTGTCCAGTTCTCTTTCTATTACATGGTCGTGTTCCTCTTTCCCTGGAAAATCTTATGTTCCCTCTTCTGGGTCTGCACCCCATTCCCTCCTATGTCTTCCCCTAACACCCTCGGTCTGTAAAGTCAATCCTTCTTGCCCCGAATTTCCTTCAAACCCTCTCCAGTCTCTGATCTAACTTCATTCAAGGCCTGAGAGATTGAGATCCATGACTAGATCCCTACTAACGGTGTCCCTCCACCTCTACTCTGGGCCACTAGTCGTGCCCTCCTATCCCCTACTAATAGCATCTGTTATCTTCCCCAAGCCCTCCTCTCGTAGAAACCCATAAATATTTTTTTCACCTTCACTGGGAATCTGCGACACCAAAATCAAAACTTGCCCCTCTTCTCCATCTGTTTTCAAAATGGCTTGAGTCACACAAGCTCATGCCGAATCCTGTATCGATCCAACCTTATTCAATATCCCACAACTAGCTACTATGTCCACAAGCCCCCCTATTCTCTGGAAAGGCTTGTCCAGTTCAAAACTCTGCTCCTTTGTCAACTAAAATCCCAGATCAGGTTCGGTTAACCTGGTTTTCTCTAGAATGCACACTGAAACCCATGGAAAATACTTCTCCCTTTTCTCCATGCCCATTTTTTATTTCCTTGTAGAAAACATAATACCTTCTAGTCTTCCCTCCATACCCAAAGCTCATGGCTCTCCTCCTTCAAAACCAACTGGCCCAATGAAGTGTTTCAAATTTTTGCTCCGTGACCTCCAAACCCCACATCGTAAGCATATCACCTGGCTTAGGATCCACCTCCACCCTTTCCGAGTCCTTGACCATATTCTTTTTTCCTTTGAGACTACAGACAGTGAAAATTATGATTCTCCACCCTTTCCATCGAGCGCGTGCTCCTTCCAACAGCTAAACCCTCCCTCCTTACTCTCAGCAAAAATGGTAAATGGAAAAATACTAAACAGTGAAAAAGGTTAAACCAAAACCCCATATCGTCCTTGCCCATGTAGAGCATGGGCACACATCATGATGCCTCTTGTTAACTGCGCACCCATCACCATCCACCTGCACCCTAGGCCCCCCCTTGTTGGGTGTTGCCTTCTGTTGGGAGAAACCCCAAGCCTCCTTCGCTTAGCTAAATCCATGGCGTCTGCTAGCGTTTTAGGCTGCCTTCACCTCCATCCTCCCCTTAATGATGTTCACAATAATTCATTAATTATATTAAGTAATTAGTTAATTATTTATAATAAATAATTACAATAATTATAATAACTAATTAATTAATTATTATTAAATATTTCTGTACCAATTAATTATAATAATAAATAATTAAAATAATTCTTTAATTATAATAATTAATTAATTTATTTTTATTATATTTTATAAAGAGATATAAATAGGGTTTTTTTTATTATAGTTTTTTCATTTATTGTTAACATTAATAATTGTTGATTAAATTATTAAAATTAGTATTAAATATTACTATAATAATTAATTAATAATATTAATTAAACATAAATATAATATAATTCATAAATAATAATATTGTAATGTTAATATTTATAAATAAATAATAATAAATGTGGTTGATATGTTTATAGATCAACCACATTTATTAATGTGTATGTGTTAGCAATTATTATAATTTTTGTTCATAAAGGGATAAATATTAAAAACCAAATAAATCGTTAGTGTAAACCATGGTTATTTTGACAATAATGGCCAAAAGCACACCTCTAGCATGGGGCAACCTGCTAGTGATCAATGCAGTTCTAGAGAGAGCTAACGTGCTGGTGAACGTTGGTCTCTAAAGGACCAAGATGCGTTGGGCCTAAAAATCACTTAAATGAAGTAGTCAAAGTAAGAAATTTAGGGTTTTTAAAGAGTCATGCTTAGGGATATGTGTGAAGAGGATGATAAAAGTGTTCAAGGGATGCAATTAATCCCGTTTGAAGCCCTATTGACCAGATTCGACAAAATGTCCTATAACACAAAGGGTTTAATACTATAAACCCAAGGTATATAAACCCTTAGCTAAATATTAAAACCATAAGATAAAAATGGTTGACCATCCTTGACCATGGTTGATTTTCATATTCACATAATCTTTGTCACAATGTGACATTGGACCATGGTTGATGATGATTGATTATAAACCCAAGGGATTTATATTAAACCCCAAGGATTAATATTGTAAAATGAAGGGATGAATATTATAATGCTTGGGATTGATATTTTAAACCTAAGGGGTTAATAAACCCTAGAGATTAATATTATAAACCCAAAATATTAATATTATAAACCCAAGAGATTAATAAACCCTAGGGATTACTATTGCAAACCTAAGGGATTAATAAACCCAATGGATTATTAAGATTATAAACGAAACAAATTATTATAATTTTTATGATAATTATAAAATTATAGCATAATATTTTCCTTATAATAATATTATTATAATTATATATTTTTTAATATAATTTTGTTATTATTATTATTGGTAAAATAAATAAAGAAACCTAAGATAAATATTATAAACCCTATAACAAAAATGGTTGATTTTCATATTGAGACACTCTTTGTCACAATGCAACGTTAGACCATGGCTGATCATGGATGACCATAGTTTTGACAATGTGACATTTTACCATGAGACAATCTTTGTCACAATGTGACCATGGTTATTGACAATAATTGACCATGATTGACGATGATTGATTGTCATTTCGAGACAATATTCATCACAATGCGATGTTGGACCATGGTTGACTATAATTGTCTTAACAATAGATTAATTATATTTTTTTATATATTATTTGTATATATATTAATTTTATTTTACTTATATATAAAATTTATTTATAAAACTTATTTATTAATTCTCACACACACATATATGAAATTATCATAAATAAATAAATTTCTTATTTTACCAAAAAAAAATATCGTATAGAAATTTGATATTTAACTTAATTATAATATTAAAATTAAATTATTATTATTATATAATAGTTAGAATTTATAATAATATAAGGATGTACTTATATTTTCAGTTTAAAGTGTCCTTCAAAAATTAAAATTCAATCACTAATATAAAAGGAGATTTAAGTTCCAGAATATATATATATATATATATTCTGGGTTTTGAAATAAATTTTTTATAAATAAGGTTTATGGCGCAAGCTCAATTGGTGATCGCCATGTTATAAATTATTATGTAAACCATAACATGAAGATTCAATTTTCTTTTTTGAAAAACCATCTTAAATTTTGTAAGTTTTACTAGCACTTCAATATTGTGACCAATTGTGCTAAATCTAATGTTATGATTGATTGTGCTAAAAATTTAGTGTTAGAGGGGGATGTGTAAGTCTGTCCATTAATTATTTCCCCTTTAAAATAAAAATTAAAAACAAAAATCATGTTCTAAATTGAAAAAAACATTAATAAGGAAAAAACCATTTTAATTTACAGGATAAAATGTCTTGATTTACATATTATGTAAAATAGTTTAATGAAAATTACTTATATATTAGATATCATTTTAAAACAATTATGTATATATCTTGAAAAAAATATTTTTAATGGTTAAACCATTTATTTGGTCCTATATATACTATATTTAGCACTCAAAAATACAATTTAAACAATGAAAAATAACACATTGTATTTTGCACTCTAAATAAGTTTGCACCTGAAAAAATTTGATCCCTATGGACTTATGTGAGATCCATAATTAAGGTGGATTTATGATGGTTTAAAATATCAATCTTACATTTAAGTAAAATGTGTTAATAATTATACTTAGTTTTTTTTTTTTTTTTAAAGATTAATTGGAAATTTATGAGGGATGGAGTTCAATTCGTTATCTAAGTGATTTGAGTATTGTGTTAATGAACAAATCCAAGGTGCAATACCCCATAAATAAGTAGGTTTACAAAGAGGAGGATAGATAAGTCACGTGCAATCTCATCCTATGCTACTATGAGATTGACCCAATTTCTGATTCCTAAAAATTATAAAAATTCAATTAAGACTGATATATCACACAACTACCCACAAGTTAAATTTAATTATAATTTTTATTTTTCTAATAAAAATTCAAAAATTACTACTAATGCCACAAATTTGTTCCTCGAGTTCATCATCTTCCCATATCTTAGGTTTGTTTCTCTCCCCTTATTATATTATTATTACTTAAAAAATTCCTTTAAATTCTACGATTAAGGCGTTTATAGATCTAGCACTAATACCATTTTCTTTAGAATAATTAAACTATTTATTTTTAATAATTATCCTTATTAATTAATTTTTATTTACAACTAAAAAAAATAATTAATTAATAATAATTATTAGCATCTAATATTTTAAATAAGAGCATCACGTGATGCAATGAGTGCTAAGTGGAATATTCAAAAATCATGAGAAATTAGTCACTTACGACTACCTCTCATAAAAATGATCGTAGACGAATGACTTACTTAATGAAGTTGAATCCCAAAAATGATATCAAATATTAATATTATTTAGTGAATAATTACTTTATTTTTATTTTTTATTAATTTTAATAACTCTATTAAAATCAATTTTATTAACAATTAAATTGATAAATAAAAAAGCTTATTTTAACTAATAATTAAATTAAAATAACTAGGGTTATTGCAATTAATGTGATGATATATTAAAATATTCTTAACTACTAATTAAAATATGAAATTAATTAATTAATAAATTAAATTAAATAATTAAAAATAAATATTTATCCATATAAACACACAAATTTATATATTAATTCTAATAATTATTATTAAGTGTTATTAATTATTTGTTAATTAGTAATAATAGTTTATTATTGTTAGATCTGAGACTCTTGTGATCCATAATTTAGGTAAATGTCTTTCAGATTAATTGCGGCATTAGGATTTGGTTGACATTTCAAACCATTTAATGTGGTTCATCCTCAGGACAAGGTGAAAAAATAAGATCGATCTAACATAATAAATAGTGAGGATGCATCATTTCTCAGAAATAATTGTTAAAAAAAAACTAGCCTTTAAAAACTAACCTATAATTAGAAAATTAGTTAAAAAAATCAATATTATAAAAATCTAATTAGTTTATTATGTAATTAATTTAAAAAAAAAAATATTTAAAACCCTAAATCCTAAATTAAAAAAGAGATAAGGAAATATAAAGAAAAACCTAATAAAAAATAGTTACTCATATATATATATATATATATATATATATATATATATATATATATATATATATATATATATATATATATATATATATATATATATATATATATATATATAGCATTATAACTATTATTATTATGATGATGATGATGATGGTGGTTAATGTCCACTCAGACCAAAATTTGGTCTATCGGACCTATAATTTTCTTAGTTCTTAATTGTCTGGCTTCTCTTCTTTCTTGGCGAGATTAGTGTTGTAGCTTTCTTTTTTTCTCTATGGTCTTCCAACTTCCTTTATCTTGCACCTCCTTCATCTCTTCTGATTCTTGTAACACTAGTGTTTTATCTTCGGGATCTTGGAGATCTGCTTTGCTGCTAAATGAAGATTTCTTTTGTGTCATATTCGAATCCTCATTATTGTTGATGATTGAGGGTTTGTCGAGTTCATTTTTTTGTTGTTGGGTAGGGCTTTCCCCTTGCTTGTCTAGAGGGTTGTTTCTTTCTTGCCATATTTCTTGCGATTCAGATTTTTTTGGAGAGTATTCTTCCTTGGTGACAGTGTAATGTTCCTTTTGTGCTCCTTCCCACCATGTAGATCTATGGTGATTCTTTCTAGCAGAATTTTTCTCGGAGACTTTTGGGAAATTTTTGGCTAGATGGCCTATTTCAAAGCAGGATCGACATCTGAAGAGGACACTTTCATAGTCGAGTTTCTGGTTTCATACAGAGTCTTTGCTTGTTAGGATTATTTCAGATGGGAATTCGGCACTAAAATCCATTTCTACAGACATGCGTGCATATGTGGTTCTGACATATTCGTATGTTTCTAGGCACCTACAATAGAATTTCCCAATTGCATTTCTAATGGCTTTTAGCGAGGAGATATTATAGAGATGAAAAGGTAGGTTTGGTGTTGAGATTATAACTGTTGTTGAGGGATCGAATGATGGGTTCCATGGCTTCATGAATAGGCCCGAGTTTTCCCAAAACCAAGGGTCGAAATCTAAAATGTGTTGTCTGCTTTCAGAGTTTTAAAAATCTACTATAAATAAACCCTTAGCACAGGGGTAGATATTAATTTCATCAGAAATGACAAGCTTCCATAACTCCGAGATCCAACTATGGAGAGCTGTCAGCCACGGCCAAAAGCCATTAAACCGGCAGATTAAGGAACTTTCCAAAAACTTCAAGGCCTCATCAAGTGAGGCCTTAACCACCTGCACATCGGGAGCTGGGGCTTCACTTACAATATGGACACGAGCTTGAATCTAAGAGGCAGACATAATTGGGATGAAAATTATCTTCGTGAAGCTGGGAGCCATACTAGACCCAAAGGTGAAGAACCACAGGTCTATAACACTGCAGAGCTAAATCGCGGAAGTAAACTTGTGGAAGTAATAGTATACAGAGCAATATCACAGACCCATGAAAATATTGATGCACTACGGACCCACAACCCAAAACTAGCTGAAAAAAATTGGATCACCGCAGACAATTGTATCATCTTAATTTTTTCATTCAATAATTTTGATAGTCTACCCTGCAGACTCGCACTACTGACCCACGTAAATATTGATGCACTACAGAGTTGTGAGCCGACGGAAGTGCAAGAGATTGAGGGCAACAAAGTTTCAAGCCGGCAGCACCAAGTTTCGATCAGTGGTCAATAACTCGACCAACAGCAATAGAAGACCCACATTGGAGATGACAATAATAAGGTGGATATTTGGGTGCACTACAAACCCACACCACAGAATACCTGCACCAACAACAGTAGAAGACCCGCACCGCAGATGACTCATTTAAATATCAAAAATTAAAAAAAAGACAAGACAAGCACCAAACACAAAAATACAAAATTTTAAATTTAAATCTCTATTATAATATTAATATATATATATATATATATATATATATATATATATATAACTCTCTTTTTATTAGGTTTTTCTTTATATTTCATTTCTCTCCTTTTTTTGTTTAGGATTTAATGCTTTAAATAACTTTTATTAAAATTAATTACATAATAAACTAATTACATTTTTTTAATATTGATTTTTTAAACTAATTTTCTAATTATAGGCTAGTTTTTAATGGCTAAGATTTTTTTATTTTTTTTATTTTTATTTTTTTTATTTTTTTTAATGGTTATTTCCGAGCAATGATGCATCCTCACTATCTACTATGTTAGATCGATATTTTTTCACCGTATCTTGAGGATGAACCACATTAGGTGGTTCGAAATGTCCACCAAATCCTAACAATGTGTTTAATCCAAAAAACATTTATCTAAAATAATTTATTAATTTCTAATTGACTCAATATAGAATATGATTTATTTAAGCAATTAGTTAGTAATAATTCTAATTAATCATGCTAATTATTAATAATAAATATTATTACTTATTAGGTTATATATAATTGTCTCAAACAATTATATAAAATAATTAAATAAAGGTATTACTTAGAAGTAATTTATTAATTTAAAATGAATTGTTTTGTTTATTAGAAATAAAATATTAATTGTTTCATTTATTAGCTCTTGTCTGTCTTTTTCTTATTTTCTCTTTTCACTATTAACCCATGAAATATTCCTTTTTTCAATCCTTCGTTCACAAACGTGAAGATGGATAACCGTTGGGATTGACATTGTGGATAATCACGAAAGCTCTTCAATAATAATAAAAACTATCAACCAATCAAATATATCAACTTTAAAGTTACTCCTAGAAATGTTATACTAAATATTCTTACTCAATTTTCTAATTCATATAAAATCCTTTCCAAATTCTCTACCATTATTTATTATTATGTAATGATTATATAATTATAAAAATATTAGTAAATTCACTTAGAAATCATAAACACATCTTCATATATTTCATCTCAAGAAAATTCAAAATAACATGTAATACCATTCTCTATTCCAAAAGTCAATAAATAAGCCCAAAATTACTCCCCTTTCACTCGTAATTTTCCAAATTTTTTTTTTAAATCTTTTTTGTTTCATTAATTCTCTTATTATTTCTTCCTATACCAACTAGCTGATAAATTCTTACTCAATTATTATACATATCACTGAAAATGATTTTTATCATAATTGTTAATTTACTGTGTTTTATTAATTCTTTATGTTAGTCCTAAAAATTAACTCAAATGATCTAGAACGAGACTTGAAATTATATGATATTGTTGCTTATGAGAATTCAATTCTCTTAAATTCCAACCAATAGTTTACTAATTTTATCATCCAAAAAATATGAAGAAATACCACCTAATGCTTTCTTTTCAAAATAAAAAAAATATTAATTAATTGTTTGCATTAATTTTTATTTTAATTAATATATTTGCATGAAAATGTCATTCTTATTAATTAAAATATAAGAAAATAAATGTTTTACTTAATATTTGCAACCCTATTGTAATAAATCATCCAATTTTTTCAATATAATACAATCCCATCTATTTAATATTTAAAAATCAATTCACGTGTACCTTATCTCTCATAATATACATGTAAAAACGTACTTATGTAGTTCTCACAGATATATTATTATATATACCAATAATGAAGGACATTCAATAATTTTTTATTTATATGCATTTGGTAATGAAAAGTTAATGTAAACAAACCTTTTTCAAATTATATAACGTCAATGATATTCGAACAAGGGTATAGCCAAATAATTTCACACAACTACCAATTGATCTCTATAAAATGCTTCATTAATCACAACTCCAAATTTTCTCCTTCTAATGCTACAATGATGTGGTTGACCATCACATGAGTACATAATCAAAACTCACAACATTGTTCTATGAAGTACTTAGCTTTTGGAATCTCACAAGGTTGTGTACCTCTAGGCATCTGAAAGCATTTCAAGATCCAAGTAATACAAATAAGTGTAAAATTATGAGTAAAGTTTGATGAGAGTATTATTTTAGTCTTAGATCACAACTTTACATCCGAGTGATAATCCCTTATAGTTATGGATTCTCACAAAGTACACATAATCACAAATCTCCAATTTGAATCATTTTCTAGTAAGTTAAGTTTAATGAGACTATTATTCGATTGTGAGGGCATAAGTATGTCATAATGGTGATCCATTATAAATATAAACTTCCACGAGTTACATATAATCACTAGATAGCTACTCCAAATTGTACGTGTAAAATCATCAGTAAAGTTTGATGAGAGTATTGGCATTGAGAAAACCAGGTGACAATTGAGAGAGAACTCTAAGTGTACTGAGTAAGAGCAAGGTTTCCTTCCACCCCTTTATTGGCAAGGAGATCTGCTAATTTGTTGGTCTTCCTTCGCGTGTGAATAAGTATAATTGCCCACCATTCTGCAATGATTGCTTCTAGTTGTTGAACATCGTGGTCCACGCACCAACAACTTGAGAAATTGTGCGTTGCAATGTTGACTGAGCGGGAGTTTTATCTCTCTCCAAATGCTTTGGTTTTGTTTCCATGAATCAGTCAAAAATCTTGCTAAACAACCATCCCTTATTTCCCAAAAGCTTTTACTTTGTACCATTGATCTGGTTGTGTTTTCCATTTTCAAGATGTGAGAACCTTGGATGGTTGAGTTCAAGTGGACAAGATCTTGCTTTTCATTGTTCTGAGTGTGTTTTGAGTGGTTGAGTTTCTCCCATGGTTCAGTGGTATGATTTACCCATCTCCATCGGATCTTTGCTCCCACTACTTTGTTAAATTTTTGTGGGTTTTTCAGACAAAGCCCTCCTCCTTTTTTTGAGAGGCAGAGCGTATCCCATTTTAACAATCGCGATTATTATTTTATTTGAGAGCCTTCCCCAAAAAAATCACGATGTATGTTTCTGAGAGATTTGAGGACCCATTTGGGTGCAGCCAGAACATAAAAGAGATAGGAAGGCACAGCTTGCAGGACATATTTTAGAAGAACAATTTTGTCAGTTATTGGTCGAAATGACAACCATTTGGGTTTGTTTTTTATCTTTTCCATGAGGATTTTACAGGATGAATGAATGCTTGGTAGCAGAAGTTGACAGGGGAATACCAAGGTACATGGAAGGCATATTTCCCATCGAGAAGCCCATAATGAACTTTATTTTCCTTTGGGTGGCAGGGCGTGTAAAACAGTAATATGAGAGGTTTGTGAAGATTGATGGTTGATCATGAGGCCACGGAGAATGAATCCGTAATTATTTTTATGGAATGGGCTTCCTTGACCGAGGAGTGATTTAAAAGGAGAGTGTTGTCAACAAATTGTTGATGGGAGGGTAGGGGTAGTTGTCATGGAATCTAAGACCAGAGACGGATCCCTCAGTGATGGAAGCTTTTAATTCTCTACCTAATCCTTCTGCCATAATGGTGAAGAGAAAGGGAGAGAGTTAATCTCCTTTCCTGATGCCTCTGGAGGGATGAAGAGTGTCCGTTGAGGAGCCATTTACAAGGATAGAGAAGAAAATTGAGGATATCAAGGACATAACACAGGAGGTCCAGCGGGGACTGAGCCTGAAGGAAAACATGACCTGTTTTATGTAGTCCCAGCTGAGGGTATTGAAGGATTTGGAGAGATCCAACTTGATTGGAATGTCAAGTAGCTTCAGAGAGTTTATGGAGTGGATGGATTCATGGGTAAGAATAATTCCATCAAGGATATTCCTTCCTTCAACATAACCTGATTTCTCTGGGGAAATGAGGTTCCAAAGGATGGACTTTAGATGGTTTGCAACAACTTTGGAGTTAATTTTATAAATTACATTGTAGATCATTGTGGGATTGTACTTACCTTCTGTGGAAGCATTGTATTCCCTAGGAACTAGAGATTCTTCTACCAATTCAGTAATGCCCTGATGCAGGAAGTGCCTACGACTTTTGAAGAAGGAAACTGTAAAGCCGTCCGGTCTCACGGCCTTTCGTTCTGGCATACTGAGTAGTGCTTCATGTACTTCTTCCTCCTTGGTTTATCTGAATGGAATAATGTTGAGTTCTTGAGAGACAAGACGAGGGATGTGATTTTTTATGTTCTTATTGTCAATATATCGTTGAATCTGAGGTTCGGTGAGGATATCCGAGAAGTGGCTGACCATAGCGGCTTCCAGGTATTCCTTCTTCTCTATGATATCCCCATTGACCAAACGCAACGATTGAATGTGATTGTCCACTCTCTGTTGGATCATTGGTTTGGCGGTGAAATAATGTTGTATTGCTTTCTCTGTCTTTCAACCATGAGATTCTAGATTTTAATCTCCAGTGGATCTCTTCTTGTTTGTAATGTTCCACCAATTGGCGCATGAGTTGAACTTCCTAATTTGTGAATTCTTATGTGCCTCCCCTTGAGATGATAGCCTACTGGAGTGAGGATAATTGATCTTCTAGGATGAAATTTTCTAGGAATATGTTGCCATATTCTTTCATATTACATTTACGGAGAATGTCTTTTATTCTTACAATTTTTTGCTGGAAAATGTACATATTGGTACCACGAACTTTAGAGGCTTATCAAAGGAGCGCCATGATAAATAGATAATCCAGTGGTCTGAGCCCGCGGAGGTGAGGAACTCTGTTGCAATATCACTGCTCCCCATTAGCCAATGTTCTGCCACCAAGAATATTCCAAGCCGAGAAAATATCTGGGAAACGCCTCCCCACCTAGTCCATTTGATGTCTTTATGTCCACCAGATTGGATTCCTATAGGAAATTTTGAATCTCCTCTGCTTTTGGCTCCAGATGCATACGACCTACTTACTTCTCCCCTAGGGAGAGGATTAGTTTGAATTCCCCTCCTATGATTCCGAGATTTGGGTTTGTTGGAAAAATTAATTCCAACTGTGACTGCAAACAGCAGGAGCATGACTTTATTTTTGTTGTTGTGTGCACTTAAATCCTGCATTCAAATCTTGCATTTTTTTTTTTTTTTACAAAGACTGTAGCGTGTGTTTGCTGTGTTTACATTCGATTTTGGGGTCTGCACCACGTTACCTCCCTCCTTTAACCACTCCCTCTTTTAACCATATTTTCACTAGCCGTTTGCTTTAAATGGGCCACGTAACTCCCGTGGATCCCACGCATCCACGTCCGCATTTCGCCAAGCAATCGGAAGGAGATCATGCATTTTTTGGCTGACGTCATCACTTACCCAAACCATGCGAAAGCCCGACCCCACCATGCCTAGTCACAAATCCGCCAGCGAATCAACGCCCAATCGCATAGAAGAGGAGCTGACGTGAACAAGCCCCAAACGGACCTGATAGAAAATTATTTCGCGAATTAACTTTTAATGCGCGTCCGGAAGCTGACGTCACACCAGCGAATTTTGGATGCGATAAAATTATCAAAAGGAGTTTGATTTTTGTTTGAAGTTTATTGGAGTCCACCATCGGCCAATAGCGCATTGTCGCATTTGTTAAAGTCTGTCCATATCAACGGGCGTGATTACCATTGATATGAGATCAACGATAATCTGTGGGCACAAATTGCTCGTCGTTTAACCGGAGGGGTGCCTCCGCAGTTGACCCGGCCATCGCACCTTAACCGAAGATCAACAGTTGATATTTACTGTGGGAGCACAAGCCCGATGGTCAGTCCAGACCATGAGGTTCCTCCGCAGTGATGCACTACGAAGAGCCAACGCTGCTTAATGGATGTTTGAGTCATTTTGACAGGCCAAGTACACGTTGTTGAACAATCGCATTAAATTAGATGAGGTTTTACAATTTTTCATATATGTAATGTAGTTTTTGTTTTTACGTAGATTAGAAAAACAACTGTCAGACTGTGTGTATTGTTTTGTAATGCTCGAACGCAGAAAGAGAGACAGAGAGAAAGAATTGTAACGCTGTGTTTGTAGCAACTAATCCTTTTTGAAAATCAAGAACTTCGTTCTGAAGACATAATCTTCATTTCGTAATAGATTTCTATGTTTAATGAAATAGAAAGTTTTAAAGCATCTCTGTCTAGATCTGTCCATTGAACCTCTGTGTTTGAGTTGAGGAATTTTATTTCCTCTATGTGTTTGGAATATTTCAGAAATTCGGATAGAGTTGAGAGTGCCAGTAAGGGTGGCTAGATATTGAATCATTTCATGTTTCTTTGAAGGAATTTGGGGACTATAGATGCTTGTTAGGTAACCATGTTGATCAGTGCCTAGAAGGTGGAATTGGACTATTAAGGCATTGTGGTGCTGAGAATGAAGTTCTAATTGAATGATAACAGAGTTCCAGACCATTTCGATCCCTCAAGAGGAACCTTCAACACTAATACCTCGTGCTTGGGTTTGCTTCGAAAAAAATTGCATGTAGAGATTGAAGTCATTTTCAGAGCACTTGCTTTCTTGAATTAATACAATTGTGGAAGAGCCTGTTTCACTTTCCGATGAAGAATGCGATGCTTAGAGGTGCCAGTCAATCCCGTGAGATTCCAGGATATAATCTTTATAGATGGAGGGTGGTTTGTGAGGTGCAATCCTCAATGATTTGTTTGTATTGCCACGAGTCAACCAAATTCCTCCCAAAACATCTAGGCGCTGCATGGTGGTTTTCCGACCTCCTTTTTTGAATTCCTTGCTGCTCTTGTTACCATATTCGGAGGTATTTTCTTGAAGCCCAGGTTGTTGAGATTCCTTTGATTTATGGAGTGCTGCTGCTAGCAGATTAATTTTCTAGGAAGCGATGCAATACAGGGTATTTCGCTTGCATAATTCTTCCATGGATAATATGTCGATACCTTCTAAATCTTCTAGGTCATCCTCATCCATGGTGGTTGTTTCCTCAGTGGGTCGGATTTCCAAGATCTCAGAAATTGGAGTTTCTTGCTTCTTGTGAAGATCTGGAGGTTCCATTGGGGCTTTTCCTTTTGGATTCAGATCTGGACAGAGGAATGAAGGCTTTGTTTGTGTATTTTCTACATCTTGGTGCATTTTATCCTCGGGTACTTCACTCAACAATTAGAATCTGTTACCGGTGGTGGCTTGTCTCTTTGATGAGCTTGTAGCATTGACTTTCCTATTGTAACGCTTTTTACTGGGAACTTTGGTAAAAACCTCCTCTTCTGGTCTGCCTGCTTGCTGGGTTTTTGGGGTGGGAGCCCCTACTCCCAGCGACGACATTGACTGGACACTCAAGGTTGAACATAGTTGCACCGCTGAGACGATAGAAATATTTTAATTAACTATATATATATATAGATATATGGTTAAATTTAATATTTATTATAAAATGGAAATGTTTTAAATTTATAAATTTGTAGATTTAAATTATCAATAATTTAAAATATACTAAATGATAAGTAAAATGTTTGTAAAAATTTTAAACGATTAAGCATTAAGCATTATACTTTAAGTAGAGATACTAATGTATTTTAATGATATTTTGTGATTACTAACTCATTTACAATTTTGCGATATTTATGATTACCAAGAAAATTAATTAATATGCCATAAAATTCAAGTGATATAATAGTTTTAGATTTCAAGTAATAAAATATATATATTAATTGATTTTTTTAAATACATTGATGTATTAGTTGGTTGGGTTTTTTTTGGTCTAAATTTTATGATACACATATGACACTTCAATAAATTGATATATCTAAATTAGTGATATTACATTATAAAAAAATGATAAATTTTTTAAAGTCACTTCAGGATAGAAAATATTTGCCAATCTAAACAACTATTTTTTGTACACAGATTCTTGGCTAGTTTTCAATAAAGACACACAGATTTGTTTCCATGTAACCAATCAATTCATTGACATGCACATATATAAGCTATAAATATATGCCATTTTCTTGAAAATAATGAAAAAAAACAAAAAAAACATTTGTTATAAACGTTTTGATGCAAATATATAGTAGATTTTAAATATCATACACAACTATCAAGGTCAAATATAACTGACCTATAAAGGTCAAATATAGGTTATGTGGACATGCAAATCTATAGGCTTAAAATATTAAATTTTCAAATATAAGATAGATAAGCTTAAATTTAGAACTTAACACTCTCTCTCTATATATATAATTGACACGTGTACATGATTACCTTAATCAGAAACAAGCTATATCCCATTATGAACTTGTACACATTGATATACGTCATATAATAGATAATTTTAAATATATATTTATTTACACAATATTTTAAGATGAAATATACATATTTTACAAATCATTTATGTACTTACCTCCATGATAATTATATTTGTTGAACATTATATTTCTCACATATATATTGACAAATAGAGTCCATAATTTGTGTTCTTCAGAGAGTCCATAATTCTTAACCGATCGACTATAAATTTACCAAACTCAAGAAAATATGCATTTATTAATCATTGCCTCTTCTCTGTATTATTTCTATGCATACCAAAGCAACTTATATACTCTCTCTAATAAGATCTGTTCATGTTATGTTAGAGGAATCAAAGTTCAATATCTTTCAAATATAATAAAATACAAGATATTTAAAAATGTTAGAGTGTAAAGTACATCATATTTGGGTGCAAAATGTGGCATTATTCTCTAACATTGATGGGAAAAACATTTTGTGATGTCAACGACTTCTAAAAATCGTTAAAAATTATATTGTTTTCGTCAAATGTTATAATTTTGAGGACAGAATAATTTTGACAATAGAATATTGGAGTGAGTTTTGGTTTTAATGAGCCTAATCCAAATTAGATCAAATTAGACTATTCATATAGTCTCAACGATTATCATTTTTATTTCATTAATTTTTATTTAATCAAATAATTGTTGATGTTTCAATGTTACTATAAATGGTCTATATTAAAATTTAAGAAATAATGCAACGATTATTTGTTTTTGATTATTTTATAGTCTCAACTATTATCATTTTTATTTCATTAATTTTTATTCAATCAAATAATTGTTGATGTTTCAATGTTACTATAAATGGTATATATTAAAATCTAAGAAATAACGCAACGATTATTTGTTACTGATTATTTTTACTTGTGATATATGTAGTAGCCATTTGTAAAATAACAATTTTCTACTACTTTCAACATCCATTCTTTTATATATAAAGTTTGGATTCTCTAATGAATCATATTCTCTTGACTGTGAAGTAATTTTAAATTCTGCATAGGGGGATTTCTTAAAAATATGGTTATGGTGTATTGACATTGTTTAAGCTATTTTTTCATAATACGTAATAATCCCAAATTTTGATTGAGAAAAAACTTTAGGATCTGTTAGAGTAAATAAGCAATGTGATGACAACCAATTTTAGTTCCCTTCTCGTGAATACATTACTTAATAGAAAGAAGAGTTAAAAGGGAAAGGTTAGAAAAATCACTATGAGTATGGGGATTTTGCAGAGGGGGTTGCATATTCTATCATTTTTAATTTATTTATTGTATTTTTTTTCATTGAAATATTTTAGCTTTGAATTTTTTTAATTTTTAGAAAAAATAAATTTTATCAAAACTATTGTTGAATAATGTGATGGATATGGATTAGATGGAGACAAAATTATTCCAATAAAATGATACCAATATAATTAATAATAATAGGATAAATAAATTGATTCGCAAACTCTTTACTTGAATAAATGATAATTTTGATGATATACCCAAGGCATTAATTTAACCATTTTATGAAGGCACGAAGAAAAATATTATATTTGTTGCATTGTTCTTATTAGATATGAAGGTATTGAATTAATTATCATCGCACTCACAAATATCCGAATATATGAAGTATAGTTTTTAGAACACGAATAACATTTCTTTGTCTATTTTTAGTGCGAATTGTATTAATAATGAAATATTGAAAAGTATTCTTCATAATATTTTTTCTTTTGTGTTGCAGATAGTTAAAGGATATTTTATCATAGGGAATATGCTCGTTCATACATATTTTTACTATGTTATTATGAATTATATAAGAATGGGGCATTATGGAATTGACGCATGTTCTCATGGTTATATTCTATATTATGTGAGGCATGCATGTAACAATCTTAGGTTAAAATTTCATGTAGTAAAAGTTAATAAAGGAAAAATAAGACCATGGGTAAGAGACACTAATTTCAAGTTGAATGTTGGGAAAAATATCCTAGTGGGAATCACTTGTTATATGTGACTTTAATGGGTGTTATCTCATTTTTATTTATCTATTTATTTACTAGTTATAAGCATTGTTATATGATAGTTCTCAGTCATGGCTTTATTCATGTTTTCACTGGTAACTGAATGAGTAATGAATGCAAGGACTAATTGGTGTTATAAAAGCTAATGTGAGAAGGAGGTGACCCTTCTTGTTAAACCTCAGATAAGTTTTTAGTCCCTTATGTTCAAAATAGCATTCATGACTTGTAAGCTACATATTTACCAAGTGTTTGATGGAATGTCAGTCCTAATTGGGGTAGGACAGGTCAATTCTTGGTTTCCATTTTTTGGTTTTCAAGCATCGTCTCTATGTTAATTTTCATCTCTCGAAGTTTCACTAAATTCTCGGGAGAAGCTTGAATCGTATCCTTGAAAAAGTGGCGCAAAATTCGAAGTCACTAGCATAGAGCAGAGCAGAAAAGTTCATAGTCACTGGGAAGGAGGCCTGTGGGAGAGATTGGAGACTCATAGTCACTTGGAGGCCTTATAAAGGGAGATAATCAGTTTCTAAGTCAAGGAAAAATGGATTCATCTCAGGGGTTGGACACATGGAGGGTTTGGGTTTCTCCTATAGGTCTTATGGCACATGAGGGAAGTCAGTAAGATCTTAGGTTGTCGACTCCATTTCCTTAAGGTTATATAGGAGGTTGAGTCTTGTCATAGTGACCCTCAACTCATGTTTACCCCGGGAAATCTCGTGAAAGTGGGTAAATTTGAGAGGAGGTAGTTACAGGGTGGTATCCGAGTGGGTTGTGCTCTCTTTAGCTAAATTCTGATATGTGAAGGTTATGGTTGTCATGCATGGGGTCATGGTATATAGTTGGGATGATCATGCATGATGTTGTTATGATTTTATGTTATTATATGGATATGATTATGATTGTACATGTACATGTTAATGCGGAATGATCTTGCAGATGGGATAAGCCTCCCTTGAACATCACTGAGGTATGGGTTTTTATATTGGTATCTCTTTGGTTTTTTGACATGATACACTTGTAGGAAGAAGATAATTCAAGATGACAATAAAAATGGTAGACTACAGTTCCTATGAATCACCCTGTAGATCAAATGTGCAGTGAGGAGAGGAGTATTCTCCTATTATAACAGAAACATTGAGGATATTGAGGCCATATATTGGAAATTTGAAAGAAGACAATGACATGTTGTTTAAGGCTCAGGAAAGAGTTACAAGGGATTAGGAGAAGTAGGTAGAGGTTAATGCAATGATCCTTCAGAGCTTGTCAAATTTGCATAAATAAGGACATAAGAGAATCAGTGAAGAGCAGGAAGATAAAACTAATGAAGCCTATGGTACCATATCTTGGTCCAGATACAGGTGGGATAGAGGGGACATAGTTAGAGGTGGAAGATCATTGGATACACCTGACAGGTGTAATGGTATGCATGTACATCATTCTAGTTCCTCATCTTCGAGACATCATCCCAGTAATTAGCGTCATCATCCTTATAGGCGAAGGTAGTATTTTCCTGAAGAGTTCAAGAAAGTGAAGCCTTGCACATTTGATGGAGATATGAAGAAGTGAGAAGATGTAGAGGCATGGTTGTTTGGAATGAAGAAATTATTTAGATTTCCTATGTACTCAGATAACATGAAATCCAAGATAACCACCTTTAATATTAAATGGAAAGCATATATCTCGTGGGAAGTTGTGAATAATGTCAAGGGCATTTGGGAGGAAAACTTGATTTGGGATGACTTTGAGAGGATCTTCAAGAAGTACCTATCAGAGAGGTATTATGATGACAAATCTAAGGGGTTTTATTCACTACATATGAACTCTATGAAAAATGATGAATATAATAGCAGGTTCTTTGAGCTATTGAGACGCATGCCATATCTCAAGGAGGACAAGGCTAAGATTTAGAGATTCATCAGTGGATTATAGTAGCATATAAAGACTGGATTAAGTTTTATGGAGCTAGATCGTTAGAGGAGGCCATCCGAAATTTGAAGCATTGTTATGAGCATTCAAAGTGAAAAGATAAGTGTAAACGTGACTTAAAGGGAAATGAAAATGTTAAAGGGAAGTGGCCACCAAGGTGGGGAATACCTCAAGATGAAGGTGAGAAATAAAATGTGCTTCCTTACAAGAAGTTAAATGCATTTGAGAAGGGACATGGGTGTCACCTTACAGAGCAACATGCTAGAGGTTATGGTAGAGGATCATTGTAGTCTTGGATATGTGGGAAATATCATCGCAAGGACTGCCCATTGTAGTAAGGAGGTAAGCCTCAGATCTATATTGTTCGGGAAGCACAAAACGTTGGGGATGTTGGTCATATTATTATTTAGATTTATGTACATGTGGAAAAAAGGTAGACAGATCACCGAGAATATATTATTGAGATGGAAAATAAGCTTTTTATCGACTTATTTCTATTTTTATTGATCCTGGAACTAATTATAGTTATGTTAATCCTGATCTAATGGATAAGTTTGGCTTGAGAGAAGAAGTGCATGCAAATTCTTGGTTGGTGCAGTTAGTTATGGGTACTAAGAAGAGAGTTGATCATTGGGTAATAGCTTATTCATTTGAGTTGAATGGTATGCCTATTGTTAGCACTCCAAGTGTTCTCTGAAGGTTGAGAAGGAGACTCAAAAAGGTAACCACAAACCACATTGACCTAGTAGCTAGCCTTACTAAGATGACAGGGCTCTCTCAATGAGATCACAACCAAAGATTGACTGTGACATCAAATATATTAGGATAGACATAATATTCTCATGTATGTTTTGAGAAATTTAGGGTTTAGTGTTGGATCATGGATGAAACCAAGTAGCTAGGTCTAGGGATCAAAGGGTTTACAACTGCAAAGATATAAAGGACAAAGGTGGTAGTGGATATATGATGGCTTTAGGGTTTGTAGGTATGGTGGTGAGTCTGAAAAGGTAGAGGAATTTAATGAGCATGTTCATTCTTGAATCCATTAAAATAGAAGCATAAAACACAAGATGACATTTCCATATAATTATGGCTAAATTAATATAATTATGCCTATAAAATGTAAGGAAAGCCACTGAAGATACAATATATGAAATAGGAGCTATAAATCATTCAATAAAGACTATAATAGATAATATACATGATCATAAACTCACTGCACATGAATTCATAAATAATAGCTGCAATTTCATCCTTTGATTTCTAAAAGTGAGAGTGAAAGTACAAGCTACAATATTACAATCCTCTAATGTTAAACAAGTCAAATGACTCTGAAAATGATAGATATAGACCAAAAAAAACTCTCCCCTCTCTCAGGGGTCAAATGTATCAGTTGTGGAGCTGACTACATGATATGCTCAAAAAATCCCTAATCTCTTATGGAGGTCAACCAATTCACCTCATAATTGGAAACTAGATACATTTGACTATAATTACATTAAAAAGAATGTATCTACCCTATTTGAAAATTTACCGGCTTAATTACACCTCATGAAATCATCATTCATCAATTACATAGGTAAAAAGTCAAACTAGGTCATACAACCCGTAAAAAATGCCTTCTAGAGAAAGCGTAGTGAAATTGGTAGAAATGGCTTTTGGGGGGCCTTCTCGAGGTGAAAATCTCGATCTAAAAGATGATATGGAAATCTTTGGATGTATGATACATGATAGGCTCATCAAGCACTCAAAAAGGTGGCTTTTATCCCTCTAAATATTTATTCTCCCAAGAGTACTCAGAAAGCGTAGCGAAGCCTCCAAAAACATGGCAGAAAGGTGATTTTTTGCATGTTTTTAGGCATTTTGACCCTCTAAAAGTGGTTGACATGTTTCAACTGCTAACTAGGATTAATTTACTCATGAAGAGGAATCCAAAAATGCTAATTTTTCATCCAATGGACCCCCCAAAAAAGGTGTATCATGTCCCACGCTACGCTTTTGCTAGTGTGACTGATTTTCAAAATTACCAAATTCGACCAAAATCTCAGAAATTTTCTACTAAACTAGGGCTCAAAGATTGGTCAATATCTCACTAACCATAACTATTTTTGGAAGCTTGAGAGAGGTTGTTGTTAGTTCACATGTTTTGAAAAAAAATTGCCTCGAGTGTTCCAAAATAATTTTCCATTTGGTCAGAATCGAAGTTTAAAGTTGATCCCTCAAAAACTGGAGAAAGCGTAGCGTGTCGGGAGAAAGTGTAGCAAGCTGGGGAAAAATGACTTTTGGAGGACTTCCCTAGGTCCAAATCATGATATAAAGGTACTGTTGGAAATATTAGGATTTATTCTACACAATGGAGTCAATGATCACTGCAAACACCTTCTCCAAACCCCTCAAAAATTGTCTTGAAGTCAAGTTGTCCAGAGGTGCAGAAAACCTCCTCTCGCAATTGTATTTTTTGAATTTCTCCCAAATCATAATACCTTTGTATAAAATGAGGGAGTTTTGCATTCCTTTGTCTATTATGGACAAAAAACTCGTTCACTTTTAGAAAATTCATCTCTATTTGGTAATAAACACATTTTGAAAAAACAATGTTCATGTCTGCACTGTAACCCCTAGGCAGCCCATAACATGGAAAAGTGAGGCTATGATTTCTTGGAATTTGGCACTGAATGGTAAGTGGAGAGGACATTATCTCATGTGTATTGAGTGGTTCATATAAAAGGCCTCTTATCTCCCTCCATATGTACTTTGCAAGGGGAAAACCATAATAGTGAAAAACAGGGAAATGGAGAAATGGAGTAGGATGGAGGGGTTAGGAGAGGGAAATGGGGATGGGAGAAATTATGGAAGTAGGGAAGGGTGCTAGGAATTTTTATGAAGTGGAATGGGAGGGAATTAGGGTAGGAGTATACCTAGGGAATTTTATTACAGGTCTAGGTCTAGGAGGCTGCCAAAAATGCATTATTAGGCTAGTGGTGTGGTGTAGGGTCTAGAGTTTGGATGTAGAAGCTTAGGGAGTGAAAGTGAGGCGGTGCAAGGGATTCAAGGAGTGTATGTGGATGTGGGGAAATGGAAAATTAATATGGGAATGTTAATTTGACATGCAAATTTGGAAAAGATAAGATTTCCCAAAAAATTCAACGTGACACCTTGCGGTCACTTGTTTAGGGTCTTCTTGGATGATGAAGTGCTGAGGTTTCCTTGGTAGGTGAGTGAGAGATATTATTAAATAGGATGAATGAGAAAAATGAACTTGAATTGGTATTTTATAGCTCGTGGTGGTATTTTTTCTTCATAGTAGTGGGATGTCCCACTACATGTCTTTTCATTTGACTTTCAACACTACAAGGAAAAGACCCTCTAGTAGATGTTTTTGAGGAAGCCCTTATAAAAATACCCCAAAAATTAATTTCTAGCGGAGGTTATTAGAGAAGGTTGGTGGGTAGAGGGTTTTGCGGATGTTTTCGGCTCGGCGCACTTATCATCCAAAACCGCACCGATGTGCTTAACAAGAGAAAGCATTGGTGTGCACAAAACATTGGCACAATAGACACCGTGTGCTCGGTACACACCTGCCCGGTGCATTGTATTACTGTAGCACTGGTGATTTACAACTCTTCTGCACTGGTGCATCATAAAACACCATGCCAAAACTGAAACCGCCTGGTGTGGTATTAAGAAACCACACCGGTGCACCTATAAAACCTCACGCACCGGAACAGGGTTAAATAAAAAAAATTACGGCCAAAAAATCACATTTTCCACTTTTCTTAGTGCTCCAGAGTTCTCAAGCACCGATGCAGTTTATCCTTGTGTGAGCCGCCCTGACATCGATGCTTCCATTACACCCATTGCACGCACTGCTGCTGTGCATTACCCACCAATCTCCAGCTTGCATTTTGAAAAATGGTGGTCAGATTTTCTTTTGCAAATTCTACAACCAATATGCCTCCTCGACGACCAAATGTACAGGTATTTTTATTGTTTTTCCCTAATTAAGCTTTTTAGCGGATTAGAATTTCAAATAACATTAAAATTAACCATTTAAAAGAAAAGAAAAAAATTGTCACGTGGTGTGCTCAAGCCGTTCGGCTCGCACCAGTAAGCAGTGTTGCCTGTAAAATTTACAGGCTGCACCGCAACCAGTTATAACGGTATCCGTACTATTTCTAGGGTGGTACCGAAAGGTACACCATATTATTTTAAAATTTTAAAAAAAGTGTGGTGCTGTCATTTAGCCGACTGCACTGTTGACCATGTGGAATAGCGACAACGTGGTGTATTGACGAAAATATCTACCCCGGTGTTTGTTAGCGCACCATATTCGACATTCCGACAGGGTCAATGGTGCGGTCTAGTAAAAGACCACACCGTTGAATATGTAATTATTTAGGAGGGCAATCCACTGACACATTTATACGTGTCGGGGCGTAGAGTTTAGTCAGCGCACTGCACTCCTGACACCGTACATAACTAACGATGCTTTGAAAATTTGTAGGTGCATCGCCTACAGTGCGTTGAATGTCATCTAGGGCATTGCCCTCGATGCACGACAAAAACAAAACGCACCGAAACCGGTGCATGATAGTTTTTTGTGGCGCACCGATGGTTTTTTTTTTTATTTTTCAAAAAAAATTATATATGTATATTCCTAAATACGTGTCTCATTTAATAAAAAAATTTATTTAATATGTCAATCATTGAGAGAGAAGAGGGGGAACAACAGCAACAATAGGTGGAGCAGTATTACATGGTTTTCCTATGAGAGGCACGAGAGAGGAAGAGATATGCGTACCCTCACCCTATTACAACAACTACCCAGGGGCTCATAAGGTAGGTAGGACTCCTCAAGTTCTATGAGGAGGCTACTTCCCTAAAGGGCTAGGGTGTGTTTTTGAGACATATTATCCGCATGTGGAATGCCCACCAACAGGCTTTCCAGGTTGGTCCTAACTAGTGGTACACACCCACTGAGGAGGATATATATTTCATTACAGGGCTATCAAGGAGAGGGGTGGATTTTCCCTTGTTCCCAGAGATTCTAGATGGCTGTGTAGCAGGGAGTCACTTAGTGTAATCCCAGAGATACATTGGCGCAAATGTACTATCTCCCTCAGATTTTCAGGTCGCTGGAGGTCAGTTACGTATTGGCACATTTTGTAGTGAGGAGGTGTAGTGCCTCTCATTACTCATTTCGACCATTTCACACAACACTAGTGACGGGAAATGCATTAGTTGCTCGCTTATATATTATTTTGATTCTTTAGTATAGGAGCCATGACTTGTCAGGTGGTCTGCAATTTTTTGTGGAATTTATGTACAGTCTTAGATAAATGTCGTGCTCATAAACAAGGGAGGGTCAACTTCCCTTTTTCTTCAAAGTTTTTTTGTTTATTTTTTGAGAGGTTTCTAGAGACAAGGCCAAATTTTGTTCGACAACCTTGTAGATAGATTTTCAAGGCACAAATTCACATGTGGAGGCAAATGATTCCCAAGAGGGGCGAGACTATGTTTCTAGCAAGGATATCACATGATGCACTAGAGTTGCTAGCCAGTGTTGATGAGATGCATCCCTTAATTATGGTCCCCTATCCTTATGATGGATTGGATTGCTGAGGGTGTCCCAACATCCTCTTCACAGATGATGAGCCACCAGATGATAGAGGTAATATTACTGTTTTATTTAAATTTATTTTAACATGTTATTTAACTTGTTTTTATTAAATTGTGTAATAAAATTGTCTAATTATTGTTGTGTACTTGTATATATTTTGTAGACATTGGATCTTTTGATGGTGAGGACATGCCGACACCACCACATGATGTAGGTGTGGATCCTGATGACGATCATGGCATGCCAGATGCCGAGGATCATCAGGAGGCCAGTACAGAGAGACCTACTCCTGCTGTTGTGTCGGTACTGCCTTTTTCTAGGCGCGGTCGACTTGATACTAGATAAAGGATGGAGTTGGGTGACCAACTCACTGCATTGATTGTTGAGGTGGGCATCAGGCCCGCTCATATGAGAGGCATACAAGTCGATGGTAGGCTATTACAGAAGTGGGGAGGCATGTCGCGTGATATGTACAGGTTGATGCGGCATGTCATAGGAGCTACGACCTTAGTTACGCAGCTGAGGAGACCGTTGCACATTATAGGCATGGTCGAGATGCAGCATATGATCGAGAGTTAGCGAGCAACGACTCATCATCTCATGATCGTTCACCTCGCACCGCGCCAGATCCACAGTCTCCACTAGCATCTAGCAGCAGTGATCATGAAGATTAGGCTAGACCATCGGCCACGTCCAGTCAGTAGCCTAGAACATCCAGCAGTACTCATGATCATGAGCAGGCTGGACCATCGACCGTCGAGGTTGCACCATTGACTGAGCAGGCCTCGACTAGTATTGCTATTGATGTTGTACCACTAGCTGATCCATGAAATTTATATTACAGTTGTATATTTTTAACATTATTTAGTTATATATATATATATATATATATATATATATGGTCCATGTATTTTATGTTCATGTTGTAGTTGTACTTAATTTACATGTTGGTGATCATCATGATGTGTATATTGTTAGGTCATGTTAGATATGTTCATTTAATGTACAACTTGCAGATAGATGTGTATGTGATAGCATGAGTTATTTGACATGAGATGTATATTTGATGTTTGTGTTGTGATGATGTTATACAATGTTAATTGTGTTTTGTTAGATGATCATGATTACGATGATGTTAGCGAATTTGAATGTGTTTTTTAGTCAAATATGATATTTGTACGATGGTTATCATGATCGTGATTTTTATTAATTAATTTAATATTAAATGACCATGATATTTATTAAATATTATGTCGTCATTGTAATTGAAATTTAAATTTTAATTGTATGTAAAATTGTAAAATTGTATTTGTATTTGTAATTGTAATTTTAACTGTAATTGTATGTAAAATATTTAATGTAAAATTTTAATTGTAATTGTAATATTTAATTTATTGTGAAATGATTTTAATTGTAATTTTAATTGTAATTGTATGTAAAATATTTGTAAAATGGTAATTGTAATTGTAATTGTATGTAAAATTCTAAAATTGTAATTGTAATTCTAATCGTAATTGTATGTGGAATTGTAAAATTGTAATTGTAATTATAATTGTAATCGTAATTGTAGTTCTAATTCTAATTCTAATTCTAATTATAATTTTAATTGTAATTGTATGTAAACTATTTTTAAAGTCTTAATTGTATTAATGTGAAATTATTTTATTAAAATTTGTAAATTTGTAAATTTGTAAATAATTGTAAAATAATAAATCTTGAATAATATGAATTTTTGTAACATAATAAAGTTTAGAAAATAATTCAAATAAATTCATGTACTTTAGAATTATCATTATTTTATTATCATCTTACATACCAAAAAAAAGAACTTAATATAGTATGCTATTTATAGCCGAGATTCCTGGTTTTTCGTCCAGTGCACTAATAATCATAACCCGCACCGGTGCATATTAGTACTAAGATGCACTAGTGATTCACAACTCTTCCACACTGGTGCATCATAAAACACTGCGCCAAAACATAAACCGTGATCTTACCAACCACATCGCAGCAAAACATAAACAACGATCTTATGAACCAACCAGTGCGCCTATAAAACCTCGCGCACTGGAACAAGGTTAAATAAAAGCTTGCGCGAAGCATATTTTCATTGAAATATCTTTTCTAAGAAGGAAAATTTATTTGTAAAGTGCAGTATTGGAGCAGCAGAGGGTTCAAATCGCGGGCAAGAATTTTTCTAAGGAGATGAGGGTTTGAAAATATGAGAGTTTGAATTTTGGCTGAGAAGATTATAGCAGAGAAAATGAGTGATTCAAACAGAAATATGGACAAAGATGCTTACAAGGATTTTGACGGCTACAGAGCTCCACAAAGTAGAAAGGTAGAAAATGTTTATGAAAAATCTGAGACATAGATGAGAGAGATCAATTGAGTCTCTTGAATGGGCTAAGAGATCACATGAAGGTAACGATTATCATTCTTACAAGGATCGCATGGAAAGATTGGACAGTAGAGAAAGACCAATCAAGGCAGCTGATAAAGCAAAGAGTCACCATGAAGGGAAGGATTCTAATTCCCTTAAGGAAAATAGAGAAAGATCAATTGACATTGCTGATCGAGCTGATAGGTCCCATGAAGGGAAAGATTCTCAAGAATGCATTTAAAATTAGCTGGACGGAGTATTGTCTGAGCTTCGGTTGGCTTTTATAAAATTTTACCAGCAAATCTGACGTCACATAAATCACATCTTCGGCTTTCAATTGAGCCTGAATGGCATCTCTAACTTTTCTGAGCTGTGGTCCTATGGATAATGAGGAATATCACATGGAAGGTACCTAAAAATCCAAAATTTTGAAAGTATAGGTGAATTAGCACTTATCAAAGAATGAAATTCTGAACAAAATGCGAATGGGATACACTTAAGGATTCCCTGGTTCCATTTTTTATTGAAAATGATGCTCTCTCTGGATGAAAATAGTAAAAAGTCTGCTTTTGTTATAAATGGAAATCCAATGACCATTTCTGTGGGAAGGAAAGAATAAATACCTACAACTACCGTATTTCCACCTGCAAATTAGCTTCCCATTGGAAAATCTAATGTAATAGCCCATTTTGCAATTTCTTTCCTCTGCTCAACCCTATACTCATTTTCTATGGGAAAACATTGCCTCCACATGTAATAACTGCATCGTCTAGTCGAAAATCAGTCTTCTTCTCCTAAAAAATATAGAATGAACGACTTGTTTTCATTTCTCCCAGAACATTCAAGGTCATTTTCTCGTAAAATAGAGATTATATAAATTTTGTTAAGATCAATATAGAAATCCCAAAGGAGAAAAGAGGAAATTGGATGCCAAGATGGAGGAACATACAAATGAGCAAGAAAATCATGGGTCAGCAAGCAGATCATGGGGCACCTTTTCTTGTTGCAGGTTATGTAAAGGTTCAAGTTTCTTTTTCTGAAATAAGAAGAGGTTTAGTTCTGAAAAGAAATGGCGAAAATATTTTCATAGAAAAATGTACATTTCCAACATATCTAATTTTGGTGTACACATGCAAAAGTAATTTCTATGCTTCAACTGCAAATCGGTGCTAATGTACATATAACTGCACCGGTGCATTCTAGTTACTACGTATCGGTGCATTTTAGTTACTACGTATCAGTGTCGTGTTGCCAATGGACGCACTGGTGCGGTGCTATTAAGTGACGCACCAATGACGAATAAACACAAATAAAAAAACACAATTCTATTCTTTTTAAGTGAAAAAAAAGAGACAAATTGAAAAATGGGAGGCAAAATATTTTCAAAAATCTAATTTCATAAAACAATTATTTAAATAGTAAACACTTTCATTATTTGACTATTTTTGCTAAAAATTTTAGCCAAAGATTTGCAGGAGACATACCTGGAGCAAGAGAGCATGGGAGCACTGTGTAGCAATGAAATATGTTCGTACAAAAGTATTCAGATAACCAGAATCCAAACCTCTGGTGATTGAAACCCTGTAGCATAGAATTTCAAACAATCTCATGATTAAATTTGATTTTTTTTTTTTACTTTTTGCTACAGTTTTTTTTACTTTTTCTGTATTTTTATCCATTTTTACCCTAAACCCTTCATTATTTTTTGTTTCTGCCCTTTCTTCTCGCTGTTTCTATGATTTCAGAATTAGGGATTTTCATTTTAGATTGAAATCCAACCCATGGGACGACTTGAATAGTCAGATCCCAATCCATATCGGCCCTTGCGTGAATTTTTGAAAAAAATAGATTTTTTTATCGGTGCACCCTCTGTAACCAAGTGCACAGGTGCGATGTATTATACAGCGCACTGCGCAAGTACTGTATAATAAAAAATTAAAAAACATTTTTTTAAAATCAGTGCGCCATATCTAAAATAGGGCATCGGTGCTCTATGTTATGAGGATAACACCGTATGGTCTATTATACTATTTTTGTGGTGTGTTTATAATACCCCCATGCACCGTATGATCGATTATACTATTTTCGTGATGTGTTTATAATACCCCCACGCACTGACATCGTTGTGTACAACATGTAAGGCGCACTAGCTTATTGAGATTTATTTTATACCTGAAAAGTTGACAATTTATTTATAAATATATTAATGAATGATATGGTACAGGTTTCAGATTGATAAATAAATGACTGACAAGAGATCAAGTAACAAAAATACTGATAACACATCAAGAAAAACAAAAAAGGGAAGTTCTTTGTAAATTCTTTACAAAAAATATCATTTTTGAACTACATGTAATTTTAACTAATATGTATTTTTTATTGTGTATCATGCAGAGCCAAAAAATGAAGAATCTCGATAAGATTATTTCTAATCTAGAACCAGAAGGGCTTAAAAGATTGATGGAAAAATTGCAAAAGGATGAATCAAGTTAATGAAAAAATACTATCGATCCAATATGATTTTCTTTTTATAATTTTCATTAATAATATACTTAAAATTATTAGATAACATGTGTCAAACAATCTATTAATTCATATCTTTTTAATGTTCTATAGGGACCAAAAAATCAGAAAAGGAATGTTGTTCGAGGAAAAGAAAAAAAATAGAACATGCAAATGAAAATGAATTTCTCAGCTCATCTTGAGTGGAGCTGGACGTTAATGAAAGGGGGGAAATTTTTTACAAAAGTTCTAAGGATCTAGTGGAATGAATGTATAGACGTTATTTCCACTTACAATACAAAAATCAATCTAATGATTCCAAGAACCAAATTTTATCTAAACTATAGGAAGAGTTTCTAGAGAATTGGTCAATGAGACATCTCAAACTTTTAATAGTAAAAACGTATAACAAAAAAAAAAAAGGAATGAAAAAGTAATATTCCTTTAAATGTTTGTCTAGAATTATTTATAGATATCACTTTTGTTATATTTAATTTTCATATATCAATATAAAAATTAAATAGTTTATTGTCATGATACACTTTCAGGAAGATTATGAAAGTCTCAAAAGATGAACGAGATGATATCAGAAATATGCCAATAGGAATGTCTAGAAAGGTGTACAAGGAGATGGTCAAAGAAATGGACAAAATTGCATCGCAGGAGGAGCCATCTCAACAACAACGTGCTTCAATTGTAATATGTAATCATTGAATTTTTCAATTACTAGGTACAATAAATAAACAATTTAGCATTAAATATTAATTTTCAAGAATTTTCTTCTAGAAAAGAAAAGAAAATGGAACCCATTAAGCACATAAAACAAGATGACAAGGAAGAAAAGGGTTGATATCTAAGTTTGTGAGTAATTGTTACTTCCTTATAAAAAATTAACTAGATTTCATTTTTGTATTTTTTAAGTTGTTTTAAAAATATCATCATTGAATGTCTTCAAACAGGTGCTAACATACAAAGAAGAACCATGAGACGAATTGATTGAAATTGAGTTAAATATGGGTTGTGAGTATATGTTGGCATATCAGAAATCAATTGTGGAATTTGTAAGCATCTATCAATCTTGTTTTACTTAGCTCCATCTATAATTAATAGAACAAAAACATCTTTTATATTAAATATATGATTTGTTATGGGGTATAGAACTTGCAGGAAACAAATTATGGAACCGCGCCAACAGATGAAATTTTGAAAGATGGCATGGTACATGGTTTTGAAAGAATGTGTATAGTTTATGAGTCAATTGTTGCTATGGTATGTCATTTTTATTTTTGATTTACATTGATGTATATTATTTAATATTGCAATTTTCATTATTCTCATCAATGTATATACACTCATTTCAATTTATTTTTATGTTTGTAGATGCAAGGTGAAGAAGAAGAAAACAATCAACACAGTGAACAAAACATTCCTAAAAATAACCCCAAGTCATGGAAGTAGCTCTAGCAGTGACAAAAGTTCAAGCGAAGAATCGTGATCACTATGTTTGGATATCAAAGCAAGGCATTGTATTTTTTGAAATATTTGTCTATGAAATCAGACATTTTGTTTAATGTAATGGACATAGTGTCCCAATTGAAAGACAAAGGGGTACCAATAACTATCCCATTTTGTATGACAAAGATTGTCTTATATATATATATATATATGTTTTAATTTATTCTATTTCATTCTCCATTATCGTTCTCAAATGCACTAATAAAAATTTAATTCATATGAATAATGTTATAAGATATATATGTGTCGACTTTTGATGAATAATGAATTTTAAAAAATCAAAATAATTATGATAAGATATAACAAATTAATCCAGACATCACATTCAAATGAATTAATAAAAAATTATGTAATATGAATATTGTTATAAGATGTGTCAACTTTAGAAAAAACACAATAATTGCACTATCACATGTCGATGTTTCTAAAAAATACAAAATGAACACCGGTGCATGTCAGTTACTGTACACCGGTGCGTTTGTATGTTGTAGTGCACCAGTACGTTTCTATGACCTATGGGCACCAAAAAAATACCAAAACTAATTAAAAATCTCAGTGCGTTTGTGCGATACTGCACACCAGTACTTTTATGTGAGACTACACACCGGTGCATTTGTTTGACGTATGGGCACCACACAAATAACAATACCAATTATAAATATCGGTGCGTTTGTCTTATACTTTGCACAGGTGCATTTCTATTAGTCTACGTATCGTTGCATTGAGAGGACCTTTGGGCATCGCACAAATCCCAAGGCCAATTGGTACGGCCCTATACGTTGTTCCACCAACACTACGTCTGGCGTAGTTTTATACCTTAACAGCCAGGTGCAGGAACCTTTGACCACCCTGGGACCACCGTCTAGATGACACGCACTGGTGCGTTGCAACCTTAGTAGTGCACCGATGAAAAAATCATCCGTAATAACCTCGGGCCGACCAATTTTTTTAGTTGTGTTGAATTTCCGTTAAAATATCCACCAAAACCTTCGTAACCATAAACATATGTTGTAGAAAACATTTTTTTGACAATTTTTGCCAATTTTTTAACACTAAAAACCTCCTTTATAACCTCCACTAGAAGTTCTTTTCCTTGTACTGTGAAAAATTGCATCTTTGAAACTTTCTCATGTAGCTTTAGAAACATTAGGAACTTATTACATATTTGAAACATGAATTACATTTGAAACCAAAATTTATTGAACAAATTTACCTATTAGCACTCCTCATTGTCGGATTTTATGCATGGAATGACAGATTTGGTGACCTTGAACCATAATGACCTAATGGAGACACTGAAATGGATGAAATCATGATGATGTTGCATTTATTTATGATGATGATCTTTATTTTATGGTACACTCAATAGAGTGATGACAAGAACCAACATGTAAATATTTTGAAAGGAGTGGAAATATCCCTAGACAGACTAACTAGTGACCAAATTTATGCTTGAAGACCTAATGAAATGACAAAATTTTGAATTTGAGAACCTAAGAAGACATGATAATGGCCCATTTGATCACTGCTAGCAGGTTGAGCGGAATGACACTAAAATTGGCTCCACTTAGGGATGACAGCTCCTTGGAGGTGTCAAGAACACCGTAGATCAGGTAGCCTAACCATTTGGCATGGAGTAAAAATCAAAAGATGAGACTAAATAATGAAAACTGACTCAAAATTGAACTGACATAACTTTAACAAAAACTTACTAAACTTATTGATGGCAGCATATCACCAAGACTTGAGGGTTTCAAATCCTAATGAAAACTACCTGTCTGTTGAAGATAGATGTACAATAATGTGAAGTGATCATTCCAGTGTAACCAATCCAAAAAATGGCTACATAGTTGAATCATGCTCGCAGTTTTCGTCGAGCAGGGAGGAAAAAAAAAAAAGTAGGCCACTCCAAGTGTCTACTGAACATGTGTTTCTGGTCCATGAGACAAGAAAATTCATCTTCCCTGCTAACTATAGACAATTAGTAAAAGGATATTCAAAGATCTGAAATTTTACTTTGTCTTGAGATCCAACAAAAACACAAGCACGCCCTTCATTTTGATCTAAAAGAATACTTGATTGTTGATCCATAGGGAGACATAGGGAAGTATGACTTTCTGCTACCTGAGTGTTGGCCATAAATTCCTCAAGCATGAGAAAATCTAATTCTATCTCTGGCCTATTGTCTCTCTCATACTCATTCTCCTTTCATTCATAGTCTAAATCATCCTTGAATAGAAACAATTCTGCAAGATTATTAAACATGCCATCCATATCCTCTTCGTCAATGAAAAAAATATATCCATTATCTGATCTCCTTGTAGGAAATCATCATCACAATTTGGCTTACTCACAACAAATTCCTATACATTTTCATCATTCTCATGACTGTTGTCATTTAAACTCATATTTTCATTTTCAATAATGGAGTAATTTTCACTAACACATTATTGACTATGTGAACACTGCAAACCTGCATTAGCTTGGGCTTTAACATGAATTTTTAGGAGCTGATCTATTTCATCTTCAGACAGGGAGAAACCTTACTTTTATAGCAGTTAACATTGGCTTGATAATTTTCATTTTCAAGATCAGGAATAGGCATTTCTCTTTTTTTGGTAACAGTTAGTTTCATCCAAGGAGGAAACTAATGATTCTTGTTGGGAGTGTTATCACTCAGATTTTCCTTGAAGTTGTTAGAAGAGGAAAGGGGTCCGAGGTAACCAAAAACCAACCTTCCGATACAGAATCTAGCCAATCTATATCCAGAGAGGGCTCTCTCTTTAAAATATAGCTTTGTTTTTAGAAGATATTAGGCTAGTTATAAAGTCCAGGGGTTTTGATTTTGTTTGGGTTGATGGAATTCTTTAGCTGAGATTAAGATCAAGTAGTTTCAGTCCATTGGGCTAATGGAGTCAAAGGATTGGCTGCAATGGCTTAAGTTTTTAAACAAAAGATGGTTTATCAGGGCAAGATAATCAAGCTAGAAATAATCATAGATCTAAAGTGAATGGAATGGAATTCAAACGGATGAAAGGAAATAAAGAATCTTTCAGCACATTCAAGAGAAGAGAAATAGATTGATTATCAATAAAGAGCAGTTAAGTATTCTTTACTAAATAACCAAAAATGTATGAACTAGACAAACAGGAGAAATTAAGAATTCGTTGTTTAAACCAGTTTAGAAGAAAACATTTAGAATAATAACGACTGAAATCATATTACACCTAAGTACTTTGTGATTTAATCCTTTTTGTTAAATATTAAGATAATGAAACAAAGATGATATTGTAAACCAATATAAAACTTCAAAACATGGGATATAGATGACTTATTGATCCTTCATTCGACACATGAATCCTGAGAAAAGTCTTATGCCTCAATTCCTTGTCCAATTTTGCCACGAAAAATTTCTCCAAAAGCTCTTTATTCCAAAATATTCAATGTTACATCAGAGTATAAGAATCCACCCTCAATAATCTGATTGAGGGCTTCTTTATACAAACAATCATACAAAATATCTCTTAACAAAATGAGATATAATCTAAGATGAATCACCAATAAGTTACAATAAAAATAGAGACAGATGGTCTCATGGATAAGACAGGAAGTAACCGATGTTGTGCTGTTCCCTCCTTCCAAGAATGTGCTGGAGGCTAGACCTATGTTTTAGCTCTTCGTTGTCCTCTTCAGTAATTTTGTTCTAACTGAATTGCTTCACTGATACTCTTTGTTTTTACTGATACACTTTCAACTGAACTGATGCTCTTTGACCTTCATTTGTCCCTTTATCCTTTATACTGTAGTAAATAGGAAAAATTTGATACAAGGATAAATTTTACAAAAGTTCCAACAAATCTTCCCACCATTTATCTTCTGGTATTTTTGTCCGTTGAAGCTTCCTTAATGTTTCATCAGCCTCGGTATATCTGAATAAATTAGGCTGATTAGGAAATAAATGTCTTACTTCATCTTCAAGTTAAAACAAATTCTCTAATCTGTCATGAAGATTTCTTCCTGTAGGTAATGTTGCTTCTGCTGAAATGGTTGAGGAACTAGCAATGAAATGATTGTGAGCATGTATGTCCAATTTCTTAACATAATTTTCCAGGTCCATTATTTTATCTTCTGAAACCATAGGGCTGGGAAACCCTTTATTCAATAAAACATCAAACCTTTCTCTGAAAGCAATGATTTCACTTTGCATGTCAAAACACCTTCGTTCTAAGTTTTGCATAAGAGTTCTTTTTGTAAAAACTCTTTTTATCTCCAAGATTGTTGCAGTTCTATGCGGAATACCCACATCTACAAGTTGTTGTATGGTTTGGGTGTTTAGGAATTGTATGAGCTGATTGGCTTCCTCAGGCCTATTTCCTAATTCTTCTCGGGTATTCTCAACTTCATCCAGAGCTACTTTGACCAAATCATTTTGCTCGTATATTATCTGGATTGAGGACCAGATATCTTTTATTGACTGAATAATATCATCCCAAAGAATGTCATTTATTTCTCTTAAAGGTTTCTCCAATGTGAGATCCATTTGCAAAGCTTTAACCAATTTTTCCAACTTTTTGACTTCTCTTGTTTTGTCAGCAACAGTCATTTTTGAAAGATCATATTTCTGTTCCAAACTAATAAGTTGTAACTTTGTGTGCTGAAGTTCTGTTACTTGTATTTTCAATTCATTCATTTGCTTTACTAATTCTTTTGTACTCAAATTTGAAGTAGTCACCTGTGATGGCTCTGCTGGCTGGCCTGTTGGTTGACTTGTTGTACCTGTGATAACCACTGCTGTAGATACTAGAACATTGGACTGCTTGTCTTTTAAAGCTTGTTCCAGTTCTTTTTCTGTTTCAATCAGTTTCTCATTCATTTTCAAGAGCAACTCCATCAATTCTTCTTCAGAATTCTTCTTTATTACTTCTTCAGTTTGAGGATGTCTGGAGGCTGGCAATTTCAACTGTTTTCTCAAAGTTGTAATGTCATCATCCTTATTTTTTATTAATGCTTCTATGCCTTTGACATCCTTTGGATTGTGACCCAAACCAATTATTATTTCCTCCAATGTTTTTATCCTGTTGTCTTTGGCTTGAGAAGAAGCCTTTTCAAGCTGCAATTGTGTATTGGTGTTCTCCAAAGAATCCTGCAACTTGTGAGCTGCCATTGCCTTATCAGTCAAAGTAGAATAGATCATTTCACCAGTCTGCTTATGTAACTCAATCTGATCTAAAGGATGGATATCCTTTGCTAGGACTTCAAAGTTTGTCCTAATATAATTAGCAACTTTTTGGGGTTGTTGCACCTTGGGTTTGAAATGGCTCGTTAACATTCTGCCATGTTGGATGTCAAAACCTGACATCAATATTTCTTGATTCTTTGGAGCCATTTTCAGATATTGATTATATACTTGTATTTTTAGTGGATCATTCCTGGCCTTGATATTGATAAATGTCTTCTTTATATCTCCTGTATATTTAACTGGTATTTTGAAAGAAGATATTTGCATACTCTATTGCTTCTGTAACTTTTTTCTTTGTGAGGTAGTGGATGCTTCACTGACTGTTCCTGTTTGTTGACTGCCCAATTGTTCTGGTCCTTCACTATCAAGGATTTCATCAATAGACTCTACTTTTGGAGGAGTATTCAATTTCTGTCTCTTGGCCTGAGGGTGTTGTGACGATCCAATGAAAGGGGTAGCAGCTTCAGCTTCTCTCCTTTTTCCCTTTTCTAGATTTAATGGATTTTGCAAAATTGACATTTCTACTGGATTGGTTTGAATAGGAGAGATTTGTGCCTGACCTTGTTCTTTGGATGTCTCTGGTTGCTCTGTCATTGTGAACTTTTCAATTACCTGTATGTCCGGTTCTTTTTCTTTTCCTTTTGATTCTACTGCCACTGTACTGATCTCCTACAAATGTTGTTGTGAAGTTCCTGCTGAAGAAGGTCCTGTTGTTTGTACCTGTCCAAGAGAGTCCAGGTCAAGTATCTTTTCAAGGTCTCTTATTACATTATCAATATTGACCTGCTCACTATCTTTCTCTACCAAAGTTCCTTCCACCCATTCATCTGTATTTTCATATTGTTCAATTTCTGGCATCCTAAAATGAATGTATGGAGATAATTTGTTTTTTATTCTTTTGTCACAAATAAAGCTATATGGATCATAGGGTGCCCAGTAGAAACTCTTTTGTAATTTGAGGTAATCTTCTAAAATCCTTTGGGCTTCTTTCCCAGCCTCCCTAGAATTACACACAAAGGGACCTAATTGGCTCTTTATCCTGAGTTGTGCCTTCTTCTTGGCATTATAGAAATGAACTATATCTGAATTGTTCATTTGTCTGAAATACTCAAGTGCAAAAAGTCTCATTGGAACATATCTGGGTAACTTGAATGGACATAATTCACATCCATAAATCCTAATTTCAGTATAATTCTGATATAAGTACCAATCTCCCACTTTATATTGTTTTGAGAGTTGAAGGACCCTCTTGATTTCATTACTGACTCTAGGATGAGAAATTCTAGTTAACAAAGTGGTTGCTGGATGTACAAACAGATCAATAAATTCATTGTAAGAGTAAGGAGAATCAGAAGAATGATGGGTGATAGCAGACCAAAAGATAACTGACCTAGGGTGTCCTTTAGCATCAAGTTTTTGAATATGGAAAGGAAAACTTTCTGACTGATAGTATATCATGAGATGATATATGAAGGAAGAATATTTGAATACTCTCTCATTTCCAAATCTCATGAATTGATCATGGATTTTGTCAGCAATATAAGATGCAAAGTCATACTTAACAGCAGGAGGCTGTCCCGAGGTAAAAATAGACAATAATACTAGGGTCAATTGGTCAACAAACTCACTAGTATTAAAACCCATTATTGAAGATATCATGTTTAAAATAAGTCTGCCCTCATCAGTAAAATAGGTGTGGCCATAAAGGGGAGGGCCTTTAGGCTGATGCTGTGGCAACATAAAAGTCTGACAAAGACGGTTTAACTCTTCATGGGACAATTGGGTAGACTTTTCAAGTAATTCAGCCATGTACAGAGGAGTGAGGGCTTGACCAGGTTGGAAATGTAGTATCTCATTTATGGATTGGGTAGTTATTGGGAAGAGGACATCTTGATTTGTGGATAAGACTACTATTTGGTTAGGATCATAGTTGGCATGGAAAAGATGGATGATTTCAGGGAAGATACGGACTACTGGGAGAAGGTACATGGGCATATTGGATTCCCAGAGTCCAATTATGCCAGAACCATTCAAATAATTGTCTCTGCGGTGAAAAAATATTCGAAGGGGATTCTCACTGACACCCAGATCTTTAATTTGAAAATCCATATCAGCTAAGGGTAAATAATCCAAGTCTTTGTGAGGAGCATTCAACGGTGCTACGATTAAAGCCACAGGAACTTCCATTTTTGGTTCTTGTGGATTCAAAAATGGAAATTCGGGTTTTGACGGGAAAAACAGGTGCAATTGCACGTTTTGGGAATATAATTACACTTCTCAGATTTAGAAATGAACTAACAATAAATTTTTAACTCTGTTTTAGTGAAAGGAAAAGGAAAGCCGAGTTTCTTACAGAGTTCAGTGCGTATTTAGGGTAAATACCTATTTTTCTGAGGATGACGTTGGTTTCAAACAGGTACTGGACAAGGCGAATGATTTCTTGGGTGCTTGACTGCAAATTTATTAGATGAGGCAAAGGTTGGCGGTCTTCAGCTATGAAAATTTTGAAATACTGTGCATGGAAGTGTAGTCATTTTCTGCGAATGAGAAAAATGAAAAACGCGGGTTTATTTTGTTTTATTCACAAAGTCAATGGGTGGCAGAATTTTTTATTATTTTATTGGATGATGTTAACATGGTACAGTGGACATGTCACGAGCGGAAAGGTGGTAAGTGGTTTGTATCGCACCGCTTGTGAGGGAAGGCGGTTTTAGGCGGAGGGGCAATGATGCGATACAACGACTGACAAGTAGCACGACACTGTTTAAAAACCGCTTGGCCATCGCGCGTTATCTTTCGTAGCCGGATGGCTAGCGAAATGGATGAGGGCCGTAGATCTTTGATGGGTCGATCGGACGGTCGATGGGACATGGAGATGACAGATGTTTAACGGGCGGGACCAACGTGATTATTGGTTAATTAATCATTTCGGGGGCATTCTGATTGGCGGGGATCGGTTCTTAATTAACCATGAGGATTAAGCAAGTCCTTGTACGGTGGATGGTCGGGATTTTTTTATTTTTTATTTTTAAACAGATATATATATGTTTAAACATTTTTTATATATTTTTATTTATACAATAATTAAATCAATGCGATTTATTTACTGTAGGGGCAGGGATAAATATTAATGTTATATTTTAGCCAAAAGGGGGTATATTGTGGGTTTTTTATTTAAATAAATAGGAATTAAATACTTTTGGCTAAAAAGTCATAATATAAGGGTTTTGGGGATATTACTATAAAAGGATTTATATATAATAGGAAAAGGTGATTTTTCATAGGGAGTTAATATATAAATTAGAGTCAATATGACAAGGGACAATGTAAACTCAAAATACTTAATTATACCCAAGAAAGTGAAGATTCAGAAGTAACTGGAATTATTATACTTTCATCACTTAGACTTAGAATAAAAGTGATTTTGAGGGATTTTCATGAAATATTGAAGGATTTTCCTAAGTAAAATGGAATTTTACTTAGAAAAAGATTTTTGAGAGGTGAATGAATGTGATAATGGATGATTTCAAGTACTTAGGTTTTTTCAATTATTGGGTCGAGGGTCCGGTCCCTCCAAAAGTCAAGGAAATGCCTTGAGCCCCTTTAATCTTCAAATACCTTAGTGCTTAGGGAAATTAGTGAAATGTTTAGGGAAAATGAGAGGGGAAGTTAATAATCTTGACTTTGCTTTGCTGTGAACTTTTCCAATATAGTATCTGCCTTTGCACTTGTAATGAAAGTAAAATTGAACACATTTAGAACCATCATTCATCACATGTAATTCTGCAACAACATCTACCTACCCTACTTACTTTACCCTACCATTTTCTCTTCTTTATTAGGGTGCACTTAGACTGGCAAACCCTTATCAATCTTCTTTTTCTTTTACATGGCAAACCTATCTAAGTCTACACTTATTACATCTAAGGGCTCAGATTAAACTGTTGAGCATCTTTTATTAACTCTACCTATCTACTTATCTGCCAAGATTAAATTGTTTGGCCAGATATTTATTCTCTATTCTACAACATGAAATTGAAAAATGAATGAGTCAAGTTTAAATTGTTTGACTCTTCATAAATTGTGGCAAAAGTTTAACAAGCTGCACACAATTGCTTAATACAGAAAATGAAATAGTAGTGGCCTTTAGACTTGCACACTTTCCTTGGCCTATCTTTTGGTGGGGTTCACTTTCTTTCACTTTTTTTGGCCAATTTTATTTTTTCACCCTTTGATTTTTCTTTTAGGGTATACCCTCTTTACATTTTTTAAATTTTTTTATTTTTTGAAAATATGGAACACCTTTGCAACAAGAAAAAGGTTTGAACATATTACATAGTTCAATAAACCAATCATGAAAAATGACACCTATTGGTATAGGAGTCTAACAGGGAGGAAAAATCATAAAGTGCTTGTATGATCTCATCATATAGACACTCTTCATCCCCATACAAATTTTCAAGAAACTCAATGAAATTTTTAGAAATCTAACAACAACTATCAATGATTGAGAAGGAAGAATTAGAGCTTTTATAATGTTAGAATGAAAGTCCTTTAGAGAATATAAAATATCAGATGGTAGAATCTCATACGATTTCCTTGCTTGTTCCTCCAAGGTAGCCATAAACATATTCAGTAGACAATATTAAGGAAAATCAATCTTTATTCTATGAATATGAAAATGATATTTGACCAAATTTAAACAAGCATCTTCTCCATCCTAACCTTTAAAATTTGGCAGTCCTCTTTGCCAATCTATATAAGGAATATGATTTAGAAAACTAGGAATATGATCTCTATTCGTAGGAGCATACCTTCAAGAAGTTGAATCCATTTTGACAACAATGAAGTCACCAATAAGTTCTTCAGATTACTAGTCCTTGAAAAATGGAGTCGCCATGATCCCTAGTATGGCCGCCATAATGTTCTTTGTTTTTTGCACCTCGGTTCTCTGCAATTTTTAATCAGCCTTCACAAGCACTAGGGCCTATCACCCACAGGCCTAGAATTCTATGAAAAGTATTACTACACCCAAGGAATATTTTTCACTTCATTCGAGGCAATGGCACCAAAACATTATCACTCCACCAGTTTTCTGAAGGCTAAGAAGGAGTTTGACAAAGGTAACCACATACCACTTTCACCTAGTATCTAGCCCTACTAGGCTGAGAGGGCTCTCTCAATGAGATCACAACCAAGGATTGACTATGAAATTAAATATATTAAGCTAGATATGATATTATGAGGTAATTTTTGAGAAATTTAAGGTTTAATTTTGGATCAGGGATGAAACCAGGTAGCTACGTCTAGGTATCAAAGGGTTTACAACTACAAAGATATAAAGGAGAAAGGTAGTAGTGGATCTATGATGGGTTTATGGTTTTTTGGGTATGGTGGTGAGTCTGAAAAGGTAGAGGAATTTAATGAGCATGTTCATTCATGAATTCATTAAACTGGAAGCAAGAAACACAAGATGAAATTTCCATATAAACAGGGCTAAATCAATAGATTTTTTCCTATAAACTGTAACGAAAGACACTAAAGGTTCAAGATATGAAAGAGGAGCTATAAATCATTCAATAAATACTATAACAGAGAAGATACATGATCATAAAATCATTGCACATGAATTCCTAAATAATAGTTGCAACTGCATCCTTTGATTTCTGAAAATGTGAGTGAAAGTACAAGCTACAAGATTGCAATCATCTGATGTCCAATGAGTCAAATGACTCTAAAAATGATATATATAGACCAAAAAAACCTCTCCCCTCTCTCAAGCATCGAATCCATCAATTTTGGAGTTGATTACATGATATTCTCAACAAAACCCTAATCTGTAGTGGAGGTCAAACAATTCACCTCATCATAGGAAACTAGATATATTTGACCATTTAATTACATTAAAAATCATGTATCTACCATATTTCACTATTTACGAACTCAATTACACCTCATGACATCATCATTCATCAATTACATATGTAAAAATTCAAACCAAGTCAAACATCCTGTGAAAAATGTCTTATGGAGAAAGCATAGCAAAATCTAGAGAAAGCATAGCGAAATTGGTAGAATTGGCTTTAGGAGGCATTCCAGAGGTCAACATCCTAATATGAAATATTACATGGAAATATCTAGATGGATGCTACATGATAGCCTCATCAAGCACTCAAAAAGGTGGCTTCTAGCCCTCAAAATATTCATTCTTCCAAGAGTACTCAGAAAGCGTAGCGAAGCCTCCAAAAACAGGGTAGAAAGGTGATTTTTTGCATGTTTTCAAGAATTTTGACCCTCCAAGGGTGGCTGACATGGCTCAACCATTGAATAGGATTGATTTAATCATAAAGAGGAATCCAAAAATGAATATTTTTCATGAAATCCCCCCCCACCCCAACAAAAGCGTAGCGTGGCCCATGCTATGATTTTTCCAGTGTGTCTGGTTTTCAAAATTTCAAAATTTGACCAAAATCTCGTAAATTTTCTATTAAAATAGGGCTCAAAGATAGCTCAATATTTCTATAACCATAACTCTGTTTGGAAAACCGAGATTGATTTTTTTCCTTTGCAATGTTGTGAAAAAAAACCTCCTCCAGTTTGTAACAATACTTTCATGCTTGGTCAGAATCAAAGTTGAAAGTTGATTGCTCAAAAACTGGAGAAAGCGTAGTGTGCGTGGAGAAATCATAGTGAGCTGTGGAAAAATCACTTTTAGAGGCCTTCTTGAGGTTCAAATCAAGATATAAAGTTACCATTGGAGATATTAGGAATTTCTCTACATGGTGGAGTCATCAAGAATTTCAAACACCTTCTCCAAACCCCTAAAAATTTGTCTTGAAGTCAAGTTGTCCAGAAGTGCAGAAAACCCCAGTTGGAAATTGTATTTTTGGATTTTATCCCAAATCATAATATATGTGTATAAAATGAAGGATATTTTTGTTCCTTCATATATGATGGAAAAAAACCTCTTTCATATTTGTAATATTCATCTATTTTTGGTCATAAACACATTTTCAAGAAAAAATTTTCATGTGTGCACTGTAAACCCTAGGCACCCCATAACTTGGAAAAGTGAAGCTATGATTTCTTTGAATTTGGAAATGCTTCGAAAGTCGATAGGAAATAATCTCATGTGTTTTTATTGGTTCATATCTTGACATTTTGTTTCCCTTGTTGTAAGGTCTCTTATTTCCCTACATATGTACTTTGCATGGGGAAAACCCTAATAGTGAAAAAGAAGGGAATGGAGAAATGGAGTAGCATGCAGGGGTCAGGAGAGGGAATTGGGGATGGAAAAAATCAGGGAATTAGGGAATGGTGTTAGGAAAGTTTAGGAAGTGGAATGGAGTGAATTAGGGTAGGAGTATACCTAAGGAATTCTATTACATGTCTAGGTCTAGGAGGATGCCAAAATGCAATATTAGGCTAGTGGTGTGGTGTAGGGCCTAGGATTCGGATGTAGAAGCTTAGGGAGTGAAAGTGAGGGGGTGTGACAGCTTCAGGGAGTGTATTTGGATGTGGGGAAAGGGAAAATGACTATGGGAAGGTTAATTGGACTTGAAATTTTTGAAAAGAGAAGCTCTCCCACAAAACGCAGCGTGGCACCTTGTGGTCACCTGTTTAGTGTATTCTTGGATGTTGAAGTGCTGAGGTTTCCTTTGTAGGTGAGTGAGAGATCCTCTTAAATAGGATTAATGAGAAATATGAAATTGAATTGGTATTTTATCGCTTTTGGTGGTATTTTTTCTGCATAGTAGTGGGATGACCCACTACATTTATTTTCACTTTACTTTCGAAAACTTGCAGCTTTGAAACATTCTCATGAAACTTTAGAAAAATAGGAACTTATTACATATTTGAAACATTAATTACATTTGAAATCCATCTTTAATCAACAAATTTACCTATTTCCTCTCCTCATTTCCGGATTTTATGCATGGAATGACATATTTGGTGACCTTGAACCCTAATGACCTAATGGAGACATTGATATGAATGAAATCGTGATGATGTTGACTGGAGTGATGATGATGATATTTTATTTTATGGTACACTCAACTGAGTGATGACAAGGACCATCATGTAAAATTTTTTAAAGGAGTGGAAATAGCCCTAGACACACTAGCGAGTGACCAAATTTTTTCTTGAAGACCTAATGAAATGACAAAAAATTGACTTTGAGAACCTAACAAGAAATGATAAGGGCCCATTTGATCACTGGTGATAGGCCGAACAGACTGACACTAACACCTACAACAACACATTTGAATGTACTTCCATTCAAATCATATAATATCATTTTTTTATAGACTGGTTGTATTTTCACAGGACCAAAGTAGATTTCTATGACAAGGTAGTGCTTGGATGGTAATTGGGAAAAGAGAATATTTCAATGAAAGAAGAAGCCTAAATCAATGAGGATGGTCATATCTATGTAGGATAAGCACAGTTGCAAGAAGGGAAGTGTGATTTATGTGGTTCATATTTCCATTGACAAGAGTATGGATGTTGAGGATGCATAAATATTCAAGAGCTACCATGTATTGCTATCATTTCCAGATGTGTTTCCAGCAAAGATTCCATACTTTCCTCCTTATAGAGAAGAATACCTTTCTATTGAGTTGGTACTAGGGGAAACAAAAACATCAAAATCACCTTACAGGATGAGCACACCAGAGTTGGTAGAGTTGAAGTTGAAATTGAAGGAAATTCTTGAAAAGAAATGCATTATATCAAGTGTATCTCCTTGGGGTGCAACAATATTTTTCGTAAAGAAGAAGGATGGTACTCTTAGGTTGTGCATTGATTATAGGAATATGAACAAGGTGATGATTAAGAACAAGTACCCATTTTCGAGGATTGATGACTTGTTTGATGAGTTGAAGGGGGAAACAATGTTCTGAAGGATCTATTTGAGATTAGGATACCATTAGTTACACATTAAAGAAGAGAAAATATTCAATACTTCCTTTAGGATGAGGTATGGGATTATGCATTTATTTTAGTTCCATTGAAGTTGACTAATTCAATAGCTACTTTTATGTGCTTGATGAATAGTGTGTTGCATCCTTATCTATAAAATTTTGTTATTGTATTCATTGATGACATCCAGATATATTCTAAGAATGAGGAAGAGCATGCCGATCATTTAGAAGTGGTTTTGAGATTGCTAAGAGAGTGTGAGTTGTATTCCATGCTTAGAAAGTGCAGCCTCTTTCAGAAAAAGGTACACTAATTGGGACATGTGACTTCCAAGGATGGCACAATAGTTGATCTAGAACGTATAAACACTATCATGGAGTGGGAACCTCCTAGAAATGTGGATAAGTCAGATCATTCATGGGAATAGTAGGTTACTACCATATGTTCATAAATACCTTCTCACACATTACCTATCATATTACATCATTGTAGAGAAAATATAATAATTTTGAATAGACAGAGGAATGCGCAGCTAGTTTTGAGAAATTGAAGTAGCTGTTGAAAAATGCTCTAGTCCTTAAGATTACAGATCTGGATAAAGAGTTTTTGGTATTTACAAATTATTACAAGAGAGGACATGGTGGATTCCTTATGTAGCAAGTATAGGTGGTATGCTATTATTCCAGGAAACTGAATGAGAATGAGAACTATGTGACTCATAATCTTGAGTTGGAATCTATTATTCAAGCCTTGAATATGTGGAGAAATTATGTTCTTGGCAAGAGGTTTGTGTTGATGAGCGATCACAGTGGGTTGAGATGCTTTTTTGATCAACCAAATTTGAATGAAATTCAAGCTAGATGGTTGGATACCCTTAGTGAGTTTGAATTTGAGATCAGATACATTAAGGGAAGGGAGAACATGGTTGCGGATGCTCTCAGCAGGAAAGTGTAGTTACAACATGTTGCAGAAGTGAGGTCATATGGGACAGATTTACAGGATCAGATCTTATAGGCTAGAGAGTAGGATGACTAGTACATGGAACTTATGCACATATTAAAATAGGGTACATGTGATTATGATGTGGAATATTGTCTCACAATAGATGGATTTGTGATATTCAGGGAGAATATCTATGTGCCCGATGAAATTGAGATAAATAAGATTATATTGAGGGAGTTTCATGCGAAACCATATTCATGTTCCCCAGGATATCAGAATTCATTGATAATAATGAATAATTTCTACTATTGGTCGAAACTGAAGAAGGAAGTGGAAGAGTTTGTGGCTAGGTGTTTAGACTATCAGCAGTTTAAATCAGAGTGTAAGCACCCCGATGGGTTTCTTAAACCTATTCCAATTTTGGAATGGAAATGGGAGGTCATTTTCATGGATTTCATTACTGTTCTTTTGAGGAAATATAGGCAACATTATTCCATCATGGTGGTGGTAGACAAGTTGATCAAGGTAACTCATTTCATTCCAGTGAAGACTACTTATTCAGCCAGTGAGGTAGAATAGGTCTTCGTCGGGGACATCATGAGATTGCATAGTGTTTAGAAGAAGATTTTGTCAGACATGGATATCAATTTCACTTCCAAGTTTTGGAAGGATATTTTTTCAAGTTTGGGGATAGAGTTGGCCTTCAGTACAACCTATCATCCATACATATATGGATATACTGAGAGGGCCAACGTGATACTGGAGGATATGTTGAGGATGTATGTAATGCATCAGTAGAGGAGATGGGAGGAGTACCTTCCATTTGTTTAGTTTTCTTACAATAACGGCTATCAGGAGTCACTGAGGATGAGTCCATTTGAGGCACTATATGGGAAGAGTTGTAACACACCCATCAACTGGAGTGATCCAGTGAATAAGTTACTTATTGTGCTAGAGTTGATGGCAGACATGGAAAAAAAATGCAGGTAATCAAGAAGAATATAAAGGAAACATAGAATAGGAAGAAATTTTATGCATACCAGCACAAGGAATTTAAGGAGTTTCAAGTTGCGAGCTATGTGAATCTGTGCATCAAGCCAAAGAAGAGTTCCTTGAGCATTAGATCATGTTCCAAGTTGGCACCATGGTATTGCGGGAATTTTGAGATCTTTGAGAGGGTAAGACGAGTGGCCTAAAAACTTTCACTATTTCCGACAGTGAAAGTCCATTATGTTTTTGATGTTTCATTACTTAAAAGATATGTATATGATATTGATCATGTTATTGATTGGTCTATATTGATGGTGGAAAAATAAGGACAATTCCAACCAGAACATCATTTTGTATTGCAGCGTAAACATCTTATGCTTCGGAACAGAGAAATTGAGCAGGTTAAAGTGTAGTGGAATCACTTTGGGTCCAATGAAGCTACATGGGAGATAGTTGATCAGATGTGAGATATGTATCATTCATTGCTTACAAGTGGAGGAAAATGATTTTTTGATATTGTACATATTTATGTAAGGTTTCTACTGTAAATACTGAAATGAGCTACGTTATAAATATCCAATAAGCAGTATGGTTTTCATGTTGTCATGTTTTTCATGATGGTTTTGATTTTGAGTAGGATGTTATGGTAAATACTATAATGATATGGGTTATAAAGCTCCATAGGAAGTATGCTTTTCGCTTTGAGTGGTTTTTATGGTTGTAGGTGTCACATAACAACGAGAACGATGTTCCCCTAAGGGGGAGGGGTCTGTAACAGACCCGAGTTAAAATTTCATGTAATAAAAGTTAATAAAGGAAAAATAAGACCATGGACAAGGGACACTTATTCGAAGTTGAATGTTGGGAAAAATATCCTAGTGGAAATCACTTGTTGTGTTTTATGGCTAAGGGAAATTGGAAAAGGCAATGGAAAAGGCTTTAGAAATGCAAAAGATTATTTTTTTCATGTATTTATTAAAATACGCGAAATTAGGAGAAAAGTTAGGTAAAAGGTCACATGTTGCCTGTGAGGAGGAAAATGAAGGAAAATAAGGGAAAATTGAAGCAATTAGAGGCCTCACCAATAAAAATACCTTAGGGCATCAACTGGTAGCCTTATGTTAGTTAATTTGGAAATTGTCGGAGAGAGGAGAAGAGCACCAGGAGGAGAAGGAATTAAAGAAAGAAAAGGAAGGAGAATGAAAGGATTGATAAAGCAAGGGAAAGTTGGATCAAGCAGTTTCAGCGGGAATACTTGCAGGAAATAGGTTGTATTTATGATTTCATAAATTTGTTTCACATGAATGGTATCTGCATGTTGGTATTTGTCTCTTTTGTTGTCATTACCATGGGTTTTTCCTGGTTAGAAAATGGATTTTAGCCTAGCCTTTCCATTTCCGGATAACCATGGTGTTATGAAACCAACTCCAAAAATAGAAGAAAAGAGAGATCAATGCCTTAAAAATAAGCCAATTCAAGGGGGAAACCTCATTTACATTACATAAATGAATAATTATTGGATGATTCAAATGAAAAAACCTCGTTTCTATATATAGGATTCCATGGGACCACAATATAATCCTAGTCCAGCTAACATTAATAATGTAAGGGCACAACAATAAAAATAGTGTGGTTTTATGGGGCATAATAACAACAATATGGGGATTACAGGGGTACAACAATAACAATAAGGGGGCTACACTAACAAAAATAAGGGAATACACTAGTAACATAGGGACTCCTTCAAAAAATTGTTGTTCTCAATGCTTGAGTAGCTTTAGATGCTTCTGTATAAAATTCTCATCCTCCCATGTGGAATCTTCAGTGGGTAAGTTCTTCCACTTGATGAGATACTCTGAAATTGATCAATTTCGTAGTTGTCGAGTTCTTTTTACTATGATTTCTTCAGGTTCCAATATGATTTTTACTTCCTCATCAAGTTCTAGAATTTTGTCACCTATAACCTTCTTTAAGCACGAAACATGGAAAACTGGCTGCACTTGGGAAGAAGTAGGAAGCTCCAATTTCTATGCCATAGTACCAATCTTTTGCAACACCTTGTAAGGACCATAGTACTTTCACGATAATTTATTATCCCTCTTAGCTTGCTTGAGGGACATTTGTTTTTATGGTTGTAGCCGTAAAAATAACCAGTCTCCAACATCAAAACTTCTCTCGCTGTGATGTTGATCTGCCTGTTGTTTCAGTTGATTTTGTGCCAAATTTAGTTTATCCTTTAAGAGTTGGAGAAATATTTTTTTATGCTCGATGTGATCTTCCCCTTCTTGAACCTTAGAATTTCCTCTTAAATATGATGTGATGGACAATATATGATATCCATAAAGTGCCATAAATGGGGTCATTTTTGTTGCAGTATGGAAGTAAGTTCTATACCACCATTTAGCCAGAGGTAACCACTTGAATCATTGTGTTTGTTTATCATATAAAAAATAACGAACATATCCTTCCAAAAATTTGTTCACTATCTCAGTTTTCCCATCAGATTGAGGATGAGAAGATCAACTATGGAATAGTTGAGTACCCAAAGAAGAAAATAATTATGTCCAAAAATTTCCAGTGAAAATGGGATCTCTGTCGCTTAAAACAATATCTGTGTTTACATGTAGCTTTTGAATTATTTCCATAAATGTAGTAGAAACTATACTCACTTTAAATGGATGAGATAATGCACAAAAGTGTGCATACTTGGTAAGTCTATCAAATATTACCATCATGACAGTCTTTACCTCAGACCTAGGTAAACCTGTGATAAAATCCATTGAAACCTCCTCTAAACATTCACCTAGAATGGGTAGAGGTTGTATCAGACCCGGGGTCTTAATTGTCTCAACTTTATTTTGCTGGAAAACCAAAAATTCTGCCACAAACTTTTGAATATCATATTTAAGGCCATCGCAAAAAAATTCTTTCGTCACCCTGTGGTAAGTTTTTAAAAATATTGAGTATCCTCCTACATGAAATATGTGCAATTCCAAAAGAACCTTTTGTTTTAGCTGGGAATTCATACAAAGATATAAGCGATCTTTGTACCATAAGGAATAATTTTTCCAAATATATGTACAAGAAGTACTGATATATTGCTACAAATTTTTAAGGAGTGTCCACACTTCTTTGTCATTCTTCCATTCCTCCCTTGCTTCGATTATACAATCTGGTTGGATAATACAAATGGAACAAAGCAATGCTTTCAACTCCTCATCCTTTCTTGAGAGTGCATCTGCAACAACATTTAACTTCCCTTTTTTGTAGATGATTTCAAAGTCATAACCCAACATCTTTGTGACCCGTTTTGCTGCTCTTTTGATTATAGTCTTTGTTCCAAAAAGTATTTAAGACTATCATGATCAATTTTGAACTTCAAGTGTCTTTCTATTAGGTAAGGTCATCATTTCTTTAGTGCATGTAGTATTGCCAACATTTCCTTCTCATAAATAGCTTTCTGTAAGTACTTTCCTTTCATTGGCCGAATTTCAAAAGAAATGGCTCTCCTTCTTGCATTAAAACAAAATCAATTCCATTTCCTGAGGCACATTCCACAGTAAAGGTTTTTGTGAAGTTTGGCATAGCTAAGACCAATGTTAGGCACATTTCCTCTTTAAGATGTTCACATGCCTTAGTTGCTTCAGGAGTCCATGAAAATGAATATTTCTTCAATAATGTTGTTATAGGTGCTTCTATTCTCCCATAATTCTTAAAAAACTTGTGAAAATACCCTGTTAACCCGATAAATCCTCGCAACTACTTTATGGTTGTGGGGAATGATTGTCCAAATTTTTTTTTAGATATGGAGAAATAGATGATTTTGATGTTGAAACTTCTAGTGAGCATAATTGTGCAATTACGCCTCATTTTCCTTTAATTATAAGATTTTTCATGACATTAGAGCTTATTATCTTTCTCGGCTTCCCTGCGATACCCCGTAATTCAACTTCCTTTCCTTCTGAAAAAAATTCAAGAAAATTTCTTGAAAAATAAAAGCTACCGTCCCCAAAGATTGTTACTATTGTACTCCTAGTACAACATAAACACCTCCCATTGGAATGGAAATTATTGGACTATTCAATACATATTACCCCATCATTAGCTTGATATTATTGCATTTTCAAATAAATTTATAGTCCCTCCATTTGCAACCATCACTTGAAACTCTGGTACTGGGTATAGTTAGAAATTCAATTCCTTGTCTACCTTATAATGAATAAAATTATGGGTACTACTTGAATCAATCAACACTATTACATTTTTCTTCTTGATATGTCCTTCCATCTTGAGAGTTTTAGGAGTGATAATTCTTTCCAATACATTACAAGATATGGTCAGAAGCATTTCTTATTTATATAGGGTTGGTTCTTGGTGTATATCCTCTTCTTTTGAAGTTTCTTGTTCATTTTCTTCCTCCTATTAAAAACCTATGTAGAATAATTTCATTTAAACACACTTATGACCTGACGCAACAAAAATGAAAGTCAGCCCCACGGAGAGCTGGTCAACTATAACGTGGCTCTATCAGCATTTCCCTTCTGGTTTATCCCACATGGCTGTTTATATTCCTTTTATTTTATTTATCAATTTCAAAGAAATTGACAAATAAACATATTCGCAACTTTCGAATGTTATATTATATTCCTGGCTTATATATATTATCTCTGAACCTTATAATCAAGGGTTAGCCCTTCGCGCTTTATATAAATCCACCGCTCTATTTTGAATAATTTACTGTGTAATAAACCTTGGCTCCGAGCCCCACCTCTACGACCAATCGCCCAATCAACCACACCGTAGCTTAGTTAAATGTCGGGCAAGTCCATCGGGCGACCAACGTTAGATCGCAAGGCTCTAGATTGACGGCACGTAGGCATATCGCGTGACATCCTGGTACGAAATATAACATGCAATGGTGCGCTTTGACAGCAGTTTTCCAGGGGTCCACCTCGCCACGTGTCAATTACTCTGTGGAATCGCTCGCGTTCAGAAAATACTATCTACTCTGCAAAAGCGGTGCGATATGGGAAATCCGCCTTTGAAAATCCGCTTGTGGTTTTGGTACAGTGATTAACCAAGGCCACGTTAGGGTTATGTTATTCCTTCTTATTCAGTTAACTCAGGTCAATCCTTGGCAGGGTTTCAATTAGCAACAAATGTGATTCTCTTCCGACGGATTTTCACTATCTAGGGTAATGTTAATCGACCACAATTTTACATAGGCTCCTTCTATGAATGGAGATTTATTCAGCAGAGCTTGTTTAACAACGAAGGATTTTCTACACAGACCACGCCTGCGGGCGGGGGTTAAATTCACAGGGTTTGCTCGAATAAATTAAGGGACACAACAGACAGAGATATGTGGAAGTTATACAGGAGTTCAATTATACATGCACAGAGCTCATCACTTCGCAATTAAACAATCTCTTCACAATTGAGAATTCAAAACAACTCTATGGCAAATGGGCACTGAAATTATTTAATTAGAAGCAACCGACCACGCACAGAGTTTTATTGCAAAAATCTCTTCTCTTCCTCCCTTATTTTTTCAATACATCCGAGGGATTACATTTATATACACAAACATATGACTCTTCGGTTCCTCTGAGAGGACCGTTCTAGAAATCAAAGGTCTAATTAAAATTCATTCAAAAAATTGAAATATGACATATGGCTAACTATTCAACTTCCACTAACTCTAACTGATATAAATAATACAGTCAACTGAGGTATTGACACCTAGCTGTTACAACTCAATTTTTTTCTAACCCTCCTAGCCACAACATGTGAAAAAAACTCCTACATTGCTGGCTAGTGTCTAATGCCCCTGCATCAGACTCCTCAGGGAAATTTTCTTCATGGGCTCTTGTTCATGAGCTCTTCCACTAATCTGCCTATCTTCTGCAACATTTCTTCAGTCATCCAAGTGGCATCTTCCCCTGGCTTGTCTTTCCATTTGATCAAGTACTGAAAGTACTCTTGTCCTCTGGTCCCTCTGAATGGTCTTTTATCTAATATCTTCTCTGGTTGAAATGGTTGCACTGGAGGTAGTTGTTCTCTCCACTCAATCTGTTCCTTGTCTGCTGATCCTTCTTCTGCACCATCATCTTCATACTTGTACAAATCTGCAACATTAAAAATGGGAGATATTCCAACATCAGGAGGTAATTCAATCTCATAATCATTTGCAGAAAACTTCCTAAGTATCTTGCATGGCCCAATCTTTTTGAACTTCAATTTGTTGTACTGCTTCTTCGGGAATCTCTCCTTTCTCAAGTGTGCCAAAACCTAATCTCCTACTTCAAAATGAACTTATTTTCTGCTCAAGTCTGCTCCGCTTTTGTATCTGATGCTACTGCCTTGTAGTTGTTGTTTCACTTGTTCACGTATGGCTCAGATCTCTGAATCAAATTCCTCACCATCTGCACTCCTCAGTTCTGCCTTTCCCAGATTTCTCAACTCTGATATTCCTCTGGGGTGCATTCCATAAACAATATGGAATGGTCTCTGCCTTGTGCTCTTGTTTGGTGAGTCATTATATGCATACTCTTCCTGAGGAAAAATATGATCCCTGGGATGCTCTCCTGCAAGACTTCTCAAAAAATTTCCCAGACTCCTATTCACTACCTCAGTTTGTCCATCAGTTTGGGGATGATAAGCTGAGCTGAAACTCAGTTTGGTACCAATTTTCTTCCACATTGTCCTCCAAAAATAACCCACAAATCTGGTATTTCTGTCTCAAACAATACTCTTGGGAAACCCATGCAATCTAACAACTTCTTTGAAGAACAAGTTAGCAACATGGGTGGCATCACTAGTTTTATAGCATGGAATAAAATGTGCCATTTTGGAGAATCTATCCACTACAACAAAGACTGCATCATTCCCTCTCTAAGTCTTGGGAAATACTAGAACAAAATCCATACTCACCATGTCCCAAGGCCTGTCTGGAATAGGCAAGGGAGTGTACAATCCTGCATTTTGGCTTCTTCCTTTACCATATTGACAAATCTTGCAATTCTTCACAAACTTGTCCACTTCTGTTCTCATCTTAGGCAAGTAATAAAAGTGACTCAGCTGCTCATAAGTATTATCAGTACCAAAGTGCCCAGCAAGTCCACCACTATGCTTCTCTTTGAACATTTTGGTACACACAGTTGGCTTCTTCTGAATAACAAATCCTCTTGCAGGAAATAATCCAGCCACTGGCTTCTATTTGTTAAAATAGGGTTACTACATGCCTCAAATGCTTCTTTAAAATATGGATCTGTTTTATACAATTATTTCAGAAAATCAATTCCTACAACTTCAAAATTTGTTTCTTGAACAAGCATGTTCCTCCTACTCAAAGAATCAGCTACTTTATTGGCTTGACCACTTATATGTTTCAGAACAAAATTAAACCCTTAGAGATACTGAACCCATTTGGCATGCTTATGTTTCAACTTGGGCTGCTGTACAATATACTGCAAAGAATGATTGTCAGAATATAATACAAATTCCCTGGACATCAAATAATGTCTCCACTTATTCAGTGCCTAAACAATTGCATAGAATTCCTTCTCATAAGAGGAATACTTCTTTCTAGTTTCATTCAGATTTTCACTGAAATATGCCACGGGCCTATCATCCTGACTCAACACAGCTCCAATGGCCTCTCCACTGGCATCACACTTTACTTGAAATGGTTTAGTAAAATCAGGAAGAATCAAAACAAGCTTCTCATTTATCTTTTGCATCAAAATTTTAAAATTTCTTTCTGCATCAGCAGTCCATTTAGATGGTTGTTTTCTCTTCTTTATTGTCTCAATTATGGGTGCATTGATCTTACTGAATTTTCTTATAAACTTTCTGTAAAAACTAGCAAGTCCATGGAAACTTCTTACCTAAAAAACATTCCTGGGTGAAGGCCACTCCACAATTGCCTTAACCTTTTCTGGGTCCATCTTCAATCCTTCTGCAGAAACAAAAAACCCCAAATACAACAACTCTTCCTTCATGAATGAGCATTTCTTCAAATTTATCAGCAGTTTCTCTTGGTTTAGCTTCTTCAAGACATGATTAAGATGCCTTAAATGTTCTTCCTTAGTTCTGCTGAAAACTAATATATCATCCAGGTACACTATCACAAATTTTCCAATGAACTCTTTTAATACCTCATTCATAAGTCTCATAAAAGTGCTAGGTTCATTTGAAAACCAAAAAGGAATTACCATCCATTCATACATCCCTTCATTTTTTTTAAAGGCAGTTTTCCACTCATCACCCTCTCTTATTCTAATCTGATGGTATCCACTTTTCAAATCTATCTTTGAGAAATATTTAGCACCACTCAAACATTCCATTAAGTCCTCAACTCTGGGCAAAGGGAATCTGTACCTAATTGTGATCTTATTGATTTCTCTGGAATCAATACACATCCTCCAGCCTCCATATTTCTTTGGGCTCAATACTGCTGGTGCTACACATGGAATCAATCTTTCTCTAATCAACCCTTTGTCCACCAATTCCTGTATTTGTCTCCTGATTTCCTCATTTTCCTTGGGAGTCATTCTGTAGGCTGCCTTGTTTGGCAGATTTGAACCAGGGATAAAATCTATCTGATGACTGATCTTTCTCATAGGTGGTAGCTCATCAGGTAAATCATCCACAACAATGTCACAGTAATCATCTAACATCTCTTGGATTTCTACTGGTAAATCAGAAATCTTTGTAGAAGTAAGAACTACTTTAGGTTTGCAAACTAGAGAAAAACTTACCTCTTCTTCTTCTATCTGCTGCAGATATTCCTTCCCGCTCAGCAACAAGATCTTTGGATCAATCACTCTGCTGGATGGCTCTCCTTCTTCCATGGGTATCAATGTATGATGTACCCCATCCTTGAAGAACTTGTAAGTTTTCTTCTTGCCATCATGCACTGCTGCTCTGTCAAACTGCCAAGGTCTACCCAACAGTATATGACACACATCCATGGGGATTACATCACACAGGACCTTGTCTTTGTATTTTCCCATTTGTAGCTCTATCTCACACTGCTCTTTTATTTTTCCTTTAGTATCCCTCTGAATCTTCTTTCCAATGCCATAGGTTTGACCTGATTTGGATTCTTCAAGGAAAATTTATGCCTAATCTCCCACAATGTCCTAATTATGGTCTGGTTTAGTAGAGATAACATGTATGGCCTGCCACATGTCACTGCTTCCTCCTTTGGCTCTAAAATTTATACACAGTAAACTAAAGTCCATGCACTTTCGACAAATTTTTATAGAATTCAAATCTGATCCTCAGAGTGAGTGTTATGATGATTTTCCCAAGGTCACCTCTTTGAGATGAAATTCAGAAGCCTGAAACAAACCCAACTTCCATAGATCATATCTCGGAAAATACTACGAGCCAATATCTTAAAGTTTTACAGGACGTTCAACCAGATTTCTTCACAAACATGTTTTTGTTTTAGCTTCTAAGCCTTCGTATAAAAAAAATTATAGTGAAAATTCCACGACGACCTCTTTGATGTAGCGAAACCCTAGAATCCAAACCTCTGATACCAAATGTTATGAAACCAACTCCAAAAATAGAAGAAAATAGATATCAACAACTTATAAATCAGCCACTTCGAGGGGGAAACTTCCTTTACATTACATAAATGAACAATTCTTGGATGATTCAAGTTACAAAACCTCCTTTCTATATATAAGAGTCCATGGGGTCACAATATAATCCTAGCCAACCTAACAGTAATATTTTAAGGGCACAACAATAACAATAGTGGGGTTTTATGGGGCACAATAATAACAATATGGGGACTATAGGGGTAGAACAATATAATAAGGGGGATACACTAATAAAAATAAGGGACAACACTAGTAATATACAGACCTAACACATGTTGTGATGGGACTTTTCTTGGTTTGAGCTTTGGATTTCTTGAATATTTTGGATCTGTGTGAGGTTATCTCAAGAAAATTCCTAAGGGCCTAGGAATCCCTTGACTGGTAATGACGGGATGTTCGGTAAATACTGAGGGTGTAGATAGTAAAATTACTCAAGGTATTGGAGAATAAATTCGGAGGCATCTAAGCTCAGTTTGGTTTTGTGAACTTAGCACCAGTTTAGGTGAGATAAAGGTATGGTGAGAGTGGAGGTGGTTTAACCTATGTATTCCCTTGGTTGTGTTTGTATTGGTTTATCCCAGGACACTACAAGGAAAAGTCCCTCTAGCAGATGTTTTTGAGGAACCCCACAGAAAAATACCCTGTACATCCATTTCTAGCGGGGGTTACTAGAGGGGGGTGGCGGGAAGAGGGTTTTGTGGATAGTTTCCTCTCGGTGCGCTTATCATTACACGTTGCCCCGAGTGGTTTTAGTTTTGGCACACCAGACATTGTGCATTTTGTACACACCCGCCTGGTGCGTCTTATTATTCTATAGCACCAGTAGATCTTCTGCGCCGGTGCATTATAAAACATCGTGCCAAAACCAAAACCACCCTGTGCGATAGAAAGAAACCTCATTGGTGCATCATAATACATCACGCAAAAACACAAACTGACCAATGCATTTGTAAGAAACACAACTAGTGCACCTATAAACAATGTGCACTGGTAAAGGGTTAAATTAAAAAACAATTACGGCAAAATAACCCTGATTTTTCATTTTTCCAGTGCTCCTGAGCTCTCAATTACGAGTGCACACCCTACCATAGAACGCGCTGGTGCGCACAAAACATTGCCACACCGAACAGCTTGCGTGACGTACACACACATTCGGGGCCTCCTATTACTGTAACACACTAGTCCTTCACCACTCTTCCGCGCTAGTACATCATAAAACACCAAGCCAAAACAGAAACACATCGGTGCATTCTTATCCAAGAGAACCAGTGTGCTGATAAACCACATGCACCCGAATAGCGTTAGAAAAAAAATAATTTAAGGCCCAAAAATCGGTGCTTTACGACTATTCCACACCGGTGCTTTACGGATATTCCACCCTGGTGCATCACCAAAATTTCGTGCCAAAACTGAAACATCCTAGTGAGCTATTAGGGAACTGCCCTGGTGCATTATAAACAACACGCCAAATTTGACACAACCCGGTGCGGTTGTAGGTAAGCGTACCGATGCACCTATAGAACCCTGCACACCAGAACAGGGTTAAATAAAAAAAAAATTTACGGCCAAAAAACTTCATTTTTCACTTTCCTTAGTGCTCGAGAGCTCTCAAGCACTGGTGCCATTTCCCCTTGTCTGAGTCGCCCTAACATCGGTGCTCTCATTACACCCATTGTGCGCACTGCTGCTCTACATTGGCCACCAATCTCCATCTTGCATTTTGAAAAACGGTAGGCAAATTTTCTTTTGCAATGTTCACAGCCAATATGCCTCCTCAACAATGAAATGTACAGGTATTTTTCTAGTTTTTCCATAATTAATCCTTTTAGCAGATTATAAATTGAAATAACCTTAAAAATAACCATTAAAAAAGAGAAAAACAAAATTTTCACGCGGTGCACCAGAGCTGTTCGGCTCACGCCGGATAGCGGTGCTGCCTGTAAAATTTACAGGCTGCACCACCACTGATGCTAATGGTATCCACTCCGTTTCCGGGGCGGTACCAAAAGGTGCCTTGAATAATTTTAAAATATAAAAATAAAATAAAAAGAGGTGCGCTCATTTATCCAAGCGCACTGTTGACCATGGAAATCACAGTGCGATGCGTTGACGGAATTATCTGCCTCGGTGTATGTCAGCGCACCACATTCTAGATTTCGAGAAGGTCAGCGGTGCGGCCGAGTAAAAGACCGCACCATTGACTATATAATTTTTATGAAGTCGGTGCGCTGACATGACTATACTCGCTAGGGTGTATATTTCAGTCAGCGCACCGCTATTCTGAACTTTGACGAAGTTAACAGTGCTTGAAAAATAGACAATTGCACCAAGGACAGTGAGTTGTATTTCATTAGGGCCACCGAGACTGGTGCTATACATTCTTAGGACACACCGCGACTGGTGCATGACTATTTTATGGCGCACCAACTTGTCTGTTTGTTTTTTTCACAAAAAAAATATATATATATGTATATTCCTAAATACATGTCTGTTTTAATAAAAAAAATTATTTAATATGGAAATGATTCAGAGAGAAGAGGAGGAACAGCAACAACAAGAGGCTGAACAGTATGACATGATTCACCAATGGGAGGCCCGAGAGAGGGAGAGAGATGCATACCCTCCCCCTATTACTGCAGACACCTAGGAGATCCTTAGGCAGGTAGGCCTCCTCAAATTTTATGAGGAGGCTACTTCCATAAAGGCCCATAGTGTGTTTTTGAGATATCTTAACCTCAGGTGGAATTCCTACTGACAGGGTTTCCAGGTTGGTACTAACCAGTGGTACACAGCCACTGAGGAGGATATTTATTTTATTATAGGAATATCAAGGAGAGGGTGGATTTTCCCTCATTCCCAAATGTGCCAGCTGGTTGTGTAGTAGGGATTCAGTTAGTTTACTCCTGGAGATACTTTGGAGCACATGCTCTGTTTGCTTCAGAGTTTCCGGTACCGAAGGTCAGTTACGTATAGGTGCGTTTGGTAGATAGGACATGCAGTGCCTATCCCTTATCATTTCGACCATTTCGCACAACACTAGTGATGGGAAACACATTAGTTGCTCACTTTTATATTATGTTGATTCTTTATTACAACAGCCATGACTTGTCAGGTGGTCTAACATTTTTTTGCAAAATTTTTGTATGGTCTTAGATAGATTTCGTGCTCATGCACAAGGGATGGTCAACTTCCCTTTTGCTTCAGAGCTTTTTTTTTTTTTTTTTGAGAGGTTTCCAGAGACGAGGCATACTTTTTTTCGATAGCCTCGTAGGCCGATGTTCGAGACACAGATGCACATGTGGTGGCAGATGATGCCCAAGAGGGGCGAGACTATGTTTCCAGTGAGGATATCGCATGATGCATTGGAGTTGATAGCCAGTGTTGATGAGTGGCATCCCTTCATTATGGTCCCCTATCCCTATGCTGGATTGGATTGGTGAGGGTGTGCTAACATCCTCTTCACAGATGATGAGCTGCCAGATGATAGAGGTAATATTACTATTTTATTTAAATTTATTCTAACATCTTCTTTAACTTGTTTTTATTAAATTGTGTAATGAAATTGTCTAATTATTATTGTGTACTTGTATATATTTTGCAGACATTGGCTCTTTTGATGGCGAGGAGATGTTGGGTCCATCACATGATCTAGGTGTGGATCCTGATGATGACGATCAGGATATGGTTGTTGTTGAGCATGATCATGATGAGGATGAGGCCAATGCAACAAAGAGACGTGATCTTGCTCATCATGGTGCACCGGTGCCGCCTTTTGCTAGGCGTGGTTGACTTGAGACCAGATATAGGATGGATTTGGCCAACCAACTCTATGCATTGATTGTTGATGCGAGCATCAGTCTTGCTCATTACAGAGAGGCATGCCACGTGACATGTATGGCCTGATGCGGCATGTCGTAGGAGCTACGATAGCTATTACATGACTGAGGAGGACTATCCGTAGCTATAGGCGTAGTCGAGCCGCGGAACATGATGGACAGTCCACGAGCAGCGACTCACATGCATCTCATGACCGTTCACCTCACGACGTGCCTGATCAGCATGATGCTCCACTGATAGCATCTGACAGTCATCATGGAGATGAAGTTGGACCATTGACCACATCCAGTCAGTAGCTTGTAGCTACATCGATCAATACTAGTCATGATCATGACCAGGCTGGACCATCTACTGTCGAGGTTGCACTATTGACTGAGCATGCCTCCACTACTACTACTCATATTGATGTTTTACTACCACCAACGGATGAATCCATGAGTACTAGTGATCATGATCATGAGCAGGCTCGACCATCGACTGTCGAGGCTGCATGCAGCTTTACTGAGTAGGCATCCACTTGTAGTACTGCTATTGATGTTGTTATACTACCACCAATGACTGATCCATGAAATTTATATTACAGTTGTATATTTTTAACATTATATATATATATATATATATATATAGTCCATGTATTTTATGTTCATTTAATGTTTAACTTTCATATAGATGTGAATATGTGATAGCATTAATTATTTGACATATTGAGATGTATATTTTATGTTTGTGTTGTGACGATCTTAATATATAATGTTAATTTGATGTTTGAATGTGTTTATTAGTCGAACATGATGTTTGTACGATGGTTATCATGATCGTGATGATGTTTATTAATTAATTTAATATAAAATGACCATGATATTAATTAAATATTATGTCGTGATTGTAATTATAATTTAATTTTTAATTGTATGTAAAATTGTAAAATTGTAAAATTGTATTTGTATTTGTACTTATTGTAATTTACACTGTAATTGTATGTAAAATATTTAATAATGTAAAATTTTAATTGTAATTGTAATATTTAATTTATTTTGAAATGATTGTAATTATCTATATGAAAAATTGTAAAATTGTAATTGTAAATGTAATTGTATGTAAAATTCTAAAATTGTAATTGTATTTGTAATTGTAATTTTAATTGAATTGTATGTAAAATATTTATAAAATTGTAATTGTAAGTGTAAATGTAATTGTATGTAAAAATCTAAAATTGTAATTTTATTTGTGATTGTAATTTTAATTGAATTGTATGTAAAATATTTATAAAATTGTAATTGTAATTGTAAATGTAATTCTCTGTAAAATTGTAAATGTAATTGTATATAAAATTCTAAAATTGTAATTGTATTTGTAATTGTAATTTTAATTGAATTCTATGTAAAATATTTATAAAATTGTAATTGTAACTGTAAATGTAAATGTAATTATAAATGTAATTGTAAATGTAAAAATTGTAAACGTAATTGTATGTAAAATTCTAAAATTGTAATTGTATTTGTAATTGTAATTTTAATTGAATTGTATGTAAAATATTTGTAAAATTGTAATTGTAATTGTAATTGTAAATGTAATTCTATGTAAAATTGTAAATGTAATTGTATGTAAAATTATAAAATTCTAATTGTATTTGTAATTTTAATTTTAATTGAATTGTATGTAAAATATTTGTAAAATTGTAATCGTAATTGTAAATGTAATTCTATGTAAAATTGTAAATGTAATTGTATGTAAAATTAAAATTGTAATTGTAATTCTAATCGTAATTCATGTATGTGAAATTAATGTAAAATTGTAATTGTAATTGTAAATGTAATTCTATGTAAAATTGTAAATGTAATTGTATGTAAAATTAAAAATTGTAACTGTAATTCTAATCGTAATTCATGTATGTGAAATTAATGTTAAATTGTAAGTGTCTTTGTAATTGTAATTTTAATTGAATTGTATGTAAAATATTTGTAAAATTTTAATTGTAATTGTAAATGTAATTCTATGTAAAATTGTAAATGTAATTGTATGTAAAATTATAAAATTGTAATTGTACTTTTAATTGAATTGTATGTAAAATATTTGTAAATTTGTAATTTTAATTGTAAATGTAATTCTATGTAAATTTGTAAATGTAATTGTATGTAAAATTAAAATTCTAATTCTAATTCTAATCGTAATTCATGTATTTGAAATTAATGTAAAATTGTAATTGCAATTTTAATTCTAATTGTAATTGTAAAATTAATTGTAACTGTATGTAAAATATTTGTAAAATTTTAATTCTATTAATGTGAAAATTTTAATTGTATTAACGTGAAATGATTTTATTAAAATATTTAAATTTGTAAATTTGCAAATAATTGTAAAATAACAAATCTAGAATAATATAAATTTTTGTAACATAATAAAGTTTAGAAAATAATGAAAATAAATTCATGTACTTTATAATTATCATTATTTTATTATGATCTTACATACAAAAAAAAGAACTTTATACAGTCTGGTGTGCTTATCATCCTAATACGCATTGGTGCGTCGTATAACTAAGACGCACCGGTGCATCACAAATCTTTCACACCGGTAACGAATAAACGCAAATAAAAAAATGCAACTCTATTTTCTTTAAGTGAAAAAAGAGGCAATTTGAAAAATGGGCGGAAAAATATTTTCGAAAATCTAATTTCATAAAATAATTCCTTAAATACTAAACACTTTTCATTATTTCACTATTTTTGCTAAAATTTTCAGCCAGATATTTGTAGGAGATAGACTTGGACCAAGAGAGTAGGAGGGCATTGTGGAGCAACGAAATACGTTCGAACAGAAGTATTCTGACAATCAGAAACCAAAACTCTGATGATTCAAACCCTATATCATAGAATTTGAAACCATCTCGTGATTAAATTTGATTATTTTTTTTACTTTTTTTCTGCAGTTTTATCCATTTTTACCCTAAACCCTTCATTTTTTTGTTTTTTCCCTTTCTTCTCCCTATTTTTTTTTATTTTAGAATTAGGGTTTTTCATTTTATATTGACATCCAATGCACGGAACGACTTGCATAGTCGGATCCCAATCCATTCGGCCATTGTGTGAATTTTTGAAAAAATGGATTTTTATTTATCGGTGCACCCTGCGTACTATACCGCACTGGTGCAATGTATTATATAGCACATCGAAAAAGTACTGTAGTAAAATAAAATGAATTTTTTTTTCTAAATCCATGTGCCAAATCTGAAATAGGGCACCGATGCTCCATTTAATTTGGAAAGCACCGTATGGTGTATTACACCATTTTTACGGTGCGTTTATAATATGCCATGCACCGTTAGGTCTATTACACTATTTTCTGTGGTGCGTTTATAATACCCAACACACTGTACAGTGTATTATACTTTTTTGTGGTGCGTTGTTAATATCCCCATGCACCAGCGGTGATGTGGACCTCGTGAAAGGCACATCGGTGTCTTGAGAGTTATTTTCTACCTAAAAAGTTGAGAATTTATTTATAAATATATTAATGAATGATATGGTACAGGTTTTAGATTGACAAAGAAATTTCTGACAAGAGATCAAGTAACAAAAATACTGTTAACACATCAAGAAAAGAAAAAAAGGCAAGTTCTTTCTAAATTCCTTAAAAAAATATTATTTTTGAACTATATGTAATTTTAACTAATATGCATTGTTTACTCTGTATCATGAAGAGCCACAAAATGATAAAGTTGGATATGATTATTTTTGATCTAGAACCAGAAGAGCGTAAACGTTTAGTGGAAAAATTGCAAAAGGATGAATAAGCTGAATGAAAAAATACTATCGATCCAATATGAGTTTATTTTTTTAATTATCATTAATAATTTACTTAAAATTATTAGATAACATGTGTCAAGCGGTCTAATAATTCACATTTGTTTTATGTTGTACGTGGACCAACAACTCAGAAAAGAAATGTTGTTCTAAGAAAAGAGAAAAAGTAGAACATGCAAATGAAAATCAATTGCTCCTTAGCTCATCTGGAGTGGTGCTGGAAGTTAACGAAAGGGGAAAAAATTTTACAAAATTTTGAGGGATCTAGTGGAACGAATGTATAGATGTTCTTTCCAACAACAACCACATGCTTCAAATGTAATATGTAATCATTCAATTTTTCGATCATTAGGTACAATAAATAAATAATTTAGCATTAAATATTCATTTCAAGGATTTCCTTGCAGAAAAGAAAAGAAAATGGAACCCATTCAACACATAAAATAGGACGACAAGGAAGAAAATGGTTGATCTCTAAGTTTGTGAGTAATTGTTACTTCCTTATAACAACTTAACTAGATTTCATTTTTGCATTTTTTAAGTTGTTTTAAAAAAATCATCATTGAATGTCTTCAAACAAGTGCTAACATACAAAGAAGAACCATTAGACGAATGGATTGAAATTGGGTTAAATATGGGTGGTGAGTATATGTTGGAATATCATAATTTAATTGTGGAATTTGTAAGCATCTATCGATCTTGTTTTACTTAGCTCCATCTATAATTAATATAAAAAAAACATCTTTTATATTAAATATATGATTTGTTATGGGGTATAAAACTTGCAGGAAACAAAGTATGGAACTACGCCAAAGATGAAATTTTGAAAGATTGCATGGTACATGGTTTTGAAAGAATGTGTATAGTTTATCAGTCAATTGTTGCTATGGTACGTCATTTTTCTATTCGATTTACACTTATGTATATTATTTAATATTGCAATTTTCATTATTCTCACCAATGTATATACACTCATTTCAATTTATTTTTATGTTTGTACATGGAAGGTGAAGAAGAAGAAAACAATGAACGTTGTGAACATAACATTCCTAAAAATAACCCGAGTCATGGAAGTAGCTCTAGCAGTGATAGTAGTTTAAGAGAAGAATGACGATCACTATGTTTGGGTATCAAAGCAAGGCGTTTTATTTTTTGAAATATGTTTGTGAAATCAAACATTTTGTTTAATGTAATGGACATAGTGTCCCAATTGAAAGACAAAGGGATATGAATATTAATTGTCCCATTTTGTATGATAAAGACTGTCTTATTCATATATATTATATATATAATCATAAAATATCTTATAATTTATTCTATTGTGTTCTCCATTGTCGCTATTGCATTCTCCATTGTCATTCTCAAATGCACTAATAAAAATTTAATTCATATGAATATTGTTATAAGATATATAAGTTCCAACTTTTGATGAATAATGAATTTAAAACAATCACAATAATTGGACTATCACAGGTCGATGTTTCTAAAAAAAACAAAATGAAAACTGGTGCGTCTATGTGTCTATACACACGGGTGTCTATATGCACCGGTACGTTTATGATCTATGGGCACCACACAAATACCGATACCAGTTATAAATATTGGTGCGTTTGTTTGATATTGCATACCGAGGCATTTATTTATCTATAAGCACCGGTGCATTTGTACGATCCATGTGCACCGCACGAATACCGATACCAATTATAAATCTCAATGCCTTTCCATGATATGCCACACCAGTGCGTTGATACAACCTATGGGCACCACTCAAATCCCAAGAATAATTAGAATGGCCCCGTGCGTTGTATCAAAAACACTACGCTCGGTGCTATTTTATACTTTATCTCCCCAGTGCATTCTCCTTAGACTGCCCAGGGGTGTTGTGTACATGTACGCACTGGTGTGTTAAAGCCAAAGTAGCACATCGATGAAAAAACATCTGTAATAACCTCTGGCTGCTCATTTTTTTTTTAGTTGTGTTGAATTTCCATTAAAATCTCCGCCAAAACCTCCGTTCCTAGAAACGGATGTGGTAGCATATGTTTTTTTTGACAATTTTGGCCAATTTTATAACACTAAAAACCTCCTTTATAACCTCTACTAGATGGTCTTTTCCTTGTAGTGGGAGATCCCACATTCATACTTTGAATATGGTGTGAGGGTGATTGGCTAAAATAAATATTTGGTTTAGCCAATGTATGGTCAGGTGGTACGTAGAAGTCTCGAACCTCGTTGGCTTTTTCCAATCTCGAATAAGAGCCAAGCTTCTCTTAATTTTAATGAGTAGATTTAATTTTTCTATGTGGATTTAATGGTTGTTATCTAATTTTTATTTATCTGGTTATATGATGGTTATAAGTATGGTTATATGATAGTTCTTAGTCATGGTTGTATTCATGTTTTCACTTGTCACTTAATTCATAATGAATGAAAAAACTAATTGGTGTTATAAAATATAATGTGAGAAGGAAGTAACCCTTCTTGTTAAACCTTAGATAATTTTTCAGTCCCTTACGTTCATACCTTTATTTAGGACATGTAGGTTGTATATTTATTTCAATCCTGGTTGGGGAAGGCCAGGTTAAGTCCTAGTTTCAGTTTTTTTTGTACAAGCATTTTCCCTATGTTAATTTTCATCTCTAGAAGTTTCACTAGGTTCTTGGAAAAAACCAGAGTCCTGGCCCTAAAAGGGTCGTTCATAATTAGGAGTGGTTGACATAGAACTGAGAATATAATTCCATAGTTTCTAGGAAGTAGGTATGTGGGAATGAGTGGAGAATCATAGCCACTTGGATGCCTTGGAAAGGGAGCGAATGGGACTCTAATTCAGTGAAAAAGAGAGTCATCTCAGGGGTTGGACACTTGGAGGGGTTGAGTTTCTCTTAGAGGTCATGTGGTACCTAAGGGAAGTTAGTAAGGTATTAGTTTGTAGACTCCATTTCCTTAAGGTCATATAGGAGTTTGAGTCTTATGATAGTGACACTGAGCTCATGTTTACCACTGGAAAGCTGGTGAAAGTGGGTAAATGTGAGAGGAGGCGATAATAATGCACCAAAGTTGAATTGAAATCTTGACAATGTGAAATGAATATACAAAGGCACACACACAAAATGATTGACTAGAAAATAAGGCTCCACACATGGTTTTTTTGGTCATATGATTACATGTTTTAAAGAATAGTTGAAGTACAAAATTATGCCACACTTTGTGTATTAGGATACATGGAAAAAAGTTGTAATTTCATTATTGAATATTCCAAATATTTATACATTTATTAACATCAAATATGAATTTTAAATTTTAACGAATAAAAAATGTTACATTTTCGTTTTTTATTTGATGGTGTTAACACATTTTTAGGGATCAAGTCCTCCAAATTAGCATGGCCTACATTTTTTATAAACAATAATATTCCTCCTTGAATATTAATAAAATGGGACAAGATAATGTTGGCAATAATTCTTGCAAGTATATTTTATTTTAGTAATACTTTCAACATAGAATTTCATATATCTAGCTTGTTAGATAATTAATTTCTTAAATGTACATCAGGATGAATATGTGCATTTTGAAATAATTCTATAGAGCCCAAGTTAAATATATGCATTTATATATTAATCCTATTATTGATTAAAATCTAGAATTGTGGTATGGCATCACTATTGATCTGAATCTGAATGTTAGTTTTGTTGTGCTAATTTCATCTTGATAATTATAAACACATCTTGATCATTTTCTTCATGTGCATAGGTTTCCTTGAGGTGCTTGTGTGTGTTAAACATGTAATTGCATCAATTTTTATGTTAAATTCAAGAGCCTTTTAACATTGAAACAAAATCATGAACAATAGAAATAAAATGTACAACAAAACATCAAATGATCCATTAACAAAATGTTTTGATGAAGGAGTTCACCCCTCCTGGGCTACATCTCCTTGGTCCTGCTTCCATGGCTTGGGTCTCTATATTAGCTAAAAATGGATAAAATTATTGTTTTCAACCCTCTACTACTCTTGAAAGTTGCTCCAAATTGCTCAGAATGTCCAAATATGCTAGGATAGATTCTTTCTGAGCCAAAATTGGTTGAATTTTGCAAAATTTATGGCTGAATCAAATTTTCGTACGAAAACCCGTCCAAAACTTGAAAGAACTCCAGTTAACTCCACCAAATTTGGAGTTCCGCCAGAAATGGCAGACTCCACCAAACTAACCACATAGGATAAGGGAAGATTAATTAAGGATAAGGGGAGTTTAATGGTGGGTTAGGCACTAAATGCGAGTTTAAAAATCCACATTTAAACATGCGATTAATGTTCGTAAATAAGGTTTAAGGTTAATTAAAACAATGTTAACAATGCATTAACGCTCCACCGGTGGTCTCCGCATCAAGGTCACATGTACCAGGGGTTGGCCCTCACCTTACCCCTGCCATATTATAATATAATAATTAAATATAAGTTGATACCTTAGTTAGTTAAGAACCATTGTGCGGGTATAGTGGTATGTTGTTGCGTTTGCATGGGGGAGGTTGCAGGGTTGACCCTGACCTCCACCTCGCCTCCGATATAAAATTTTACACCACCACATAACTTGAGGGAGGGGGGGGGGGGTGGTGGCACGTGGTGACATCTGGGCTTCCCACATGTCGATACCCAATTGGCCTAGCAATAAACCAATAGAAATTCAACAAATCACCAACCTTAACATCAAATCCTGGAATGACACTTCTCACCATCTGATTCGCCCAAAGAATATTTGACCAAGCTTTGAACCCTCCATAGTCACTTTCCACGTTAGCGGTACGGACTGCTGACTAGGCATTTGTCTGTCATTTTTTTTTTTAAATTTGCATGTTTAAGAAAATGGAAAACATGCTCTCACTTTCACATATGGAGTCAGTTTTCAATGAAGAAAAGTGCACTAGATTCAGGGCGGCAATAAATTCTTCTTCGTTCAGGTTCCAAATGATTCTGACCACCTATATTTTTGAGATTAATACTAAGCACCTGATCATTCCTCCCCACTAAAAGCCTTTTGGACCCTAAAAGGTTACTGTCAATTTTTCAGCATGTGAGGGTACAGTTCCCTCACCTTCTCAATCTCCATCCATTTGGCCTTAGAAGGATTTTTTCCCTTGATTCCCACTTGAAAATATTCAACATTCTCTCTCCTTGAAGTTCTGGTTGGTCTGTCAAGTATGAGATCTTGCTGAAACTCATCAATATATTATGGCGATAAATCATCTATTTATGGCATCTGAACATTCTCTTCTTGATCATCAATCAACAGAGGCTCAAACAATATCAAATTTTCAACATTAACAACAAAGTATATTTGAATATAAGGAGGAAAATATAGCTTAAATGCATTGTTACCAATATTTTCGAGAATTTTAAATAGACTAGAATGGATTGACTTAAGCATTTTACCTTTCCCTTGAAGTCTCTCTTTCCTTATATAGAACCAAAATTTTCACCAACTTGGAATCTATAATCAACACGGTGTTTATTATGCCTTGCCTTGTAGGTGTTTTGACTCTTTTCAAGCTATTCTTGCATTGTGTGATGTATCAACTGAATTTTCTCAATGAACTTCTTTGCTTTATCTATATCAGTATGGCCATCAATAGAAAAATATTTCCGAAAGATGAAATCCAACGGATATCTTGGAAAGTACCCAAGACATGCCTCAAATGATGATGTGTTTGCGGAAGAATGCCTTGCCCTATTATATGCATGCTGAATGTAATGAAATTGTTCATCCCACAACTTGGGATGTTTGCTCAATATCCTCAAAGAATATGAATTATTTTCCTGTTTACCACCTCGATTTGACCATCCGTTTGCAGATGAAAGGTTGTACTTTTATTCAACTTAGTGTCCATCATGTCCCACAAATTTCACCAAAACTTCCCAACAAATCGAGAATATTGATCACTTACAATAGAATTAGGAATACAAAAGTGAACCCAAACATTTTGAAAGAAAAGATGAGATGTTTTTTCAGCTTTAATTTTCTTTTTAAATGGAATAAATATACACAAATTTCTAAACCTATCTACAACTACATAAAAATAATCATGACCTTTTATTGACAATGGAAAACCTCCTACAAAATCCATTGAGATACTCTCCTATGTATGTGAAGGCACTAGCAGTGGAGTGTACAATCCTAGTTTCCTATTGCTAGGATTTATTATTGCACAAAAAGAACAACCTCTAATGGAATGATATACACTATCAAACATGCTTGGCCAATAACAATACCTTTGTAGATTCGCTATTGTCTTGCCTACACTGAAATGTCCAACAATCAATGAAATGTGCACCTCCCTTATGATACTATTTATTTCTCCTTGTGGAATACATAACTTTCCCAAGTGATATAACAAACTATTATTTACATGGTAATATAACTCTTCAATTTGGTTTCCTTGACTCAATTTTGCATACACATCTTGAAATTCATTATCATATGCATATTTTTCAATATAACTTTCATGCAAAATAGAATTGTGCTTAAGTATAATAAATGAATTTACAATAGGAATAGAAAGCATATCAACTACCTTATTGTAGATTCCCTTTTTATACTTGATAACCAAATGAAACCGTTGTATAAATCCCATCGATATGAAGTGTCCTGATTGCTGCAACTTTGATTTGGACTGTATGTACTGAAATAGTTGATGGTCGGTAGGGATAATGGTCTCTTTCCCCATCAAGTAGTGTTTCGATTTCTTTACACTTTTTACCAATGCATATAGCTCTTTGTCGTAAGTGGGATAGTTAGTCCCAACACCATTAAAATTTTCACAATGAAACGAAATGGGCTTACCATGCTGCATGAGTACCGCTCCCATGGTGTAATCACTAGCATCTGTTTGAATCTCAAGTGGCTATGTAAGATCTGGAAGAGCCAATACCAACGTTGAACTGATCTTTTGTTTCAAAGCATCAAATGCTTTTTTCTGCTTATCTCCCCAATGGAAGACTTTCTTGACACTATTCAATGCATGTAACAGAGAGGCAATAGAGGAAAAATTAGCAATGAGATTCCTCCAATATTTTGTTTCCCCTAGAAAACTTCTTACATCCATAACTATATTTGGCTTGGGCCAATTCACAATGACCTCAACCTTAGAGGGGTCTATCTTCATGTCACCTCCTCTAACAATGTTTCCAAAATGCACAAAAGAAGTCTTGACAAATTCACACTTCAACATCTTCAAAAACAACTACTATTTTATTAAGAAATCAAGTACTTTGTTCACATGCATGACATGTTCATATCTTGATTTTCTGAATATAAAAATATCATCTAATTATAAAATGAAAAAATCATCAAGAAATGGCCTCAATACATCATTCATAACTCTCATGAAATTAGTTGGAGCATTGGTAAGACTAGAAGGCATAATAAGCCACTCAAACAATCCTTGTTTAGTTTTAAATGTGGTTTTCCAAATGTCCTCTTTAGCTATTCTAACTCGATGATAACCACTTCATAAATCTAACTTAGTGAAATTCTTTTCATACCTCAATTGATCACGCAAATCATCCATTCTTGGGAGCGGATCACAATTCTTTACCATGATTTTGTTCAATTCACGTAAATCCACACACATGCGCCAAGACCCATCCTCCTTTGGCACCAAGACAATTGGTGAACCACATGGTGAATTAGATGGGTGTATGATACCTTGGTTCAACAATTCTTGAATTTTCTCCTTGATTTCCATGCTCTCCATTATCTACATGCAATACATGCCAATTTCTGGAAGTGGACCATCTTGCTGCAATTGTATCTCATGCTTAATTCCCCTCTTGGGAAGTAACCCATTCGGCTCTTGAAACATATCACCATGATAACTTACCACATCAAACAAATAATATTTAATTGGTCATCAAAACCTTCAAAATATTCATAACCCATATCATTCTTTTTCTTGATCATGAGAAGCACAAAAGTTTTACTTGCATTTACTAGTCCCTTCATTTGCCCTGCATTAACCAAAGATATGTTCAACATTTTGTGATGAGATCTCACAATATATTCCACCCCATCCTTGATAAAATTATATTTGTTCTCATGGAGATAGAATATCGCTTTCATGTCATACAAATATGGGCTTCCCAAGATAATTACTAAAATGTCAAGGAGAACCACATCTAAATCGACTTCATTAATAAAATTTGCAGTAATGGAAAACCTGAATATAAATTTCCTTGTAGAATATAAATTTACATTCTTTAATATCCAACCCAAAGGATATCGCTGATGATGAGGTACAGTTTCAAGGTTAAAATTTTTGATCAAGTATTCTAAGATTAAGTTCGCTTGTGACCCACTATCAAATAATGTGTCAATATTTATATTTAGATAAATGTATTTCGAATTAATCACATAATTAGGATTTGGTCGACGTTTCGAACCATCTAATGTGTTTCATCCTCAAGACAAGGTGAATAAGGAAACCGATCTCAAAGATTAAATAGTATGGATTCATCATTGCTCGATGATAGCTATTAAAACTAGTCGTTATTTGATTAGGTTAGTTAATTAGTTAGAATATTAAAAGTTTTTTAATTTTTAAAAATAATATTCAAAAGGGTCAATGAATGATATAATAATATAATAATTTAATAAAAAATATCAAATTATCAAAGTAATATAATAAGGGAGAAGGGGTAAATAATAGCATAGGGAATAATCTTAAAATATTTAACTTATTAAGAGATATTAATAAAAAAAGGTGAAAGAAAAATAAAGAATAATTTAAAAAATGAGAGATTAAATTTTAATTATTATAATAAGGGGAGAAGGGGTTGTGCCTTGTGTCTTTGTTTCTCTCTCCTCTCTTTGGTTTTATTCCCGTCCATTTTATTTTAATTTTCCTTTTATATTTTTATTCTTATTTTCTTTTTCTCTGGTTTATTTTTTTATGCAATTTTCCTTATGGTAGATATTATCCCTTGAATTATATTATAACATTGATTCAAGGGATAATACGATAAGGAAAATTTCATAAAAACATAAACCAGAGAAAAAGAAAATAAGAGTAAAAATATAAAAGGGAAAATAAAATCAAAGGGACCAGAATACAACCAAAGAGAGGAGAGAGAAACAAAGACACAAGGTAGAAGGAACTCAACGCATGGGGGAGAAGTCACCTGGAGAGGGCCAGAGTCTAGCTCTTCCTTAATTTCCACCCATCATGTCTGTTGAGATTCTTAGGATGTCTCTCAATTTCAATAGCCTCCCTAAGCTTTCTATGATGGAAGTGATCCACCTTAGCAATGGCTTTGGAGTCTTCAATGCATACATGGTGACATGATTTCTCATGAATGCATGAATGAAGCAATAAATGAACTATAAAATTATGAGAGAGAAAGAGAGTATCATGTTCTATAGGAGATGTCCTTCTGTATTTAAAATAAGAGATATAAAAAGTCAATGAATTTTGGATTTTAGTATTCCTATAAAATTTTGATCTATGTCTCTGAATTTTTGGACTATTGTATCTCTCTGCAACCTGGAAGCCATCTCAACACACTTTAGGCCTATCAAAAAATAAACCCTTGTAACCTTGGATATGTGGAATTATGGGTGTTGGAAATATTATGATAGATTTAGCCTCTAGAGCAGTAAATTGTTGGAAATATTGATTAGAAATGTGAATAAGTATTGAGGGAATTATAAGGTATCGTTTTATAACATCTTTTGAAATACTTTTGTAGTCACTATTTTTTGATAAAAATATTTATTTTGTTTTTCATTTTTGGGTTATGTTTAAAGTGTTCTTAACTGGTAAAATAACATTTTTAAAAGGAAATATTGATTCACCCCCCCACCCCTCTTTGTACTTCCAACATATATAAAAAACTGAACTGTAATCAAAATGACATAACAAAACCATAATCCAATGTTAGAGACAACTGAAATGTAATAAAAATAACACATCTAAATTGTGATCACAATGTAATTACATTAATAGAATTGACTGAAAAATACATTTCGTACATACACATTCTGTTGAGATATCATAAAGGTACCAAAGATAAAGTGAGTTGGTACATAAAAACAAAACTCATGCAAATACATCACAAATAATGGACATAATTGTTTTTTATTCTACTAGAATAACATCATAATAAATAAGAACACCGTAATAACCCCGATAAAAATAAAAAAATTAATGCATTCATTAACATACCACATACATTGATGCCTATGAATGAAAATTAACTATAAGGAAAAGACCCTTTAGCGAAGGTTATCAAGGAGGTTTTTAGTGTTATAAAATTGGCCAAAATTGTCAAAAAAACATATGCTACCACATCCATTTATGGTTACGGAGGTTTTGGAGGAGCTTTTAACGAAAATTCAACAAAACAAAAAAAAAGGGCGGCCGGAGGTTATTACGGATGTTTTTTTCATTGGTGTGCTAATCAAGATTTAACGCACCGATGCGTACATGTGGACGGTGCCCCAGGGCGGTCTAAGGAGAATGCATCAAGTCGTTAAGGTATAAAAAAACACTAGGCGTAGTGTTGGTAATACAATTCATGGGGCAGTTATAATTGGTCTTGGGAATTGAGCAGTGCCCATATGTCATATCAACGCGCCGATGCATAGAATTACAGAAACGCACCGGTGCATCCGTTCACACAAATGCACTGAGCGTTATAATTGGTATCAGTATTCATGGGGTGCACATATTTCATACAAATACACTGGTACGTATAGACTCTTAAACACCCCGATGCGCAGAATCACACAAATGCACAGAGATTTATAATTGGTATCGGTATTCGTGCAATGCCCATAGGTCGTCTAAATGCACCGACGCGTATAGACACAAAAACGCCCTGGTGCATAGTATCACACCGAGATTTATAATTTGTATCTGTATTCGTGCGGTGCTAATAGGTCGTAAAAAGGCACCAGTGCGTAGATAGACATAAATGCACCGGAGAGCCATACTGCACAAACGCCTCGATATTTTTAACCGGTTTTGGTATTTGTGCGGTGCCCATAGGCCGTAAAACCGCACCGGGGTGCTTAAGAATACAAGCGCATCAGTGTAAGTATACACGCACTAGTTTTAATTTTGTATTTTTTAGAAACATCGACCTGTGACAGTGCAATTATTGTGATTGTTTTAAATTCATTATTCATAAAAAATCGACACATCCTATAACAATATTCATATTAATTAAATTTTTATTAAGGCATTTGAATGTGATGTTTGGATTTATTTGTTATATCATATCAAAATTATTGTGGTTTTTTAAAATTCATTATTCATCAAAATTTGACACATATATATCTTATAACACTATTCACATGAATTAAATTTTTATTAGTGCATTTGAGAATGACAATGGAGAATGCAATAGTGACAATAGAAAATGCAATAGAATAAATCAAAATATTATATATATATATATATATATATATATATATATATATATATATATATATATATATATATATATATATATATATATATAAGACATTATTTGTCATACAAAATGGAACAGTTATTGGTATCCCTTTATCTTTCAATTGGGACACTATGTCCATTACATTAAAGAAAATGTATGATTTCACAGAAATTTAAAAAAAAATACAATGCCTTGCTTTTATATCCAAACATAGTGATCATCATTTTTCGCTTGAACTGCTGTCACTGCTAGAGCTACTTCCATGACTAGGGTTATTTTCATAAATGTTTTTTTATGGTGTTGATTGTTTTCTTTTTCTTCACCTTCCATATAGAAACATAAAAAAAAACTGTAATGAGTGTATATACATTACTGAGAATAATGAAAATTGTAATATTGAATAATATACATCAATGTAAATCGAAAAGAGATGACGTACCAATGCAACAATTGACTCATAAAATATATACATTCTTTCAAAACCATGTAACATGCCATGTTTCAAGATTCGATTTGTTGGTGCAGTGTCATACTTTGTCTCCTGTAAGTTATATACCCCATAACAAATCATATATTTAATATAAAAGATTTATTTTTTTCTATTAATTATAGATGAAGCTAAGTAAAACAAGATCAATAGATGCTTACAAATTCCACAATTAAGTTCTCATATGCCAACATATTTGCACAACCCATATTTAACCCAATTTCAATCAATTCCTCTAATGGTTCTTCTTTGTATGTTAGCACCTATTTGAAGACATTCAATGATGATTTTTCTAAAAAAACTTAAAAAATACAAAAATGAAATCTAGTTAAGTTGTTATAAGGAAGTAACAATTACTCACAAACTTAGATATAAATCCTTTTCTTCCTTGTCATCGTATTTTATGTGTTGAATGTGTTCCATTTTCTTTTCTTTTCTGCAAAATTAATATTTAATGATAAATTGTTTATTTATTTTACCTAATGATCGAAAAAATCAATGATTACATATCACATTTGAAGCAAGTTGTTGTTGAGGTGGCTCCTCCAGCAATGCAATTTTTTCCATTTGTTTGACCATCTCCTTGTACACCTTTTTGGACATTCCTACTGGCATATTTCTGATATCATCTCATTCATATTTTGAGATTTTCATAATCTTCCTGAAAATTTAACATGACAATAAACTATTTAATTTTTATATTGATATATGAAAAGTAAGTATAACAAAGGTGATATTTATAAATAATTCTAGACAAACATCTAAAGGAATATTACTTTTTCATTCCTTCATTTTTGTTGTTGTACGTTTTTGCTATTAAAAGTCTAACATGTCTCATTGACAAATTCTCTGGAAACTCTTGTTGTAGTTTACATAAAATTTGGTTCTTGGAATCATTGTATTGGCTTTTGTATTGTAAGTGGAAAGAACGTCTATACATTCATTCCACTAGATCCCTCAAACTTTTGTAAAATTTTTTCCCCCTTTCGCTAACCTCCAGCACCACTCCAGATGAGCTAAGGACAAATTCATTTTCATTTGCATTTTCTATTTTTTTTTCTATTCTTAGAACAACATTCCTTTTCTAAGTTGTTGGTCCCTGTAGAACATTAAACATATGTGAATTAATAGAATTTTTCACACATGTTATCTAGTAATTTTAATTATATTATTAATGAAAACTAAAAAAGGAAACTCATATTGGATCGATAGTATTATTTCATTCACCTGATTCATCCTTTTGCAAATTTTCCATCAAGCTTTTACGCTCTTTTGGTCCAATATCAGAAATAATCTTATCGAGCTTCATAATTTTGTGGCTCTGCATGATACATAGTAAAAAATACATATTAGTTAAACTTATATATAGTTCAAAAATAATCTTTTTGTAAAAAAAATACAAAGAACTTGCCTTTTTTTCTTTTCTTGATGTGCTATCAATATTTTTGTTACTTGGTCTCTTTTCACTCATTTATTTATCAATCTCAAACCTATACCATATCATTCAATAATATATTTATAAATAAATTGTCAAATTTTCAAGTAAAAAAAAAAATCTCAAAAAACCGGTGCGCCATTCATGGTTTACGCACCAACTCCGATGCATTTCTCTCTTCCAAATGCACTGCCATAACAGTATAATATACCATACGGTGCTCTATGTCAAAAAAGAGCACCGGTGTGTTACATGTCAATGACCGCACCGGTTAACCATGATAAAATAATAAAAATTGTCCAGTGTTAGTTTTTTAGCAAAAATCGGTGCCATATTTTACATATGGTGCACCGATTAAAAAAAAAAATTATCACATTACATTTTTCGGTGCGCTTGTAAAATAAATAGCCCTGGTGCACTAGGTACTCTAGGTGCACTGATAAAAAAATATGTTTTTTTTTAAATTCATGCGAGGGCCCACATGGATTGGGATTTGACTATGCTAATCATCGTGTCAGTTGGATGTCTTAGGTCTATATTTAGCAATACAAACCCTATAAATCTAAATTGAAAATCCATAATTCTGAAATAACATAAAGAGGAAGAAGAAAAGGGAGAAACAAAAAGAATGCAAGGTTTGTATATTTTGAAAGTTTTTTTTTTTCTTTTTTCGAAACAGAACGTTTGCAGTGCGCCATAATGAAATAGCACACTAGCTACATAATTCGCAAATGACACACTGAAAAATATTTTGTTTTTCTAATTTTTTTTCATAGTACTTGCGTGGTGCGCTGGGAGAACAAAGCGCACTGGTGTGGTATTCCGCAAAGGGCGCACCGAGAACTTTTTTTTTTTTAATGTGAAGGCCAACATGATTGGGATTAGACTATACTGGTCCTCCCATTGGTTGGATGTATTAGGATTATATTTAGCAATAAAAACCCTATAAATATAAATTTAAAAGTCCTAATTCTAAAATCACAGAAAGTGGGAGAAGAAAGGGCAGAAACAAAAAGAATGTAGGGTTTGTTTCTAAAACGGTTTTTTTTTCAAAACATCACATTTGCGGTGTGCCATAATGAAATAGCACATCGATGCCATATGTTACATATGGTACAATGATAAAAAAAAAATTTGTTTTTTATTTTTTATCATTGTACTTTCGTGGTGCGCTGCTATAACCGAGCGCACCGGTGCTCTATGTTACGCAGGACGCACCGATGAAAAAAAAGTCTATTTTTTTAAGATTGATGCAAGGGCCAACATGGATTGCGATATGACTCTACAGGTCCTCCTATTGGTTGGATGTCTTAGGCTTATATTTAGCAATACAAATCCTATAAATATAAATTGAAAATTCCTAATTCCAAAATCACAGAAAGTGGGAAAAGAAAGGGAAGAAACAAAAAGAATGTAGGGTTTGTTTCTAAAATATTTTTTTTTTGCAAAATAGCACGTTTGAGGTGCGCCATAATAAAATAGTGCACCAGTGCCATATGTTATGTCTGGATCACTAATAAAAAAAAAATTATTATTTTTTCATTGTACTTTCGCGATGCGCTGCTATAATGGAGTGTACCAGTGCGCTCTGTTACGCAGGGCGCATCGACGAAAAAAAATATGTATTTTTTTAAGATTGACGCGAGGGCCAACATGGATTGGGATCCGAGTATGGAATTCATCCCGTGGGTTGGATGTCTTATGAATATACAAACCCTATAAATCCAAATTGAAAAGAAAGAGGGAGAAGAAAGGGCAGAAACAAAAAAGAATCGAGGGTTTTGTTTGTAATAATGGATTTCTTTTTCATTTTTGTTTCTGAAAACTGCAGAAAGGGTAAAAAAAACTACAGAATTTTTTTTTTTTTAAAACAATAAGGTTTGATTTTGTTATTTTAATTCATATAAAAAACTACAGAAAAAAGTAAAAAAAAACAATAGACTCAGATTTCTTATTTTACTACATAAAAAGACTGCAGAAAAAAGTACAAAAAAACAATAAACTTACTCACATCGTTTGAAATTCTATGGTACAGGGTTTGACTAACCAGAGGTTTGGAATTCTGATTGTCTGAATACTTCTGCTCGAACGTATTTCCCTAGTCCACAGAGCTCTTGTGCTCTATTTGCTCCAGGTATGTATCCTACAAATCTCTGGCTTCATTGTTTTGCAAAAATAGTGAAATAATGAGAAGTGTTTAGTATTTAAAGAAATGTTTTATGAAATTAGATTTTTGAAAATATTTTGCTGCCCATTTTTCAATTTACCATTTTTTCTTTTCACTTAAAGAAAATAGGGTTGCGCTTTTTTTTATTTGCAGTTATTCGTTTACTGGTGAGTCCTTTAATTTAACCGCACCAGTGCTTCCTTTTATAAAATGGCACCAGTGCGCAAAATAAAAAACTCACCGGTGTGGTTATCTGTACATTACGCACCGGAATGACATTGAAGCTTTTGGACCAAAATTTATTGTTGTTTTGCTCAAATGTAGGGAGAAAATATCATATATTACATGGAATGGACAATTCTTCAAAATCCAGTTCATTCCATAATATTTCTCAAAGTCCATCACGGAGTTCTCCCTATCCATGTGGAGACGTAATATTTACTTCATATTTGTTTTATTTTTTCACTATCTAATTGAATTTATATATGTTTTTTTATCTATGTAGTCAATCACACACAACTTAACTAAATTTCTAATGTATACAAATTTTCAAGTTCATGCAGATTCATCCTCGAGTTCAGATGCCCAAAATATTCAAACCACAAAACGTCGGAAGTTCTTATGAGGAGCTACATACCGGAAGGCACATTTAGTAGATGAAAATGGACAGCTGCTTCACCCTACCAATTGTAACAATATTGCATCTTCTAGCCACAATCCCAGGACAATGATCGTAATTATAATTATAATTGTTTGATATATATATTGATTAATATGTAATTATTTCAACGTCAAATCAATTTATAATCATGCAATGTTGTCAACATGGTTACAAATTGATATCATATATTTTGTACTAATCATGTTCAATTTTTTTATTTTAATTATTAGGATTCTAGTGATGATGAACGACCTACCTACCATCTTCTGTTGCACCCCATGACAATGTCAAATTGAGATAAGACTGAATTAAGAGAAAAAATCGAAGAGGAACGATACCAAGAATGGTTGAATCAACCACTGATTCAATTCCCGCTACGTCCAGATTCACTAATTAGGAATGACTACAACAATAGTAGTTCTTCACAGGCTGGCAATGGAGGCAATCAAGTAGAGGTTGGTATGGATGATTACATAAGGGATGCGATTTCCATGGAGACAATGTTGTTAGATGCATTCCAAAATGATGATCAGCTAGGGGATGATGCTCATATCGCTGACACCTTTTTTGAAAGCCTTAAATTTGCTTCCACCACCCCTCTCTTTAGACCTGGCAGTCAGTCAAAGTCTAGCCAGTTGGGGACAACAATGTTACTGTACAACTTGAAAGAAAATTTTATCTTGTCAAATGCATGTTTCTCAGAACTTCTGAGGTAGGTTACCATAAAGTACTCCCCTTATATAAATTTGACATATTATCAGTACACTGCAATGAACGTTACAAATGTTATATTTTATGAACGTTAATAATTATATCAACATTAATGTACATTTAATATTAATATATTTTTCCATGATCACCAACTACAGGTTATTCAAAGATAAGGTTCTTCCCAGTCATAATGTCTTACCCGGTAGCTGCAAAGAGGCAAATAAATTGTTGAAAATGTTGGTTGTTGAGTACATATCATATCATGCATGTCCAAATGATTGTATTATATATAGAGGAGAATATGAAGACAAAGAGATGTGTCAGAAATGTGGGCATGGCAGGTATGATAAATAAAAAAAGAAGGGTAAATCACGTACTAGTCCTCCTTTTAAGATATTGAGGCACATGCCTATAATCCCAAGGATTCAAAGGCTATTTCATTGCAAAGAATTAGCTATGTTTCAGGAATGGCATGCATCACACAGAAGTGAGTTGGGAGTTATGAAATTCCCAAATAATTCAATAGTCATGAAGCATATAGAGGATACATGGCCCGAAAAATTCAAAAATGAAGTACGAAGTCTACGACTCAGCATATCCATGGATGGCGTCAACCCATATTCCCTCCAGAACACCAACTATTATGTTTGGCCTGCAGTAGTGATCGATAACAATATCCCCCCATGGTTTTCCATGAAGAATGAACATCTTACATTGTCTCTCATAGTCCCTGGTAGAAGACAAGTGAATAATATGGATGTCTACTTACAACCATTGGTAGATGAATTGAAGGAATTATGGGATGGGATAAATGTATATGATGTATCAAGACCCATCATAATAGAGGGGAGTTTTACGTTGTATGGTAGATGTGCTTACACGACACATGATTATCCAGGCTTAGGAGTTTACTGTGGAAAATTACATGTTTAATTTATTGATTTGTTTATATATAATGTAACAATATTATTTCACATATTAGTTATTTAATTCGTTTTAGTAATATTTTTTCTGATCTTCATGATATTCTTTAACGTGCCATGCATATTAATTAATGTATACAAATATAATATTGCAGGTTTTGTAACAAAAGGGTATTTTGGATGTAAATTTTGTGGACCTTCTTTGAAAGCTAGATGGTCCAAGGACCTACGAAAGCCAGTGTACGATTGCTCCAGGATATTCCTACTAGAAAAACACCCTTACAGAGGAGTAACATCCACTTTCAATGGAAAACGAGAGAGAATCCAAAGGTCTCCAATAATGACACCAACTGAATGGCTTAGAGCATATGAGAGAGACAAGGAGAAGGAGTTCATAGAAATGTTAGATTCAAATAGGGAGCGTAAGTTCAATGATCCAGATTTCTTCAACACCTATGTTGAGAAATTTCCCATTGGGATGAAAAAGAAATCTATCTTTTATGACCTCCCATATTGGGAGCATCTTAAGATTGCCCACTTATTATATCCCGTGCATATATTTAAAAATGTTTCATCTTCTTTATGGAGGCACATTTCATCGAATGAAAGTGACACATTGGTTGTTAGGAAAGATCTTATTACTTCAAAAACTAACAAGAAATATTGGCCAAGACGACTAGAAATTATGGGATCAAAGGTAGGCACTGGTCCCTCTAATTCATGATTTTTCAAAGAAGGTGATGTCGCATGGATTTTAAAAAAAGATGATATATGTTTGGCAAAGGAAGTTATAATGGATGTGAGGCTACCAACTTCATACAGGTCTTCACTACAACGTTGCTTCACCGTGGATGACCATTTGTTAGGGTTTAAATTTCATGACGATTTGAATCTTCGAAGAGTACGTATAATGTCAAAAGCATGACTTTATTATTTGTTATATTAATAAAATTTATCCCATGCGGGGATCATTAAACATAATTAATTTTGTATATTATTGCATGTGTTTATAAATTTGCAGTTTCATTATCCTTTGTTTGTGCATGGGTGTGTGAAACATGAAATCCCTCAAGACCTAGGACGTACCATATCTAAATAATCTGAATTTGTACGTTGGATCACGTCAAAGGAGATTCATGTTGCTAGCATTCCACAGTGACGTCAAGAGATAGTTGAGATTGTTTGTATGTTAAAGAAGGAACTGTCGATGAGTTTCATGGACTTATAGTTCATCTTCTAATCCACCTGGTAGTTGATGTTGAATTAGTTAGGGCTTTTTCTTATCGTTGGATGTTCTTCTTAGAGAGGTACATGAAGAAACTGAAAGGTTTTGTTCGAGAAAGGGAAAAACCCAAGGGATCTATGGCAGAGGGGTAAATATCGTATGAGTCTTTATACTATGCAGGTGATTACATCAAGAAAATTGAAAATAGACTATGTGTGGTGATTTGGGACGATCAAATGGATGAAGACAAAAGAGAAGGAGAGTTGCTCCAAACGAGTGGAAAAAAGCACTTGATAAAGAGTAAGCGAATTATAATTTTTCAAATTTACAAAAAGTAATTAATATTCATGTTGAACTTCGATATAATGTATATTTTGATCTCTAAGTACTATATAATGTTCATTTGATTTCATCAGCGAATGCAGAAATTGAAGCAATCAATAAATTCATTCTTTACAATTCTGAAGTGACACAACCGTGGGTCGCATTGTACGAACAAAATAGTATGAAATGGGATAGTGACAGGAAAGAATTCATACGGTTGAATGGTAGAAGTCTGCCTTATCCTGATCATTTAAAATAAAATATGCCAGAAATATGCCCCAACAGTTGGGTTGCTGACTAAGTCAGGGAGAAATACGGTGCTACTGGTCGTTACTCGCGTGCTAAAGATGATGCACAAAACATAGGGATTGGGTGCAGCAACTCGGTAATAATATTTTTAATTTATATGTAAATTTGAAACATATATATATATTTTTTTCTAAGTAATACTGATCTATTAACAAGCTGATAATTTTACATCGAGACTGAAGTCAAAAGCTACTGCCTTGAAGGCAAAAGATTCAGGAAAAAACAGAGAAGTGGACTGTCGAAACCCACGCAGGGGTGCAGAATAAGATTTCTCCAAAAGATTCTTTGACCCAGAAAAGACAAAAAAGGCCAGAAAGCTTCATAGCAACCAGAACAGAAAAAACCCAAGAAGTTGGGTGACATAAACAGAGAAAAAGACCAAGCAACGAACCCATTAGTCTTCCGGATTCTCCTCCACGATCCTGCAGCCTCCGGTGGCAAGCATATCAGGAGCTCGCTCTGCCTGAGAAGACTGGGGACCAGGCTCAACAGAGAGCATGTCTTCATCAGGAACAAAGTCAGCAGGGCGAGACGGAGGCTGCAAAGGAGTACTGCCACTGCCCAGATTGAAATGTGAAAACTGGGAGGCAGGAGCAGAAGTCTCCATGGGAACTGCTGGTTGCACACTTGAAGCCTCAGGCAAGCTGTCTTCTAAAAAAACCACCGAGAGAATGGCAGTAATCCTCGGGCGATTGAGGGAACTCTGGAAAGTAAACCGAGCAGAGCCTGAAGTATTAGCAGAGGCAGCAGACGAGCGACGGGAATGGGGACCCCAGTACGAGCAGAAATCCAGAGAGCGCCCTCTGCCGCTGCGAGTTCTGGGGTAATGGCTGGAGCCATCATCGAAGGAGGAAGTGTCTGGGGAAGGACTGGAAGGCAGGCGAGTGGGATGGCTCCGAGAGCTGCCCCTCCTACTCTGCATACAATGTCGAAGCCTCGGCATAGTGTGAGGGAGCGGGAACCAGAAAACTTTAACCAAAGTGCCAACCAGCCCAAGGAGGCCCGAACTCGAACGAGGACGCAGAGACGGCTGAAGATGCCCAGGAAAAGAGACCTCCCTTTGAATGGAGCACACTAGACACCGTTGGTCGTTCTCGCGTCTGTGCAGACAGTAACCAACGACGCCCAAATGAAACTATGGGAATGCCAAGACCGGAGCCAATTTAACCTGATGCTTGTGAAATCCATCGGCCATGAGACCGGACTGAACATGCGCCGAGTTCGTCCTTCCCAAACCAAACAAATCCATCTTCATAACTGCAATCTGAGTGAAAATCTCGCCAGAGCATGCGGAGGCAGGGTTCAACCTGTTTGAAGGCGCGCGAGTGCATTGGGTTGCAGAGCTCATAGCATTGGAGTGTGAGGAGTGTAAATGAGACATGCTGTGGAGCAGCTGTCCATTTAACTCGGCGTACCACAGGGGCAGGTGTCGGCATGTCATGCTGCCCCTCCATCCCATTCCATTAACTAACCTTGGAAACACCTGCATCCGGGGAATTTGAAACATATATTAAGACATCTACATTTCATATTTTAACTATTGTTGGATTATTATTTATAAGACACATGACACTATGATTTTTTTTAACTTTTTTATAATAAGTGCATTTGTTCCCATCTATGTGGGCATATGGACACCATTTTCACACATAAAATTCTGATGCTGGAAACATCACAGAAGACTGTGGAGTGGAAGTCGAGTTCGATCAATCTAGTCAATCTAGCCACTGTGATCAAAAAATAGTAGGAGGGACATTAGGTTACATCAGAAAGATATAAGAGATCATTGAAGTCGATTTTTCTTCTTTCCAATGTGTTATTTTTAGGTGCAAGTGGTGGGACACCTTTGATTGGAATAATGTAAAGGAAGATCGCGATAGTAGGCTGATAAGTATCAACTCTAGGAATATGTGAGATGAAGCTAAGGAGCCCTATATTTTCCCTAAACATTGCAACCATGTGTTTTTTTACCCAGATGTGTTGGATAGGGATTGGTGGTTCATATTGACACATGACCCTAGATCAAAATATATTTTTGATAAAAATAGTGTTATCATGCCATGCGAGCTAGAAGATAATGAGGGTGATCATGAGAACCAAGAGCGATATGGTACATGTGTTATTTCATCAATATTTATACTTTCTAAGATGGGTTTTTCAAAATATTAATATAATATGTTTTTTGAATTAATTGGTAATTTGCATTGTGTTAATGTTAAAATCAATAATTCACTTGATAATTTGGTATTATGTTGATCTCGAAAACAATGGCGTATTGTATAAATTAATTCTCTTTTTTGTATCTAAGATCATAATAAAATAATTATAATTGTAAAGTACGGGAATTTATTTGCATTATTTTCTAAACCTTATTATGTTACAATAAATCATATTATTCTAGATTTATTATTTTACAATTATTTAAAATTTACAAATTTACAAATTTACAAATTTTAATAAATTCATTTCACATTAATACAATTAAAATTTTACAAATATTTTACATACAATTACATTTACAATTACAATTACAATTTTACAATTTCACGTACAATTACAATTACAATTAAAATTTTAGAATTTTACATTTATACAATTACAATTTTACAAATTAAAAAATTACAATTACAATTACAATTTTCCAATTTTAAAAATTACAATTACAATTTTAGAAATTCACATATGTACCGTTACAATTACAATTTTAGAACTTTAAATACAATTAGAAATACAAATATTACAAATTTATAATATCATGATCATTTGGTATTAAATTAATAAATAAACATCACGTTCATGATAACCATCGTACAGACATCATATTTGACTAAAAAAAACATTCAAAATCACTAACTGCATCATCGTGATCATGATCATCGAACAAAACACAACTAACATTATATATTAACGTCATCAATACAACACAAACATCAAATATACATCTCTTGTCAAATATACATCTCATGCTATCACATACACATCATGATGATCACCAATATGTAAATTAAGTACAACTGCAACATGAACATAAAATACATGGACCATATAATATATATATATATATATATATATATATATATATATAACTGAATAATGTTAAAAATATACAACTGTAATATAAATGTCATGGATCAGCTGGTGGTAGTACAACATCAATATCAATACAAGTGGCTGATGGTCTAGCCTCATCTCCATGATGACTGCTAGTAGATTCTAGTGGAGGCTAACGAAAATCTGGCATGGTGCGAGGCTATGAATGATCATGAGATGATGGTACGTTGTGCCTCGCAGACTGTCCATCATGTGCTACGGCTCGATCGTAATATGCAGCAGTCCTCGTCAGTCACGTAAAAGTTGTCGTAAATCCTATGACATGCCACATCAAGCTGTACATGTCACGTGGCATGCCTTTCCACATATGTGATAGATTTTCATTAGCCTTTATGTCTTTGAAATCAATGGGCCTAATTCCCTCATCAATAATCAATGCAATGAGTTGGTCGCCCAACTCCATCCTGTATCTAGCATCACTAAGACGTTTACCGCACACCAGCGCACCAACAGGAGAAAGTCTCTAATCTTGAGCAGTCTCTTGATGATCCTCGGCAATATCTGGCATGCCCTCATCCTCATCATGAGGATCCACACCTAGATCAGGTGGTGGTGGCAGCATCTCCTCACCATCAAAAGAGCCAATGCCTGTAAAATATATACAAGTACACAATAATAATTAGAGGATTTTATTACACAATTTAATAAAAAAAAGTTAAAGAATATGTTAGAATAAATTTAAATAAAACAATAATATTACCTCTATCATCTAGCGGCTCATCAATTATGAAGAGGATTTTGGGACACCCTTGCCAATCCAACCTCGCATAAGGAGAGGGGACCAGAATGAAGGGATGCTCATCAACACTGGTTAGCAACTCCAGTGCATCATATGATATCCTCACTGGAAAAAGAGTCTCCTCCCTCTTGGGCATCATCTGCCCCCACATGTGCATACGTGCCTCCATAATCGGCCTACGAGGTTGTTGAAGAAAAGAAGGCCTCGTCTCTAGAAACCTCTCAAAAAATAAACAAAAAATCTCTGAAGCAAAAGGGAATTTGATCCTCCGTTGTGCATGATCATGACATCTATCTAATGCTATACAGAACTGCCGCAAAAAAAAGGTAGTCCACCTAACAAGTCGTGGTTGTTGTAGTAAAGAATCAACATAATATAAAAGCTGGCAAGTAATGCGTTTCCCATCATTGGTTTTGTGCGAAATGGTAGAAATAATAAGTGAGAGACACTGAACATCCTCACGACCAAATGCACCAATACGTAACTACCCTCCAGCTATCTGAAACTCTGCAGGAGATACTAAATTTTCTCCAATGTATCTCTGGGAGTAAACTAACTGACTCCCTACCACATAGCCAGTTGGAACCTCAGCTAACGAGGGAGAATCCACTTCTCTCCTTGATAGCCCTGTAATAAAATATACATCCTCCTCACTGGGCATGTACCACGGGTTGATACCAACCCAGAAAGCCTGTTGCTGGGCATTCCACCTTCAGATAAGATGTCTTAAAAGAAAAATATGGGACTTTAGGGAAGTAGCCTCATAGAACTTGAGGAGGCCTACCTACCTAAGGATCCCCTGCATCGCTGTTGTAATAGAGTGAGGGTACGCATCTCTCTCCCTCTCCCTTTCCTCCAACAGGCGAACCATGTTATACTGTTCCACCTGTTGTTGTTGTTGTTGCCCCTCTTCTCTCCTTTCACATCTCTGAATGATTGACATATTAAACACAAAATTTTCATTAAATGACACATGTATTTACGAATATAAGTATATGTTTATTTTTTGAAAAATAAATAAAACAAGGGTCAGTGCGCCAAAAACACAGTCATGCACTGATCCCAGTGTGTCACACCACATAGCACACTGGATATGGTGCACCTCATGATATCGACCGCACCAGAAGCGGTGCTCCAGAAAATGCTTTTAGTGCACCATTCACTATGTGTGGTGCCAGGAGGCCAATGCATTGACTTCACTATTTGCTCAGGGCTTATAACTAAGTCAACACACCACCCTCCTACTACCGTACAGTCGTCGGTGCGGTATTTTAAGATGCCATGCCGTTGACCTAGGCCAAATACGGTAAGCAATGCGCTGAAAAAAATAGCTGGCCTCGGGCAGTTATTTCAGTCAACGCACCACTCCACCATAATTGAACTAGGTCAACTATGCGACCAGATAGTCGACTGCACCTGTCTTTTTAAAGAAATTTAAGTAACATGGTGCACCTGTAGTATCTGCCCCAAAATCGGTGCGAATTCCCTTAGCACTGGTTTACCAACCTAAACCATTGAAATTTTGAATTGCAGTTCCAGTGTGCTAAAAAAATTACTCGCCCCAGGGTTGGTAAGTCCATCAATGCACCGAGTTGTTGCGATACAGTATTGTTAATGGTGCAGCCTAGTAACCTACCGCACCGCACTTTTTAAATTCTTTTAAAATAACACGGTGCGCTACGTGGTACCACGCCGGAACCAGTGTGGATACCATCAGCACCGTTTACGGTATGACCTATAAATTTACAGGTAGCATCGCAGATCGGTGCGAGCCGAATGACTCGAGTGCACTGCACGACAAATTTTTTATTTTTTTTTAATTGTTAATTTTAAGGTTTTTTCAAATTCTAATCCACTAAAAGGTTTAATTCTGGAAAAACAAGAAAAATACCTATACATTTACCCGTTGAGGAGGCATATTAGCTGTACAGTTTGCAAAATAAATTTTTCCCACTGCTTTATAAAATTCAAGCTGAAGGATTGGTGGTAATGCACAACAGCAGTGCATGCAATAAGTGCAATGGGAGCACGGATTTCAGTGCGACTCAAACAAGGATAACTTGCACTGGTGCTTGAGAGCTCTGTAGCACTGAAAAAAGTGAAAAATGTGGTTTTTGGGCCATAATTTTTTTTTATTTAACCATGTTTTGGTGCGCGGGCTTTTTACTAGCGTACCGGTGCGTTTGAACTATGCCACCCCGGGCGGTTTCCATTTTCGTGCGTATTTAGGAGGCACCGAGGCGGCCTTGCAGTAATGCATATGTGCTCTACAGTAATAAGATGCACCAGGCACGCTGTCCGGTGAACCAATGATTTGTGCGGCTTTTTGGCCATAATTTTCTTTTTTTTAACCCTTTTCCAATGCGCGGCATTTGGGGCCCTGGTGCGTTTCAGTTAGTTCGCATGGGGCAGTTTCTGTTCCACGTGATTTTTATGAAACACTGGGGCATATTAGAGGTAACGCACCGGTGCTCTACAGTAACAAGATGCACTAGGAACGTTTTTCAGTGAACCAATGATTTCTGCAATTTTTTGGCCATAATTTTGTTTTTTTTTAACCCTTTTCTGGTGTGCGGTATTACTGGAGCCTCGGTGCGTTACAGTAATTCCACAACTGGAGGTTTCTGTTCCACGGGCTTTTTACGAGACACCATGGCGACTTAGAAGTAACGCACCGGTGCTCTATAGTAATAAGATGCACCGGGAATGCTGTTCGGTGAACTAATGATTTCTGTGGTTTTTTGGGCATAATTTTGTTTTTTTTAACCCTTTTCTGGTGCACAGTATTATTGGAGCCCCGGTGCGTTTCAGTAATTCCGCACTGGCCGATTTCTATTCTGCACGCTTTTTATGAGACACCGGGGTGGCTTAGAAGCAATGCACCAGTGCTCTTTAGTAATAAGACTCACCGGGAATGTTTTCCAGTGAACCAATGATTTGTGCGGTTTTTTGGGCGTAATTTTGTTTTTGTAACCCTTTTCCAGTGTGCAGCATTTATGGGGCCCCGGTGCATTTCAATCATTCCTCCCCGCGTGGTTTCTATTCCCCGCACTTTTTATGAGACACCGGTGCTGACAGGTTGACATGCACCGGTGTTACTTAATAAAAAGCATCGGGCGGGTGTGTACGGAGCACACGGTTTCTAGTGTGCCAATGTTTTATGCGATTATTTTTCCTTTATTTTTATTATTTAACCATCTACAGGTGCACGCATTTTATAGACACCCCAGTGCGTTTTCTTGATTCGACGCCAGTGCAGAAGTTATGTAAAGTACTGGTACTCTACAAAATTACAATGCACTGGGCGTGTGTGTACGGAGTGCATGATGTTTGGTGTGCCAAATTTTTAACCGCACCGATGCTATGCCGTCTTTAACGCACCGATGCGTTTTTAGGTGATAAGAGCACCGGATGAAATACATCCGCCAAAACCTCTACCCACCAACCTCCTCTAGGAATCTCCACTAGAAATGGATGTCTGGGGTATTTTAATAAGGGGTTCCTCAAAACCGTCTGTTAGAGGGTCTTTTCCTTGTAGTTATTATTAGAGCACATGTTGAATCCTCCATATATCTTACACATTTGTGTCCATTGGATGTTGCTTCATAGATTATATCATTAACAACCCTTTGAAAATATGATTGTCAAGTTATGTCAAAGCTTTGAAATTATGAAGCAATGTTTTTTTGCTTGTTCATGGAGGGGTTTGAAATTTTAATTTTTGACTTGGTAAATTCCAATTATTTGATTAGTTATCAATTTTTAATTGGTGTAAGTGACAATGTAACTTGCACCATAATTCCTTGCTACTCTTAGCCCATCAACTAGGGCAAGATAATAAGCTTCATTTTTTGTTGTTCTCCAAGGAATTTCTCTATTGTTTTGATAGACTTGGATTAGTGCTTCATTTTGAAGCACAAATATAGTTTGTGCTTGACCTCGGTTTGGATGGCACCAAACATGAATGATAAAGGCCCCTTTTACATCATCTACAAAAAAATAAAACAATTAAATGAAAAAAAATAATTTAATGAAATATTGTTAGAGTTTGTTCAAACTACGTTACAACAACACATTGTTGCAGTGGTGAAAAATTCTTGTTACACTGGCGAGAACTCACTGTTACAATGGAAAAAACTCCCTATTACACTAGCTGCAACTCATTTTTATAGTGGTGACAACTCTTTGTTATAGTGGCAACAACTCCGTGTTACAGTAGGAAAAACTCCATGTTACAATGGCAACAAATCACTGTTATAGTGCCAACAACTCAGGAGGGAAATGGACACTTCGTTATGAAAATACAAAGAAAATGTTTTCATATTTTTAATGAAATCATATAGCAGTGATCAAGAAATTTAAATGGTTGCAAGGTATGTTAACTTCCTACGTTTCCTATGTTTACTAGGTTTACCTAGATTTACAATGTTGACCCACTATAGTACTACATTGACATATATTTACTAGGTCGACCTAAGCTTGTTAGGTTGACCTAGGTTTATTAGGTTTACTAGTTTGACTTAAATTTAATGTTGATATATGTTTATTATATTTTCTAGGTAAGCCATTGTCAACCATGGTTAACTAGTCAACCATAATCAATGATGGTCAACTATAGTCAACCATTGTCACCGTGGTTGGTTGTTGTAAACCTTGTTTTATCACTTTCAACATGATCAAATATGAACAACCATGACCAACCATAATCAATCATAATCTATCAAAGATAACTAAAGTTTAATGTGGAGAACCATGCTCATCCATAGTCAACTAAATATTTTCCATAATAAACCCTCCTAAACCATAACTTGAGCATATTTAACCATTGTAAACCAACATAGTTTTTAATAATTTGAATGCTATCAAATTTTTATGGCTTATTAGTGAAAAATAATTACCTTATGAAATAATCATCACTATAATAATAACAAACAAATTGTAAAAGGTGTACAAATTCAATTTATTTGCATTATAGTGGAAGTTATAACAATACTAATTCTTGTATTCTAGAGGAAGTTATAATAACATTAATTATTTTATTTTAGTGGAAGTTATAACAATATTTATTTTTGTATTTTTATGGAAGTTATAATTGAATGTTGAGGGTAAGTTAGACATCAAATTTATACTAATTATTCCGAGGTTAAATTTCACGTTTACATCAGAGTAACATCAAAGTCACTATCCCTGACTTAAGAATTCACATAATCATTCTCACTTTTACACTTTTATTTTCTTATGGTGTTATTATGTTTGGAGTACTCTTTTTCAAATATATTAAGAAATATAATTAATAGGAAAAAGTCTAATTTGAGTGAGATAAGGGAGAACATTGATGACAACAATTTTATTGAATGCTAATGAACAGGAAAACATTGTTTTATGAAGGGCTTGATTATGAATATGACTATTTATTCCCAATATCCCCAACTTCTATAATTTTCTTTGATTGTAACAATTTTCGAGTACCAGTTAACTTAGACTGCTAAAGTTTTATTAGATTGTCACAGTTTTCAAGTATCAATCAACTTACACAGATGTTAAATTTATTGATTTGTCACATTTTTCGAGTATTACCCTAACTCACATGTTAAAACCATATTCAAATATATATTGGACCAAAGTTAATCTGGTTAAAACAAATGTTAAAACCAGATTCAAATATTTGACCAAAGTTAATCTAGTTAAAGTAAATGTTAAAACCATATTCAATTTGGACTAAAGTTAATGTGGTTAAGACAAATATTAATCTGTTTAACACAAGTAACTGTGACCAAAGTTTCAAAGAAAATTTGAAATTTCAGGTTTGTATGTATTCCCCATACTCCTAGTAATTATATGTGTAGTACGTGTAAGAAAAATATTTACAACTATGATTAGGAGATATTTGTTGAACTAATGGTTACCAATATTTTGTAACTTTGTTAGTTTTTTTTCTTAAAACAACACACAAAAAGCTACAACAAAAGAAAATTTCACTAAACATATGTAACAATGGTGACAAACAATATTGACAAAGGATTTTCTGCAATGGTGACCAGCGATGGTGATTAGTGAGTTGCTGCAATGATGACACAAAGAAATGTCATTGAGACAACTCATTGTTCACCGTTGCAACAACTCTCTTATTTTTTTTTTCAGTAGAAAAAAACTCTTTTATTTCTAAGAGTTCATATTCACCATGGATCATAAAATATCGAGCTTCATGTTACATTATTACCATGTGATCTACATAGATAGGATGAAAACTTAAGACTAAGCCACATAATTGATGATCCATCCCATATACTATGGGGAAATAACACAAAAACCAACCATATAGGTCTGTGCATGGCTTCATGTCAGGATGAAAACCATAAGCACTCTGGAAAAGTCTTAATAAAAAGCAAGAAATTACGACCAAACTTAGATCCTTAATTTCAAACAGAGGTGAAAGATAACACATACAGATAATGAAAAATGAAAGTATAATATGAACCAGCAATCTACAAATATATTTTTCCTGAGCCTAGCAATTGAAACCAAAAAAGGATGAAACTGTGCATAAAGGAGATCAAACTCCCCCTCGTGATCACTTCTACCTGGCTTGCTTGAGGTGTACAAGCTCGCTTCATGGAGATTATGGAAAAGGGTATTCTTGATAATCCAGTAAGGTATCCGCTCTGTAGTGTCAGATCTGAATGATACCAAAAAGAGACATCCGGATTTTTTTGATAATAAGTCTGCATGGGTATTGTTCTCCCTATAAATATGTTGGATGGAAAACTCCTGAAACTTGCCACACAAATACCTTATCCGATCCAACCATCCAGAACCATCGTTACTTGTTATACTGATCCTACAACTGATCCCATCAACCGTATATTTGGAATCGCCATATATGTGAATTGATAATATATTGAGCAAATAGGAAATCATGATCCCACTTCAAGAAACCATAACTTCTACCTTGTTGTTTGTGCCAACTCCTTCTTGTCATGGGTGCAACAACTCACTAATTTTTTTTTAACAGAATAAGGGACAACATAAAATTGGAGTGTAATAAAATTTGGTAGGAAATTCCTTCTGCTCACTTAATACCTTTGATCTGTGTGCTCTTACTGGCCCAAATCGTTAAAAAGACTCAAACAACATCCCACAAATTTATTAGCGGGATAAAAAATAATGCATAGAATTTGTAGAAAATGTTGATAATCTGTAAAAAAAACAAAAATTTTACCTTTGAAAACCGAAACCATCTCTACAAAATGGTAACACTTCACACCTACGGTAAACCTGTCATCCACTACAACATAAAGAGGGATTTTAAGACAATATTTAAGACAATTTTGGGGTAAATTGTCTTAAATTGAGACAAAATAAAACTTGTGTATTGTATTAAATATTGTCTTTAAGTGGGTGTCTCAAATTAAATCATCTTAAAATTAAATTGTCTTAAAGTATTGTCTCTATAAAGACAATATATAACACAAGCATGTTTGTCTCTCCAAAGACAATTTCATTTTTGTCTCTCCAAAGACAGTTTCATTTTTGTCTCTTATGAGACAATTTCATTTGTATTTCCAAAGACAATAGTTGGAATTTGTCTAATCCTATCTATTGTCTCTCCAGAGACAATGTAAAACAATGAATCCAGAAAAATATCTCACTATTAAAATAAATCAATATAAAATTATTTAATTAAAAAAATATACAATATCATTGAATAATTTATGTTAGGGTATAGTGGAATCGAACCACCAACCTCCTACATGGCAGGTGCTCTTCCATTGAGCTAGCACCCTTTAAACAATTATGTGAGTTATGGCAGTCCTTGAAATTGTATAATAGGCATTGATTTTTAAAAAATGTTCAACACATAATGGCATAATCCTTGTAAAATATATAATCATGCAAGCCTATATTTTTAACTTAATAAAAAAATAACTCAATGGAGTTAGCTCACTGTGACACCCTTGTAGCTTGGCTTGCACAAAAATGTACCTCCCTTTGTAGGTAAAGTTGCCTTTCTTGATGTTAAAATTGGCATCATTGTAGCATCTTCTATGGATAAAGTGTCTGCTACAACTTCTTTCTAAACCCAAATCTCACAAACGTATCTAATAGAGATGAGAGTAGGGTTCCCGTTTTCTGGGTTTTTTTTTGTAATCCAGTATACTCCCATATTAATATATTATAAAAATGGTTACATTCATGGCTGTAAGGGTCCTGTCAAAGCAAAAACTAGACCTCAAACAATTTTTAAAGCTCAACACTATGCTGTCTGGGAAATTCCAAATGTATCTGCTATAACCTAAGACCTTTTGCAAAGCATCTTCCAAATGTATCTGCTATAACCTAATACATTTTTCAAAGCATCTCTATACTGTACAAATAGAAATACTCACAAGTAAAATGAGAAAGCAACTGGAGCTAGCAAAGTTAACTAGGAGCTGGTCTGGCTAGGCCAACTTGGTTGGAGATCTCATGCACCTCGGTCTTGACTTTCAAGTCAGCTCCCATTTCTTCTACAAAGATTGAGTTCGAGCTTGTTCCTGGGGATTCCATTGTGCCTGCAACCACAGCTAAATTATCCAAAGAAGCTAATCAATTTCTCTCCAAGTCAAAGCCACCACCAGTTTCTACATTAATTACACATATAAATGTTTTTATGATATGGGAAGCTCAATATAAAAAAATTCAACTATCACAAAAATTCAAAGAAAATTTTGAAATCTAATGTTTGTCCACAAAACCAAATACAAAGATCATTTTATGTTCAACAGGTTGAAATATTGGAACAATTAATCTTCCCCCTTCAACTTGAGCTTTAACGTGAACATATTCTTCCTCAATTTTTCCACCAAGGACACTTTATGTCTGCCCCTTCAACTTGAGCTTTGACGTGAAAAGTTTCTTCCTCAAATTTTCCACTAGGAACACTTTATCTCTCACAATAGACCGGTAAATGGGATTTATTATTTCCATCCTCTGTAAGTTTCCCAACATCTCCTTTATGTAACTTGTGATGTTTCTTGGATGCCATATTTCCTTCTTCATTTACTGATTTTTTTTTACTTTTCCAATAACATTGTCACATTGTCTTTTCCAGCCTCTATTGTCTCATCCTCCTTCGTATTTACCATTCCTAACATGTTTTAAGTTTTTTCCATTCCTAACATGGACATGTGTTTTTTCCTACACATATGTGGCTCATGAATATTTTGTAAGAGAACACCACCCTATTAGCCCTTGTGGTTTCTTTCTCTATGGCTTTACTCCATCTTCTGAACCCTTTTCCTTCAACGTTTTTAACATGGATTGGTGCTTCTTTCCAAAAACATGTTGTTTGTGAAGAACTTCCTTTGTGCTACAGGTAACATCACAAATTGAACACCACCCAGGGATCTTTGGAGTCTTAGCTTCCATATATTTGATGCCTGGTATCTCCCTATGTGCCTTGTTGTTAGACTTTGGTTGAAATCTAGAATCTGAGTTCTTACTTAACCTGGACTGGAAAATGGAAGAGCATACCCAAATCATTATACTGGTTCCATATAAAAGTGGGCTTGATCTTCCAATATGTTCCTTTAACACCATCATTTGGAAAATGCAACCAGACACTATTGTTGACTTTAAACTAATGTGATTTGAAAAGTATGTTGCATGGCCTCTTGTACTTGTTGAATCGATATGTCCTGGACCTACTAATTTATCTACTAAATTTTATAAATAATTTTTTCTACTATGTCTTTTTCTTTGGTCTATTTTTGGGCACTAATGTCAATTGTGCTTGGAAAGCAGTGTCAAGTGGTGCCAAAGGTTGAAAACCCAAATAAGTCTAAGACATAGTATGACCTATAGAGTTGTGAGGAAACCTATTATAGGCATGCTAAATGAAATCTAGGTTTTCATCTTAAGCCCAAGGATGCACATAGCCATACATGCAAAGTACATAAAAGCACATTTAGTTGGAAACTTTAATTTAATAAACTCTTTGTGGGTGTCACATTGTGGATATATTGAGACAATTGTAAACTATGGTCCAAAAATACTTCCAGAATGGTTTCTAAATTCAAGGTCTCAATTAGACATATGGATGTTGGCATCTAAAGTTTGACTAGACATGTAGGAAGAACAGTTTAGCGCCTTTGATGTGGTAATAGACTTAATACATGGGACCATGATTGTAATCATTAAAAAGTGATAAAAAAACACATAGACATAGACATGTAGACCAAAGGTAGACCAAATATAAAATTCATAATTGTCGACCCCCATGGTTGTGAAAGGATAAGAAGAGGTGTAGACATACCTAATTTCTTGCTCAACAGCTTGAAAATGTTGCAAGGAATATAGGAGCAAGTGTGAGCTTCAACATCATGTGACATGGAACACCAATAGAAATTTGTCTGAAGTGTTGCAAGTGTCTTGTTAATGCCAAAAATTCCTATAATAGTGAAGTATTTTACCTTCCAAATCAAACATTATCATGGTGCTTCCTCAGAAACATGGAGGTGTACAAGTCTATAGAGAAATTTTTTTTATTAGTATAAGTCATTGCGCTATAAACCATGTTGGGTATTAGTGCAGGCCTATTGAAAATCATGATATATCAAGTACAGTGCATATGCTAAACATCTATTTTAGTAGAAAAACTACCTAGTGTAGGTCAATATTGTTTTCAGCTACACAGGTAGGACGCATTCCTCACAATTCTTGGAACAAGTCTGAATAGCATTGTAAATTTTGATAAGTCATCCAACTGCTTATTCTCATAAAACTTCTCTTATCATGTTTATACTATCAATGCTAAGACTTTTGGCATTGATTGGAAAGTGCCACTTTATCCTGCAAAACTATATCCAACGCTTCCATTTTTATGAGTCTAGAAAACTTCAATGGAATGGTCCCTAAGTGATAATTCCAACTGATATTAATTGCAATGCCCAATCATTTTATGCTTCCAATCTCAGAAGGAATTCCACCAGTCAATTTTTTTCTATTCAAGTATAGGTATTGTAACTTAGTGCACAACAAAATCTCTCTTGGTATCACTCTAGACAGATCATTTCCATTCATTTCCTGTTTGTCCAGTGAAATGAGATTTCCCAATGTATAGGGTATGAACCCACAAACATACGCATTCATAAATCCAATACACGAATATTTTTTAAAAAACCAAGTGTTCTTGGTAGATTACCTATAAGTCTATTGCCATGAAGATCCAACATCTGAAGTGCAGTGCATCCTCCAATATCTGGAAAAAGGGTCCCTGTAAACTGATTATTTGGCATGTCAAGGAAGTCCAAATTTTCAAGTTTGCCAACTTCTTTTTGGATTTCCCCACTAAGCTTCTTGTCATCCATCCGAAGCCTAATCAAAGCTTTAAAACTATCGATATTTGGAGAAATAGAGCCAATGAGATCAATTGACATAACAATCAACTTTGTGACATTTCTCAATTGGAATATTCTTGAAGGAATGCTTCCAGTTAACATATTATCTATAAATACTAAAATCTAAAGCCTGAAGTACTTTGTAGTTAACTATACTGGCAATAATTATTCCTTCCAACTTATTCAGCCAAGCAAATAGCAACATGATATTCTTGAGTTGTCCAATTGTTTCTCCAGATATCTGGTTTCTACCAAGATGGAGTTGAGAAAGACTAGTGCAATTAACAAGGGAAGAAGGTATTGAACTAGTACTATAGTTAACACTGAGTTGAAGATCAGCCAGATTCTTCAAGTAGCCTATTGTGTTAGGAATGCTTCTAGACAAAGCGTTCAGTGATAGGCCTATCACCTCCAAGCTGGTGCAGTTACCAAAATCTGACGGTACACTTCCTACCAAATTATTTTTCCATAGAAGAAATTTTTCCAGCTTTTGCAGCATACCAAGCTCCTTGGGTAGAAAACCTGACAGACTACTTCTGTAGAGATATAGATATACAAGTTTAGAAAAAATTCTCAACCCAGGTGGATTGATCCTGATAATATATTTGTGTAAAGTGCAAGTGATTTTATTTTTCTTAATGATCCAAACGAGGGAGCCATTGTTCCAGAAAACCTCGTTTTTGCAAGCCCCAAAATAGTAGGATTCTTACGGTTGCAAAGTTTAGGAGGCAGTTCACCTTCAATGTTTGGATTCCCACCTCCACAAAGAACTTTCAAGTTCTATATCTTGCCAAGCTCTGGTGGTATCTTGATTTTCGCCACTCAGTTGGTTATCAACTATAAGAAAATCGATTAGACTGGAGCAATTGCCAAGATTTGGAGGGAGGGTTCCTTCAAGTTCGTCAGGGTTGAAAATAAGGGTCTGGAGATTCTTTATCTTACCAATTTCATAGGGTATATTTCCTATTAGTCTATTTCTACATGACCACTACAACAGGTGGAACCTAAGGCTGGCCTCCCCAAAAGTAAAGATATTTAATTTCTCCTTTTAAATTAAATTGGTTTGCAGAGGTGGATGAAACAAAATTCTATGACTTTTATCCTTATTTTATTAGACTTACTGATGCAGTCAGTTTTCCCTTCCCTAGTTGAAAATTAAGCAAGTAACTTACAATTGTGACTTGCATAGTCTTGTATTTTTAATCAGTTCTATCCCTTTTTGAAATAAATAGTTTTAAATAAACATATACTGTTATGGCATGGTTTACAGTTTTCCTATAAATTCAATGCAATGAAGCAAAATTATAAAACTATAATGACTATACCAAATGATTTCTTACATATATGAAAAAATTTCACATTTTGATTTTTAGCAGGGGCTTGGTGAATTGTTTGAGCTCATTTGAACATCAATTTTCTTGCTTTTTCTAGTTCCAGAAGCTCAGGTTAGTGAGCTGAATAAAATTATCTCTTTACTCACGAGTCACTATAGAGCACCGATAAACATGGTACTGAAAGATGGACTAGTGGTCAAACGATTGGATATGGTGTTCTTAAATCTTAATTTGCAGAGCTGGACACCATATATCCTGTAGAAAAGAGATATCTGCATACAGTAGTACCAAATTCCAATTGAACTATGAAATCCTTAATTATTTATTTTTGATAATTTATTTATGTAGAGAACTCATAGTTGCTTACTTTTTTTGAAAGACACAAGATGAGTGCCCTCATATGTTTAGTTAATATTCTTGTGGACAATGAAGACGTGGTATGGGAAATTTGGAATTCTTCATACTGTGAAATGCCCCTGTACAGTTCCTAAACCTAAGGAGATTGGAGTATATCAGGGATTTACCAGCTAAGGATGGAGTTAACATGTTCATTCTGGGAAATACCTTTGGACCATAAAAAACTAGGACCAAAAAATGCCTTCTCAATCATGAAGTTATCTCATTCTATCCCCGAGTTGCTTACATTTTCTGAAAGACACAAGATGAGTGCCCTCATATGTTTAGTTAATATTCTTGTGGACAATGAAGACGTGGTATGGGTAATTTGGAAACATTTCTTCATAATGTGAAATGCCCCTCTACAGTTTATCAACCTAAGTAGACTGGAGTATATCAGGTATTTATCAACTAAGGATGGAGTTAACATGTTCATTCTGGGAAATACCTTTGGACCATCAGAAATTAGGACCAAAAAAATGCCTTCTGAATCATCAGGTTATCTCATTCTATCCTTTTCTCAGGGACAATATAAATATACTATCTTTATTAGTCTAATATTTATATTTATATATGGTCTAATCTTTATCTATGCTTGGAATTTTTCTTAGGGATCAATTCCTGCATAGATTAGATTAGTATTGAACCACGATATCTATCGTCATCTATTTAATTAGTTTTTTTTTTTTAAGCTTCAGCGAAGCAATGAACTCAGAGTTTCTTAAATTTCTAAAAGACGCAGGATGAATGCTCTTATTTTGTTACAATTCTCGTGGATAATGAATATGTTGTACATGAAAAGTAATTTGAAAACATTTATTGATAATTTCAAATTCCCTTGTACTCTCTGTAAACCTAAGTAGACTGGAAGGGTTAGTTATTTACCATCTAGTGATGGAGTTTAACAAGTTCATATTGGGAATTTCCTCTGGACCGTTTGATAGAAACTAGGACTGGGAAATGTCTTCTGATTTATGAAGTTATCTAACTTTACTTTTTCCTCAGGGATAATATACTTGGTTTACTAGTCTAATATTTACATCTATATACGGTCATGCTAATGCCATATTAAGTTCGATGAAGACCTTGTACATTTCCCATTTATGATTTACTAATGACTCAAAAAGTTCAAGATAAGATGAGATTTGGGATTCATAAAAATCAAGTTGCAAGGTTGTTACACATTCATTCTCAAGCATTTTATTGAGATGAATTTGCTTTGGACTTTGAGGTTTTATCATGGTGAACTAGATTTTAGAACCAAACACATCCTTTGAGAATAAATTTCATATCAATAGAGAAAATAGAAGCTATACACATTCAATGTCAATTATATATTGACATTTGTTTAGGTGTAGCTGCAACAAAATGATTATATAATGTGACACAAGACACATCTTTGGGTTTTAGAAAGTTCATGATATTTGCTGACAGCTTACGTATATACTCCATAACAAATAGTGTGTGGCATAAAGATGGCCAGAAACATGCCTAAAGGCCAAAATTATCTCAAACAGCTTCTAGTCTAAAGCAATCTACAGAGTTTTGTGCACTGTGTACGTACTAAATTATAAATTTCACGAAGGCTATGAGAAAGATCATACCCGAAGGCATATGGAGTGGAAGGAAATCACAAGCAAATTGTCTCAAAATCTTTTGTTGCTATTTTTTTTCACATGCAGCAAATGGAAAACATGCAAAAACAAATAACACATCTTTGAATTAGAAGAGAAAACATAATTGGTAGTACAGATGTTGTCTTGGAGAAAAGGGAAAGGAAGAAGGGAAAAAAGGCAAAAGTAGAAGGGAAGCAATCTACAGAGGTATGTATAACTCAACAGACTCCACAAAGGCTGTTTTTGAAAACAGCAAAAGGAAGAAGGAAAAAAGGACAAAAGTAGAAGGTAAACAAAAAATACACATATTTGTAGGGTACACGAAGAGTCCAAAGTGTATGCTCTTTGAATATATATATATATATATATATATATATATATGCTTTTGATTTCCTTCCACTCAATGTGCCCTCTGGTGTGATGTTTCTCACAGCTTTTGTGGATTCTTTGTTGAGTTATGCATGCACGTGTAGATTTCTTTAGCCTAGTTTAAGATATTTTTTCCTTGCCCATGATCTTCATCAAAGGTTTAGCACAATACAGATGTTGTCTTTGATGAAGATCATGGGCAAGGGAAAATTATCTCAAACAACATCTTTAACTAGGCTAAAGCAATCTACACAGGCATGCATAAGTCAAAGGCTCTACAAAGTTTGTGATAAACATCACACGAAAGGGTACATGGAGTGGAAGGAAATCACAAGAAAATTGTCTCAGAGTCTTTGTTATGATGTGGTTGTATGGTTGTGGAAAAATAAAATTAGGAAAAAGCTAGAAGACAAAACGAAAATACACATTTTTGTAGGGCACAGTGAAGAGTCCAAGGTGTATAGGCTATTTGAATGAGGAATTAAAAATATGTATTTGATAAATATTAAATATAATCTGCAAGAAGTATCAGACTATATTATTGTAGCATGGCTTGTATTAAAAGATAATGTAAGAAAGGTCGCAGAAGTAAAGAAAAGAAATCTAAAACATGAAAATATGACCAAACAAACATTAGGTGATGCTGAGGAAGCTAGTGCCAACAAGACAAATAGTAAAAAATTAGACCAAAGTTCAAGAGAATTCCAAAGTCATGTCTACATAAAGAATGATTATCGACTCAAAGTTCCAAGAACTACCTACAACTAGTGAAGAAGTCTAGAAGTCAATTAGCCTACAATACTGAATTGTATAACCAGTAAGTGTTGCTTTTGAGTATTGAATCACATGATTCTAACTCATTTGAAGAAGCGAACCTAAAGAAAGAGTTGCAGAAAGAAATTCCAGAGGATTATACCGAAATGCAGATAAATCATACTTGGGAGCCTATGTAGACTTTGAAGAAACTTTGCACATGTTAGATGAATACAATTAGTTAGGAATATGTGTGAGATTTATTAAGTGGATGTCAAAAGTTCCTTCTAGAATACAATTTTTGCAGAGGAAATGTATATGCATTATAGCTCATATGGACTAAGGCACGCTCATAGAGCCTTGTATGCAAGCATTGATGACCAGTCAAGGATAATTATTTTGGAAACCTATCAGATTGTCAAAAGCAAAGTGAAGGATGAAATATTGATTGCATCTTATATGTTGATGGCATCTTTTCAGTTAATCCAACTTCCAAGAATGATGGAAGTGATAAAAGATGAGATTCCTGCATGAAGCTTTTGAAATGATAGCTCCAATGTATTTAGATTTTCCAAGTTAAGTATGTAAGGAATATATTGAAATTTGAAACATGTTTGACATTGCTGATGATAAATTTGCAACAAATCCTATTGAAATGGATATGAAGTTATCGATTCTTAAAGACTCAAAGCTAGTGGATGCAACACTACACAGTAAATTGGCAGAAGTATTATTTATCTTATCACTATTTGATCGGATTCAAATTGTATTGTTGGTGGCATGATATCATGATTTATGGCTTTCCTCAATAACTATTCATTGGAAGTTAGCAACATGGTTTTAAGTATGTGCACAAATATGACACTAAGCAGCTTGATCTCACACCCATTTATAAAGGATTTTGTGTTTCATGCCAAGACTAAGACAGTCATCATCCCTTATATCAGAGAGCAAGAACAAACCATGAAGATTGACTTGATCTATTTCAGGTCTTAGATGCATAGTATTAAAAATTGGAACTGGTGGCCAGACCAGTCCACCTAATAAACCGGGTTTCAAACTGGAACCAATCAAATTGGGACTGGTTAGATCTCAATGAACCAGTTAAAAAAAAATTTAATGAGAAAAAAATATTTTAAAGATTTAAAACCATAATTCCAAACCAATAGACACAAAATATGAAAAATTTGTTCATATATATACCATGTAAAGGTGAATATATCAAAATGGCACCAAGTGCAATACATATAACTTTCATATTGTCGATCAGGCCTAGAAATGGAAAATTATATATAATATCTTGGTTTGAGTTCTCTCCTGGAGTCTGAACTAATGTCCAATCTAGTCAGAAAATAAAACTGCCCAATTGCTCAGCCATATACAACAATATGATTGGAACCCATATACAACAATATATTAGAGAAAATAAGTGAATCTTAATCTAAGAGGCATACTTCGGTCTCAGTCGAAGTTTTCAAAGAAGAGCACAACTTTTACCTTCTTGTACATGAGTAAAGATCACATATTCTTTAGGATTCATAGTTTTCCTTTATTCAATAATACTTTTTAGTACCATGACTAATTATTAATGAGTTTATATAGTAGCTGAAGAATCTCTGTTGCTAGATTTATGCATCCTTTCTCTAAGACATTTCTTTATGTCGATTAAAGATGTAGTGTTGTATCTGTTGGATTTCGTAGGCCACAAAGAGTAAGCTTCATGATCTATGTAAGGAATAAAAGATCACTGTCACAGGGATCCGAACTTTCTACAAATCTTCATTAATTCACAATATGTCTCTAGAGTCTCGACTCAACGTAAAACTGAAAAGACAGGAAGATTCCTATCAAGATAATTTATGCTTCAACCATGGCACAATCAGTTGTTTAGATGACCAAGAAAATTGTCTCTTGATCAATCCATGACCAAGTAATTTTGTTTATATGACTTCATTACAAAGCCGTGTAGATTTATTTAATCAAGATTCTTCCAAATTGAATTGATTTTAGAGGACAAAAGGATTTGTAAAACCCAAATTCCTAGTAATTTAACCTTCATTATAAAGCTCCAAACTGCAGATATAATCCTTAGTGGGCTACAGATATGAACTACAAAGAGCCACAAATAAACATGAAAAAAGTTATAATTTCCATTCAAAACCTTAATAGATACGGTCGGTAGGAGTTAAATATTGAGAGGTTCTTCATTGTCACTACAAAAATTCAGTGAAATCCCAAGATTGAGCCAATAAAACATCTGAATGGATGCAATTCCAGCACTCTGCTAACTAAGGTAGCTACAATTCTGGTTAGGGTTGCGTATAGTAAGCTGCTATCTCACTCAATTAACCCAAAAGACCTCCAATCTACTACGACTAACCTTGACATATAAGGAGCTTCCTCTTGTTGGCACTTGGGGGTGACCCAGATCCAAGATAATTTTCTCTTGATCCTTTGGATTGGTATCTGCGACCCTTCCTAAGACAACAGATTAGAAGAGCAATCTTACAAGGTAAGAAATTATTTCTTAGGATGAAAATTGGCCCAAAAATCATTACATAATGCAAATCATAAGCAAGGTCATCAAGAATTTTATAGCTCCCTTCGAAGTCTGGTTCTAGAGATTTATTTATCCTTTAATCAAGATCTTCTCATATGAGAGAAACAAGATTTTAGGAAGCGTCAGGTCAAAGAAACATTCTAAAGAGGATTTTCTTCACCCAGAAAGAATAAATATTCTTATGAGATTATCTCAATATACCTGAATTATTCTTTATTGTAAAATCACAGCTACTAGTGTTTCAATTTACCCAATATATCTATAATTAATGTAGTCAAGATGCCAGAATCGAGGTGTTTTTCTCTTTGAGTTCAAAAGGTCATGCAATTTCTTTAATGTACCTATGTTGATCATGAATGAAACAAAGAACAATTTCTAAGTGTCATCCACTTGTTCTTGTTTAAGTATGAAAGCTTTCTTGTAGCTTCATAGTAAACGATCCTTCCTAAAAAATAAGCTATCCACAATTTACATCTGTCTTCTTCACAACTTTGATTGTGAACAAGAATATAACAGGGTCGTCAACATATCTACTGAACTTCTAATGATATCGTACATGAAGCTGGACTGAAAAGAGAACATAGATGATGTTGAGTTGTATTTGCTGAGATGTCATACATACGTCAGTGCCACACATAAGAATATTTACAGAGTTCTATCTTTGATAGCTATATAGGTCTATATACTTTCAGGAAGACCATTCCTACTTAAGAGTTACATAATTTAAGTTTTTAAACATAAGGAGGATTTATTATGGAATCAGATGCTTCCAGATGCTTTCATTTCCTGATGTCTGAAGCTGCTATAAGACAGAATGTCTCCATAAGATGGCTTATCTAATATTGGGCAATGATGAGACCTTAATAATGAATAAGAACATCATAATTTTTGGTCATTGTGAGGTAGCAGAATCCTCCTATATTCTGCATACGAACTTCTGTGAGTGAATCGTCGCTGCTCAAGATATATTCCAATGATTATTATTATAAGATCCCAATAATCAATCATATTTGACAGTCCTATACATATATATCTATCATAATTGTCAATTTATCTAATCTCTGCTTAATAACAACTTTTCCTTCAATCAAGCATCTAAATTTTTTTCAAGTTTAACAACATCAATTATGCTACTAGGATGGAGTACCACAAAACCGATATACTATCAAAGAGTTATTATATAAATACTCCAAGCCTTTTCTACCACTTGAGGCGAGGTTGGACTTGTCCTCGATTCAAGAGGGAAAACACTCTCCTCTTTTGACTTGCCTGTAACAATTACCTATTTCCAACCTTCATGTGTCTACTTTCCCTCTTCTTTTTGGTCATTTTTCTACTCGAATGAATTGTTTTAATTTTAATAGTTTTCGTCATTTTGCAGCTTGAAAGAATTGTTTTAATTTCTAATAGTTTAAATTACTAGCATTTGCAAAAGGGTGCAAAGGGAACATCGAACGTGCATTAAATGGATGCTGAGTGACCGACAGTCCGAACGGGAGGACGAAGCTGGAGGTGACAGTTGTCAATTTTTTATTCAACAAAAGGGAAATAAGAAAAGGTTTTGATTGGGTAGGGTGAATAGTGTTTGCTCACCACACTCCAGCAAAGATAATGCTTCCGGCGTAAATATGGACTAGATAAAATCAACTTATGTTTTAGCAACACATCTGAAGAAAAAAATACAAAGAGGTCAATCATAAACTCAGTAACAATCTTCAAACACAATGTGTGAGTTTCGAAAATTTACTGAATTAGAAACAGAAACAAATCATCAGAAGAAGCATTGAAACATTGATAATAAAAACAAAATAAAGCAAATTTTTGACACAACACTAGATCAGATTTAGTACAACATAACTTGTTAGAATCCTGTATGAGGAATACAATACACCCCCGACACTGATAGGAAAACACTAATTCGTTCATTTTCTAGTTAATGGATACACTAATTTTATCATTTTTTGGTCTAGAGTGCCAAGGTAAGTCAGTTTTAGAATGGAAGAGGGACAAATATCCAACGTTGCATCCCTCCAGGTCAGCTCACCAACACCTCCAAAAGAGAGAAAAAAAGGCCAAATAGGTAGCATAGACATTATCCGTAGCCCATTCAGTCGATGTGTATGGGATGATAGAACAGTGGAGAGAGATGAATACTCTCACAGATTTAGTTGGGCACAACCCATTCAAGCCAGAGTCTAAAAAGCGTAGACAATGAAAATAAAGACCCACATTGATTCAGGTACTTGCTATAGATTTTTCCTTTAGAATAACATCAAAAATTCTTAATATGGTACTTGGTTTGGTATGTTGGCTATTCCGGCTTGGTTGGAAAGAGAGTGATGCCTCATATAGTACTTGAAATTTTTAATATATGAGTATTTTTTTAGTAACAACCTAAGAAAATCCTCACCATACATGATTTGTCCAAAAATTGTAGCCACCTAACCATTGAGGCCACATTGGCAAAAGGAGTCATCAAAAAATATTTTTAAGGAAATGGGTACAAAAATTCCTTCTTTGATTTTGATAATGTCTGTTCCCTGGAGGGAAGAGAGTGGGGATGAAAAGAAGATAAAGCTACAGTCCCACAGGACACAGACACAGACGGAGCACTGAAACCTTGCTTCCAGTGGTAGCGAGCAAGGACTGTGAATCTGTGAAATACTTTGTACCATCACTCTCAATGAATCAATCAAAATTTTTTCACTCTAAAATAGATGTTATTGTTCATGTTCTGATTTTCTACTCCTTATTTCTATAGCATAGTATATTGAAAATTAAATACATAAAAAAAGGACAGTTCCATGTTTCTGAGATTCTTCATAGACCTGTTTGCCGTTTGAATTTTGTGATGTAATCTCCACTTACAGTTTTATGAAAGCATCATATAATCTTGTTATTAGCTCGGATTTCTTGCTATTAGAAACCCTCTATGTAGCAAATGTTTCCCCACTATATGTTTTGTTTTTCTAATAGATCAATACAATATATGTCAAATATCATTTTATGGTTCGATCTATAAATGTACAAAAAAAGACAAAATGGAATAAAAAGAAGTTTTGAACACATGAAACAAATCTAAATTGAAAACCTAGCATTATGTAGCCTCTCTTCTAAAATACAGAACAAAACACGTGCATTGTTTCATAATGTAGGTTAACGAGACTAAAATAACCCACATTACAGTACAAGAGCTTAGGCTTACTCTTACCTCCATCTCGTTACACATGGGAATCTGAACCAGAACCATCGGATACTCTGCTAACACACATTTCTCCAAATCCGCTACTAAACTTGGGAATTCGAATTGGGGCACCAGCTTAATCTTATTGATGTGGATCCACAGGAATCCCATCGCCAACACTACTCTATCTGCAGACTGGATAAGAAACAACACAATGTAGATGTTGGCCAATGCCTCAAGAGGAGGGGCGAGATAAGTGGCCCTGAAAAATACCCATTTAGAATAAATGGAATTCAAAATGCCCTGCAAGTCCAGTGCTAGAGAAAATTCAAAATGAGGGTGGCTAAAGTGCCAACCTCTCATAAAACCCACAATCTCAAACCCTAGCATCAAGATGGAAAATAAGAGAAACCCTCTAATGACTCTTTACAGTTTACTTTACCCTGGTTTGTCCTCCTCTGTCACATGATTTTTATTCTTGGTCAAAGTGAATCTTCTATTTACGGCGGAGAGAAGGCTCCATAGCCCCTACGCGAGCCAGGCGACATAGCCCACGGCGTGATGGGCTTTCAGCAGCCATACCCAGCTAAGCTGCCTGACATTTTTTCCCTGGCCCTACTTATCTGACTGGTGGAAATCGTCTTCAGGGCTTTTCAATCCCACCATGGACCAATTTGGATTCTCCATTTTTGCTACCACGGAAGTTCCCCTATGGATCTCCTTCTCCTTGTTCCACCATTCTTGAAGCTCGAAATTGGGAGCCATACATAAGAACCAAATGAAACCCCACCCGCCAGGGAGTCACATGAACAAAAAAAGGGAAAAATCACTGTGCCCAAACCTGGATAGCACAATCTTGGATCTTCAAGTCAGAGAATGAAAAGTCAGGATCTTGGTGCCCCCTTTGTAACAACTTGTTGTTTTCCTTTAGTAACCAAATATATCTATTGATTGTTGTTTGTATGGATGAAATACAAACATTGCCTAGAATTATCCTCCTTGAGCACACCCTCTCCAAGACTGTTCACTGTTTGAATGGTTGAAACACGAAATCTGCCAATAATAATCCCTTTTGACTACATCGCCTCTCAATATTTTCCTTTCTCATTGTAATAATTAACATGTGTGGATGAAAGTAGATCTAATTCGAATTCATGAAGAAAATCAACCTTGCATATATGGCTAGGTTGAATTGCATCATTACCCAGTTAACCCAGTCATTATTATCATCCTTAACTTTAGTCCCTGCATCCTCCTTGATTGCACATACAACTCAACCCCTCTCCAATCCTTCAACGGGGATGAAAAGGATTCAATTTCAATAGTAAGAATCTACGATATGAAGAAACTTGAGTAAGTTGCAATCCCTTCATCCTCCTTGACTATTCTTGTGACTGAACCCGCTCAGCTCCCCCTCATCTCCTTCAACTGGGATAAAAGGCTTCAATTTCAATAGGAAGAACAGGCGGGATTGAGAACCTCGAGCAAGTTCTAGTCCATGCATCCTCCTTGGCTTCGTCTCTAACTCAACCCCCTTAGCTCCTTCAACCTGGATTAAAAGACTTAAGTAGGAAGAAATGGTGGGATCAAGAACCTCCTGCAAACTGCAACAGAAAGAAATGGACGGATCAAACTATGCCATGCAAAACAAAAATATAACAATATTTTCTCCCATGGGGTAAAAAAAAAATCGTTTAAGAATTTGTTCCATATTTGAAATTTTAATAGACGAGAAGCTCAATGATATATAGCCAACTTCAATGTTCTTTGTAATAAATTAGAGATTTGTAATGAACATTGCAAATATGACGTTTGAGCTTAAATATATTGGAGGAGAAAAGGACATACATGTTGTACATCTACAACACAAAACCACCTACATATTGTATGGTAAGTCCTCCATTCAAATAAGAGGAAACTACCACTAATTTTTATTGGATCATAGCCTAAGAGGAAATAAATTTTAAAGGAAAACCAATCCAAACCTAGCTAAGCTAATAAAAGAAGGGCCTAAAATTATGGGAGTAGATTTAAGGCTTATGTACCATGTTCATTAAATCTGGATAGATGAAAGCTTGTATGATACTTGTCAAATTTAATACAATCTTCATAAAGACACGTCTAAAAACCTTGGATATGTACAACATCACCTGGATGCACTAAAATATACCCAAAATCTTAATGGCACAGACCCAAGGAAATAATTTGTTCCAAAACTAGTAGAAGTTCTAGAAAAAAAGGTTCTCATGAGAGATCTAGTCATAGAAAATTGGTTGAAAAGATAGAGGATAAAGGATGAGGGAAAGAACGAAATCTAAATAATATACACCAACACAATATCATTTTATCCCTAAACTGCTCAACCCTAGCAATCTCTCGATGCATCCTCCGATCGACCAATCCCAAACCAAAGAAGGAGCAGGAAGACCCATAGGAGCAAAGGTCGAGAATAAAAACCACGTAAACAACTAGCCAATGCGTCTCAAATAGAACATAGAGTAAACCAATAGCTAGAGTGGAACACAAATTGTTATTAGTGTACCTTGAAACAAAAAACTAGTAGAGATACTTGAGATCATCCAGAAGCAACATAAAAACTTAATCTAGCTCAGATAATTATGCTTATACATATTGCACCCAACAACACCAGCAACTACACTAGTGAAGGCTACATTTAATCCATCTACCTCCACACCTCCAGCCAAAATTACTACCCTTGTGAATTTTGTGACTAATGCTTCCATAATCCAATCTTTTATCCTCAGTGATTTCTTCTCAAAAAAATTGTCGTAGATATTTTGAAGTGGGCATATTGTCTGCTAACAGATATTCTGTAATTTTCCTCCACCATGCTTGTAGAAATTATTTTGTATATTTGCAACTACTCATGAAGTTTTAATCAAAATATCATCAACTACTAATCACTAGTTAAAATCAAATCATCAACATATAAGGAAATAATAAGGTATTTACCTGCTACCAATATGTGATCGAGGTTTGCATCTACTTCACTTGTGGTGAAGCCCATAACAGTGATATAATTATCAATCTTAGTTTACCAAGCACGAGGTACTTGTTTGAGACTGTACAATGCTTTTTTTGAGTCTACACACATGAGACTCCCGATCAAATGTCTCAAGAAATTTTGGTTGATGATGTACACCTCCTCCTCGATAACCCCATTGAGAAATGTTGTTTTTACATCCATCACGTGCATCTTCCACCCCATCTATGTAGCCAGAGCAAGAATTGATCTAGTGGATGAGTACCTTGCTATATGAGAAAAGGTCTCCTCATAGTCAATATCCTGAACTCGAGAGTACCCCTTGGCCACAAATATGGCCTTATACTTCTCTATGTTTATGTTTGTTACCAGATTCACCTTGAAGATCCATCTCGAACCCACTCTTAATTTATATGATGGTCTTGGGACCACTTCCGAAGCATTGTTATTTACAATGGATTTGTATTCCTCCATCATTGCATCAACCAATATATAGGTTTCTCTATTTCTTCCTCGAAATAGGATGGCTTAGTCTCTATAAGCTCAACCATAAGAGCCATGTAGCCAGTGTACCTCTCACGTGACCTCGTTTGCCTGCACAAATTTGAAGGAGCTCCCACATCCTCCCTCGCATCTTGCACAAGTATATCAGCTTCCCTGGTTCTTTTTCTACCTTCTTTGGATAGTTTTTCTTGAGTGAATGTCTCCACTCTCTACTCCTTAATATTTTTGTTGCTCCACAACTTCATGAGGCTCCTTCTTTGGAGCTAAAAGATCCTCTTCTGGTGGGATCTAAAGATCCCTCTCAAGAAATCATCACATCGGGTTCTCCTCATTAAAATTTACATCCCTTCCCACAACTATAATTATGAGGGATGGAAAGTGCACACGATAGTTGTGGGGAGTTTCTATGTAACCCATAAAAGCAACTTATTTGTTTTTTTTAGTTCTCCAACCATGGAAGTGTAAGCACCAATGTTGGAGGTGACCTAGAATGGATTGAATGATATTGTATAACTAAGGGAATAAGGTTCCATGGAGGAAGAACATCTATTAAAGAGGGGAAAATAGGATTTTAATAAAAATTCAATAATTAAAAAGTGGTGGATGAATAGAACGAAGGGGATTCTCATCACAATACGTTGATAATGAAAATGGGTATTAGTGAGGATGGAAACATAGAGGCACAAGTAAAAGAGTTAAAAAGGTTTCAAAGGTGTCAAGAGAATACCAAACATTTTTTCAGATAAGGGGATTTAATAATTGGAAAGAGCTTCGAGAGAAGAATAGATGGGGAGAATATGTCTAGAAATTTGGAAGAGGAAAAAGAAGTAATGGCACAAGGAGGTGAGCATGTTCAGTTAGATGGATCATGATTTTCTAAAGGGAAGCCTTCATTTGTAAGGTATTCATTAGCCTATGGAGAGAGATATCATCATATAGAAAGAAGAGGAAGAAACACTTAATAATGTGTTCTAATTTTTTGAGCTAGAGGAAGGTCAAGTAGTACACATGATATATCCTACGAAAACTGGATCCAATCCAAACCAACCACCCTGTGAATTTTAAAAGCCTAGAGGTAATCCGAACTTTTTATTCTACTTTTGACTTGAAAGCGCCTTTTCTTAGTAGTTTGGGATATAGTAGTAGTGAAAACAAAATTAAGGTGGGAATAAAAGTAGAAGTGGCATATGTTATTTTTGAATTTTAGTTCAAGTGGGGGAGCATGCCTAATTATTCAAACATGTCCATAAGGTTTTATCTTGGTGAACAACCCAACCAACGATATGGTTATAGTAGTTCTAAGAAATTTTTGAAGGGTGATGGTGATGAAAACCGCATTGATTCTTATGTGGATTCATTTGGAGGGTGAAAAGGATTGTAGTGCTAGTTTCTAAGTTGATAAAGTTCCTAACCACATTGTGGGGGAATCTTCTCTAATGGTGCATGAATTTCATATAGATTTATCCCTAGGGTGTAGTTAAGGCCTTAGACGAATTAAAGGCGATATTTATATCTAAGTTATAGAGGCTAAACATTAAACAACAAAAAATCACTAAGCTGAAGGAGATTAAGAAAATGGTTGGAGAAATTTCTCACGAGTATGATGAAAAATTACAAAACTTGATCCACAAAATCTCATATACTCTCCATGAAACTCAACACAAAGAATGATCCATTCAAAGATTGTTTCTCTTTAATAATGTACCATTAATGCAATAGTCATGGGTGAAATAAAGGGATGCCTTATCTTAGGCCATGAGGATAGAATCTTGTAGGGTGAACATCCATTTTACTAAAAAAATTCATGCTTGGTAGGATCTAAGAGAGAATTATGTAAGGATTTCCTTCTAGGTAAAGGACAATGGAATTAATATTGCTAAAGGGGGTGGCCTACAAGGATACATTGGTAACTATTGATGCAAGAGCATAATTTCAACAATTTATTTCAAAATTTGCATTTGTCCTCCAGAAGGTTTTAGAGATTTATAGAAGAGGAAGTGGGTTTCCTTGTTGCCCTATAATTTTGTATAATTTCTAATTTCATATTTAGGATAGGAAATTTCAGTAACTTTAGGTGTAAGTTAAGATGTTGTTTCATTTTTAAGGCCTCCTAATAATTAGGAAAGTTGAGTCTTATGATTAGGATTACTTGTGGCATCATATGTATTTTTCAAACTCCAATACACCAAGGCAAATACGTGGAGGATATTTGGGGGAAATGTGATTGTCCATAAAATTTAGATCAGATTTGGGACCTTGAAGCTCTTTTCCTTTGACCCTACTAGTTCTTAGAGGTTGTATTTGGAGCAATTAGCAGGAAAAAGCATAATATGCCCAAGAATATTAGTGTTGGAGCACCTATGGTTTGGGAGAAAGGATAAGGGGTTGTAGGAGTTAAGGGGTTTAAGGGTTTAGGAGCAAGCGATTAAGGGTAAAGGGTAAAGGGTTAGGGCTTATGAAGTTTATGGGTTATTGGGTCTAGGTATAGGGGGTTTAAGGGTTAAAGGTTAATGGCTTAATGGTTAAGGGATTTAGGGTTAACGATTAACCATCAAGGGCTTAAATGTTAGGGGATTTAGGGGTTAAGTGCCTAAGGGTTATGGTATTTATGTCTCAGCAGGTTAAGGGGTTATGGGTTAAGGGTCAAGGTTTAAGAGGATATTGGATTAGGGTTTATGGGGTTCAAGGATTCTAATTTAGGGGTTAGGGGTTAAGGGGTTAGAGGCTTTGGGTTTAAGGGATCAAGGGGTTAATTTGTTATGAGTTATGGGTGTAGGGGTTAAGGGATTGTGGCTTTTGGGTTAAATGGACAGGGACTTTAGTGGTTATGGGTTAAGTGTGTATGGTTTGTGATAATGTGGCCCCTAATCCCCTTGTCACAACTATTGGGGGTTCACCTATCAATGTTTCTCATTGCCTTACCTATAGATGTCAATTTCTCTCATTGCCTTACCTACAGTGTGTCTTGGAGCTATTAGATGTCATTTAATTGAGCTACAGTGATAGGTGAGAGCTATGCATAAATCACTAAAGTTGTATCAAGATGCTATTATTCTATTAGCTATAGAATTTTACTCTTTTTATTTGTAACTTAGCAAAATGGAAAAGATGTGGAGACAATCTCCATTCTTCTTCTTTCACCGGGCCATGTAAAATAAATGAAGAAAATAGTCTCAACCCCTTGGAGAAGGAAAGTTGAGAACAATAATTAGCATGAACAAATAAAGAATCCAATGAGTTAAGATTAGAGGGGTCTCCCTTTGTAAACAAGCATCCATAATCTCATTAGAGTTAGTATGAGTATTTACTAGAATTTGAGTAGTCTTCATGTCACCAACCACATCAAATAGAAAGGTACCAACCCCTATAATAAAAATGATGTCTCCAAATAAGGTGTAGTTAATACCAGTAATATCATCTTATGAATCTATTACAATATGATTTGGAAAGTACGTTTCCATACATGCGTGAAAGAAAAAATCCATTTGGTTAGCAAAAGGAAGTATTTTTGAAGACGTCAAGAAACCCCCATGAAGGAAACAAGAAGGGTTTGGAACCATGAAAAAAAAGGCTTCATATATTGTCTATCACTTGTCAAACTGAGTGAACAAACACATGCAGACATATCATGTTTCTAGGAATGAAGTGTTTGGATTAGAGTTAAAGTTGTTATTTTAGTTTGTTGTCTTTTTTTGTCTTTTAGAGTAAGAATCTTTCTGGTCTACTTTGCTAAGGCAGTTTGGATTTCAAATATTCAAGGAATATGTGAGCTAATATAATACCATATTGTAATCTTTGAAATAACATGATGAGCTACTTAGCACAATTTTTGGTGTTGGATTGATTAAGATGTTTATTTTTGGATGGATGGATTTACATCTCTTTAGCCAACAGAAAAAACTCATTAAGCATTGTTGCAAGTATGTTATTGACATGTTGAAGTTTCATTCAAATTTAGAGGTATAAGATTTAGACTTGTATGTTGTCACCTATTCGAGTGTGATGATATCTTGTGGAGGTAGGAAAAATTTCTATTTTTTTAACTCTTGGAAATATTCTATATGCTCTTGAGAGAATTTCAGGCTTTTAAATAAAATTATAAACAAATGTAAATTCATGCGATAATTAGTAATTGATTTGGGGACGACTCAACAAATTGTAGCATGTTGGCTTGTTGAATTTGTTAGTAAGTTAGGGTTTGATAAATTTGTAAGCTTCAGTGGGATTTATTGCAGTTGTATGTGTTTTAGAGAAGCCAGTTTGGAGTCGTGGTTATGCTTCCTTTATTGAATTTGATTTCTTTGGTTCTTCTTCTTGTGCATGCCCACTGTGGTATCTTCTCGTTTCGAAATATTTTCTTATTCTGTACAGAAAAATTTCCTGTTGCATCCTTGAAAAAGTTGCACAATTGTCCTGATTTATATTTGCAATAACTGGAGCTGTCTCGCTTCTTTTAATTGGGCTGGAATTTTCCACCTCAAGAGGGTTGTTAGTTTTTGTCTAACTAAATTGTTACAACATATTTTCTTGTTTTATTTATTTATTTTTTCTTCAAGGAGGTGTTTCCTTTAAACTCTAGAAGAAGCATTGCAAGTGGCCTCATTATAGCAGTCATTAGAAGATGTCTGTGATCATGGGCAAGATAACCCTCGAAGGGTGAAAATTGGGTATGTTATGCCTATGAAAAACTTTGGCTAACATCCAATTAGATATGTTATATGTAGTTCACAATTAGGAGATCGTAGGCCATACTGTTGCACATAAAAATGCACCATTCCTCAAATATCAGGGTAAGTGAAAAAGTATTTATTGAATATAGTTTAGTCACATGATACAACTATCCCACAACTCTACAGTAGAGAGACCAACATGGAACAACAAAATTAAAATCGATCAATGCACTCACTTTCATGGGAAGTTCAGGAACATTTTTATTTTCTTATATAATGCACTTTTACCCACATCTGGAGATCACACGAAAATTATATTCATAATAAAGTTTTCTAGGTGAAGCAATTCATTTTTCCTGCAAGATTGGGTTACATAGCTATAATGTCTCGTGTTTTTTCATACATCCGACCAGAAACATATCTTGCAGGAATTTTGAAGGAAACCCCACTCAAATTATCAGAGAATCTCCAGGTGATCTCATTAAAAAAGTATGTTTCTCCTTATATGTTGATTATTTTTTCTCTTCACTGTGTTTTATATATAAATTCATTTCAATTCATTCATGTCAGATATACTCTGGCTCCTGGTTCTAATTTAAAGGTCGAGTTCTCAACATTGTTTGTTGTTCTTTATTTGGAAAGTGCTTGTGGTTTGAAGAGGTTGCAAGAGATGGGAATCTCAAATAGTTGTTAGCCAGGCTAATGCAAGTTTTATGGGTAGAATGTGCAGCTTCAATCCCCTATGTCTCAAATTTGGCCGCGCATTCAGGAGCTAGAATGGTCATCCTTTACCCACATTTATCATGAGCTTAATCAAATAGTAGATAGGATTTCCGAGGAGGCATTCAAGTATCCAGATGATGAACTATCAGCAAGATCAAGTTTGTGGCACACCAAAAAAAAATGAAACTCGCAAAATTTAAGCTAACAACAACCCCTACTCCTCAAGCTGAAAACATGTCTCCCTCAAGGACCACTGCCTTCTTCTTCATCAGGCAATACTTTCTCAACAACTCACTCAACTACATCATTTCTATACCCCCAAAAATCTATTTACGTTATTGTGGCCATAACATTTTTCAAATAATCAGATGTTTCATATCCGTGAATGTGAAATGCCAATTTCCTATTTGAAAACCAAATTTGCATCCCTTGTACCTAATGATCCTTCCTCGTTGAATATTTTCTTGAATGACGTTTTGTTTACTAATTTTTATCATTTAATGTTTTCTTATATGTCAGGATTCTTCTCGTTTCCTCTGCAACATCTGGTGCAATTGCTAGTTTAAATTTTTTCCTATATTTAAAAAAATAAACAATTTTAGTTCATGGAATGTAACTCAATTGAAAATCACCTTGTTATGAAGTACTGTGTTAAAATATGAGATTCAAAGTTAAAATCCCCTTAAGTGGCCAACCAAAAATTAATATTTTTTTTTATCTATTTTTTTATTATATTTTTGGAATGTGGTTTAATGAGAAAAGAAATAAATATAATATAAAAGAAATAAATATGACGTGATTAAATTTCATGTGGCTTGAATATCTAATTTCAAAAATAAAAAATATAATTATCCATTATCCACTCATGGAATTTCAATGCAAACTTCTGAATGCCAATGATTTTGTCTTAGTTGCTAATTGTCTTAAATGGTTTACCTCTTAATTGTCATTGTCTTAAGTCCCCATTGTCTTAAATATAAAGTTTTGTCTTAAATATTTTTGTCTCAAAATGCTTTTGTCTTCAACATAAATTTTTGTCTTAAAATATTTTTGTCTCAAATTGCTTTTGTCTTAAAATATTTTTGTCTCAAACTGCTTTTGTCTTAAATATAAAGTTGTCTTAAAATATTTTTCTCATTTTTGTCTTAAATATAAAGTATTTTCTTAAAATACTTTTGTCTCAAATTGTTTTTGTCTTAAATATAAAATTTTGTCAAAAATTAATTTTGTCTCACACTATACTTGTCTTAAATATACAATTCCATTGATATTAAATTTTAATATAAATTAACTAAAATAAAAAGTGATTTTTTAAGACAAAATATTTCTTTTGTCTTAAAAAAAATTCTTAAGAAAGCCGTTAGTAGCGATCGATTGAGCCTACTCTGCCAAACTAAGAGACAATATTCTGTGTCTCTCTCTGCAAATTAAAAATGAACTATACATAGAAGAAATGGACTCAACGACCAAAAAAAGAACTCGGGAGAGGAAAATGAAGATGACAAATTTCTGAAGACGGCGGGACGCTCTGCAAAATGAAGATGGATTTCCAATGGTATATCTGAAAATGGTAGAGAGAAAATAATTTGGGAGAGGAAAATGAAAACAACGAATTTGGTATCTTCCGAAATGATAGAGAGAAAATAATTCGAATTTGGTATCTTATATTTTGCACATAAATTTGGATTTAAATTTTCAAATTCATTCACCGCCTGTAAACATTCGCCCTGCAGCCATTGATGAACTCTGCGACGGGTAGCAGAGCTGTCTCGTCGAAGAGCTGGCCCCATACCAGTGGCAAACGGTGGCAAACGGAAACAGTTTAGCGGACGAAGACCTGTGATGGAGAAAATTTCGTTTGAAGACGGAGAAGACCAAGGGGCCAACGTCGCGAAGGAGATCGGTGAAGGCGCCTCGCCGGCGGCGACGGGGCGCGAAATACTCTCGTGACATTTTGACTAATTATTTGGTCATTCTTTATTTGGAAATCAGTTTCGCCATACATATTATAAATTGAATTGTGTTATGTGAATAGAAAATATATTTAATTAGAAGAGATTTTTAAAGGCATTTTTGTTAAAAATTTGGTAAAACTTTTAAAATTAAATTCAATTTGTATAATTTAGACCATCGAAATGTTTAATAAGATTTAAAAAAAAAACTAAATATATTTATAAATTTAAAAAGTATTTTAAAAACCATTATAATTTCTTAAAAAAGAGTTTCATAACCAAAAAAACATAAAATAATTAAACTACTCCTAAAAATAACTATAACTATGAATATACTGTATATATTGATATGAATATTAAAGCATTTTTATTGTGTCTAGACATTTTACTTAATAGCTCATTTATTTTAGTTTTTATTTTTTAATGATAAAATATAATTTATTAGTAGAGTTTAAATAAAATTATTGAAGTCGTTATATACAATGTTTTGTTTGTTAGGGAATGTGATTTACATGTCTAATTTGTGGCTTGAGTAACTTTTATCTAAAAGTATTTAATTGTTAAAATTAAGTGGGACCACCTCTAATATACATGAATTCTTACTATACATGATTTTAGCCTACGGAGTTTAGAACCAACCACTATTTGACCATAAAATACCTTAACAAAACACTTTTTGAAACTCTATTCTGCCTAGAGAAATTTGAAATAGATTGTATCTTATTTTTAGTTTGAAATTTTGAATTTTTCAGAATATAAATTAATCAATTGAATTTGAAATTTAAAAGACATTTGTTATAACTATGTAATTTTAAATTATATAATTGGCACGATTTAAACATATATTTTAAATAATAAAATTTTCCAATAAATTTATCAAATCAACAACTATATAGAAAGAAAGAAACAAATAAAGAAATAAAGAAATTAATTAATTATAATCTCCAGAGGCTAAAAATAACCTATGGGAGATATTGCTTCTTTATCTAGCTCTTGTATTTGGCCGTTTTCCTGTGGAGTTTTACAATCGACAAACTCCTTGGGGAACAAGATTATCCCAAGAGCTGGTTGCCAAAATAAGTACATAATTTTCATTAAAGACATCAAAATAAATTCAACAATGTAAATTATTGGAGTCTAAATTTCATCAAACAAATCTGAAAATAAGGCAGAAAAACCTTTAGAACTGTTAAACATTGTCTCTGTTCAATTCAAGCGGAGATCACAGACACAGATAGAAGCGAATAGTTCATGGAGAGTCAAAATTCTTATTGCTGTGTTAAAGACTAATTTGTCACGAAAGAATATGTGTTTTTTGTTCTTTCCTAAAAATGGAAACAGAAAAGCATTTCATTTTAGGTCTTTAAAGACAATAGGGAAAGTTATGCACATATTCTGGTAGCTAGCTCTTTGAGTAATCTATTCAGCAAGTTGTTTCAGATAAAGGTTTGTGGAAAAGCTAAAAGAGTTTATTGTGATGTTCCAGATAAAAATGATCAAATACAACAACCACATGAAAAAACAATCTGTCTCATAATCTTTCTTTCCCATTATAATAGACGAATATTCCACATGAAATAAAATATTTAAAATAGAAAAAATAAATTAATAATTCCAAACCTAAATAAAATAAAGCGTTGGAAAATGAGCCCGCCCATTTTCCCAGTCTCTTTCATTTCGTACAGAAATTCGATAACGCAATCAGCAGAGAGATTTCCAACAGAAATAAGAGACGTCAATTGAAGCAGCAGTGAGATTTCCAAAAGAAATTAGAGACGCAGTGATAGTTCCAACTCTGCCTGTGTTATAGCTAAATTCTAATGCTATTATTTTGAACACTACTACATTCAAACAGACAATCCGCATTATCAGGATTACAAATCTGGAAACATAATTCCAGAATCATACTGACACACGTGATGGGGCACTACCAAGACTTCATATTATTAAGAAACAATATATGCAGAACCAGAACATCATGGGTTCTCAGAGCTAGATTTTAATAAGCCACCTTAAGTTTAAATAAACACAACGGATTCAGATGCCAAAATGAGTACTGAAAAAGTGACAAGAGTTAATAATGAATGTGCATGGACTGTACTATACCCCCATTAACGTCAACAAATAAATAATTGTAACTTGCAACAGAAGGAAGCGTGTGTACGGTCCCCCAAAATAAATAATAAAATGTGATATTATTTTTAATGAATTATTGGTGTGGGAATTACAAGGTGAATTATTAGTCGTGGTTGTGGGGATTATAGTAATAGTTGATTTTTTATTTTTTATTTAAATTTCATCGGAGATTTTAGAAAATGTTGAATATTTACATTTTTTTTATAAATTAATTCTTTTTGAAAAATTTAAATATTTATATTTTTTATAAATTAAAAAGAAAACATTATTTCAAAAAAATTATTTTTCATTTTTCATATATGAAATTACTATTGATGTTACATAATTCATTTTTGTGGTGGAGGGAGATTTAATTAATTTTAAAATGAAAAAAAGGTGTGGTTTTCTAAATGAGACTTCTATTAACCTTACACTCACATTGACACTATTAGCCTAACATTGTTAGTTCTCTATCCATGTCCTTTATGTACGTGGGGTGGCGTGGAGAAAAGAGGAGGAGGTAGCATGGGCCGGAGGAATAGGGGAGAAAGAAGAGGAAGTGACAATGGTTGGTTGTCTCTTTGTTATATTAAAATTTTTTATTTTTTGTTTCATTTTAAATTTTTATACATTAGTTTAATTTTTTATTTTATTTATTTAGATTTATTGAGCCTAGAGGTTTATTGAGGGGAGACCTTAGTGGAGAGGATTATTGAGGAGATAGGTTGAGGGGAGCGACTTATTCTACTTCTAGTATGATGTGTAATATTGTCGGCCCTTCATCCAAATTGAACTTTTGCTCATGTTAGCCAAAATAAAAAATCTAAAGTAACAAAATTAAATAGTTATGCAAAACATTTAAATAATGTCAACTCATGAAAAAAAAATCACTTGAAGAAATTGGATTCCTATCAGCTCCTGTTAGATCCTTATTTAGGATCGATCTATGTTGATAAAATGCATAAAATCTCATATGTCCATATGCTATATTATATAAGACTAGTAGATATCTAGAACACATACTTGCATATTCATGCTATATTCACCATTTTCTTGCACAACATTTGTGGTTCCCCACATTATTTACTCTGCACACACCACTCGCTCCATACAGCGGCTCCATACACTTTTATTAAGCATAGTTGAGTTTATATATAACATTTAAAAAAATATAATAGAATTTTTTTTTTTAATATGAGTTATCAAGAAAATATTTCAATACCCATCTTAAGTAAAAGTATTTTAACATCATATATATATATATATATATATATATATATATATATATATATATATATATATATATATATATTATTCTAATAATAGGTGCATGTAATTCAGGATATGGTGTAGATTTGCAATTTATTTAATGTTAAATATGAAGTTGATATGTATCATTTTAAAAAATATTAATAATAAAAATAATTCAATATATATAGGGAGATAGACAAATAACGTAGGTAAACAAACACAAATATTTATGGGAGAGAGATGTTTTATATTTCCAAATCTGAAGGATTTAATGTGGAGAATTTAAATCAAAAATAAAATATTAATGCCATTTATCAATATAATACATAAAACAAGTTTTCTTGGTCAAAATGAACATAGATTCATCTTAACTCTTGATCTACCAAGAGCCTAAAAAAAGCCCAGAAAAATCAAATATGTGGATAGTATATTATGCAATATTATGCTCTTTCATATCTTTTTGTTGGGTTGAAAATTATACCATGCATGAAAGAATTTGGAAGAGTTATATACTTCATTCTATTGTAAAATTAATGTGAGTCATAAATAAAATATTTTAATTTTCACTTTAAATCTACATCAACTTTATATATATATATATATATAAAAATTAATTTACCTTTTTGAATGAACCAACTATATAATTTCTTTTTGTAAATAACACAATTGCTTAATTCATTTTATATTATATCAAATATTTAAAAAAAAATACATTAATAAATAATTTTTTTTTTTTTTTTATATAAATCATAAAGAAAATATTTAAATATCTATATTAAATAACATAATTATATATTAACAATATATTAAAAAAACTACTCTTCTTTTCTTTATTGCAACACAACTCACCATAACCATTTTATGAAGTTAACCCAATCAATATTAAATTACTTTCTTTATTAATTAATACTCCATACTCATAATACAGTTATCTAGTGTTTAATGAGCATATAAGACAATAGTTTATATATATATATATATATATATATATATATATTTTTTTTTGCTGTGATTAACTCTGGTGTTATTTAATCTCGGGTAACGTTATAATAAGCTAACGTAACCTCATGCACGAACTCACGAGTCATATGGTGGAGATTAGTCTTGGATGAAATGTACATAAGACTTTAACTTCGGATATATATATATATGGGGCAGGTTGAAATTTATATCACTCAAAGGGTTCAAATATCCACTTGTTTGTTTAGTGACTTTGGAGATTAGACTTGGACGAAATGTACAATATATATATATATGTGTGTGGGGGGCAGGTTGAAATTTATATCACTCAAAGGGTTCAAATGTCCACTTGTTTGTTTAGTGACTTCTTCGTTAGTTCTAAAGTTTCGGCAATTGTACCCTTGGATGATTTTCGTTGGACCTATTTAATGCTCCTGGAAGCTTAGGGTTATACCTACGATGAGGATGCAATGAATCAGTTAGAGTGTAACTGCCTAGTCCTTCTGGCGTTACTCTCAGCTCATTTGCACGCTTCCTGTTCGTAGGAGGGAGCTCTACTACCAATTCATTCTATCCTAAACAATTCCACAACCCTGGACCGTTCCTTTGGAACACTATCTGATATCACACTACGTAAGTTTATACTTTGCAATTTCCATGGATATCACTGGCATTAAATTAGGGTTTGTATACATTTATTAATTTTATGTCTGGTTCATGGAGTTTCAATAATGTGAGTAGGAATTATATGACAGTCTTTACGACATACACTTTATGCCTTTACCTTGGAGAACCTACAGTGTTCCTGATTCCTCGATGGTTGGTTATTGGTCACTGTCTTTTCGTCTGTCGAGCAAATTTCTTTTCAATTCATTATGCATGTTCTCCAGTGTATTTTTTAAATTTCATTCATGTGTAGGGTTTTTAGGGTGACGGTCGAGGGTTATAAAATCATTCAGGTAAACCCTAATCCCTTATTTTCGTCCCTTGTACCATAATTTTTCGTAATATTTCAAGCTTTTCTAATAGGGATCCTGGTGTTAAATGTTACAGGTGAGACTCCCACTCAGGCGATTGATTTCCGTTACAATTTGCAACCCTACACCTTTTAGGTTTTAATGGAAACCCTCTGTTCCTCCTCCAGGTGTTTGTAGAGCTGTAACTCGATTCCAGTCCAGGGTTTCTTTTGAGTTAAATATTAAAAGTTAAATGCTAATGCGATAAGGCTTAGGTTTCCCAGAGTTAACAACTGTTATAGATAACGATCGCTGACCTTACCTGCCTTTGAGGCTGACTACGACATTCGGTCCTAGGGTTAAATTTGTTAATATAAATTCTACAATGCATTTCTCTTTCCTCCCTGATATAACTTGAATTTTTTTGTATTTATGTGAGAAAACTGAATGTTTCACTTATGGCCAATAGCCAAACATCCATGAATTTCCCTATATGGCATTTACCAGTCTTTATTAGTTTACGGTTTCTTCAGATGTATTGAATCAACAACGTTTATCCCACCCTTTTCTTTCTTACATTATTAGTTGGTCTTTGCGTTCTCGTTTTATTACTCTTTTCTTTATATTGATGTTGGTAAAAAAGTAATAGTTATTATATAGCTCTGCTGAATTTATGCCTATCATTCTATGAGTGTAAGTGTTATCTTGCAAACAACAGAGGTTGATGCGGCCTTAAGCGTTACTGCACAATTCAGCACTTGACATGTCTTGTATGTTTCTATAATATGAAGGTTTAGCATTCATATCATAGCCTGGGGTTTATATATATATATATATCCTCCCTTTTGCATAACTCCTTCATGCTCACCGATTATTAAAGTGTTTTGTTTAGGGTTGTCTCTTAGTAGCGTACTCAACAACATGTGTATGTTTTGAGCATTTTGTTATACGTTACAACCATACGCAGAGATCTTTCCTTTATTCATAGATACAATAATGAATAATACTGAATGTTTGTATTTCCATATATGTATATATTTCAATGTATTTGTTTTCAGTTATCCTTTTCAAGTCCGTTTGCTTAATTTGGAATTTTTAAGAAAAACCTTGCCCTAAGACTTGCTTAATGTGTGGGATGGTTATTAACAACCTTGGCATATAAACTAACTTGGTTGGTAGGTTTTAACTAACTTCAAATCTTACATTCATTAAGGGGAAAGTAAAATTACAGGAGGAATGTAAAATTACAGTTTGCATCCATTTAACAAAGTTCCTCCTTCATATGAAAAGAAATGTGTCATAATACATACGTTAAACATTTACACTCTGTAAGGAAATTCATATGTTTCTTTAACTTCCTAGGGCCATAAAATCACGAGGAAAGAGAGTGCTCCTCCCAATCAACAAGACTAGTTACTATCTCCCTCCGAGCCAATTTACACTTCTACATCTTTTTCAGATTAAAAACATTCATAGGTTCATAGAGTATCAGCTAGTCCCAACCACTTATAGTCTAGGGGTTTTAGCCTCAGTACTTAGGCTTCAAATAGAGTTCCATTGGCCAACCAACTTTAGAACTTTTCATCCTTGTAGCTTCATGCCTCCCTCTACAAAATCCTTGTAGAAGGGCAAGTGTTGCACTCTCTTCTCCTCAAATATTCAAAGGTTGCCTCCTCACGCTAAAGTGCCTCTACTATACTTTAATCTGGTCCATTCGAAAAGGTTCAACTAAGCAATATTTGTGTGGTTGAACCTACATCCACAATCATTATGGTTGTTATTAGTTTTCATTAATAATTATTTAAAAACATATATATCATTTAAACTTTATTATCAAACCATAAATTGTTATTTATGTACCCAACAAGGGTCATCAACATGCATCACAACCCAACAAGAGTTAGCAACAAGCACTTAATACCATGGAAGTATCGATTCCATTGGCACCATGTACCTAGTGGTAATAATATTTCAAAACCCATTTAGTGTTCTTGTCTTTTTTGATAGATTGCAACTAGTGTATTATTGTCCTCATAACATTACAATGTTGTTATCTTAATTGTAAATGTTTCATATGCATTCATCATACATGAATAAAGTTTAGGATAACCTCATTTTCCTTCCATGATTAAGGCGGCTATATTGTTGCCTCCTTGTTGAAATAGTTGCCACCTTCGGTTGCTTTGTTATTCTCTTTTTCCGCAAAACCAAGAGTCCATATTGAAATATTCCTTCAGTTTTGGTTTCTTTTCATCTTATTGCATTTGTTGATGAAGGTTACAGGTAGATTGTTTCTCTGTACAATAGTGGGGTTTCTTTCGGTTTCCTTCATTTTCACATTGCCTTATTTTGCAAAAACTAGGATTAAATATTTCTCTTTGTAATTATAGATGCACCACATGGCCAGAGTCTTTTTCTTTTTCACTGGGTTATTTCACGCCATAAAATCTTGCAACTATGTTGACTTTCTCCAAAGAAACCAATCAATGTTTCATGTTTATAGCGTAACATCAGCTCAATGAGACTTTAGTTAATTTTGACACCAATTTGTACCTCTTACAAATCCAATGAGCATTGCATTTTTTATTCAAATTTCCCTGTTCACAATTCCATGTACACATAACGTCATACACCATACACATATACACATTGAATTTTTTATTCAAATTTCTCTGTTCACAATTCCATGTACACATAACGTCATACACCATACACATATACACATTGAATTTTTTATTCAAATTTCTCTATTCACAATTCCATGTACACATAATGTCATACACAATACACATATACATTATATATAGATTACAGACAACATCCAATTATTTTTAGATTACAGAACATCTTTCTTCATGTTTGTCCACATTTTTATCCACACACTACCATTTTCTTAGCACGTTCTTAGTTTCCACATGCATGCACTATTCCATGAATTACTTGTTAGTTACTAGATTTGTAATCAACTTCCGTAATTGCTATAAAGCTATATTATTATTATTGTTATTGTTATTATTATGTTACTAGCATTCATATTTTATTATAGATCAACTTTTTATTTCTCTTTTCTTATTTTCATTGCTTCATGGATGACCGCCATCCATGCAGAGTGTTGGAAATATTTATGGAACCGCCTCCCTCTAGTAATTTTTTTTCATAGAGCTCTTTCTCTCTTTCTCTCTTGATTCTAGAGTTATGTTTGTACAAGTGTAATAACTTAGAGTGTTTCCCTTCTTCTTTACAAATAACGTTGCGCTACTAGGTGTCCATATTCCATTCATGATATTGAATCTTAGTATAGTTACTCTTTACTCCTACAACTAACTCTTTGCCTTACCCAAATTATTATATGGATATAATTATTAATATAAACCAACAAAAAAAATGTTTCTTTCCTTCATAGGATCAACAAAACCTTGTGTATATCACATAATTTGGTGCCTCAGTATCTTTGTTAAGTAAACCTTACAATTATGTAGGCTTCCCACTTGGATTTTTTGAATGCATTTATATACAGAAAATAGTTTCGACTTGTTATACTATGATGTTGTTACTATTTCCTTCCAAGCCAAAACAAGGGATTTTAATTATTCCATACGTAAATATATAAAAATGAATAGGCTTACGATTATTAAAGGTTATACATTTTTCTATTCCATCACCATTTTCTTCTTCTGGAGTTATTCTTGTGGAATGGTCTACTACGACTCTAGTCACTATAGTCCTCTTCAGATATCTTAGCTAGGGACACCTAATTTTCTATAGGTTCCATGTATGGATGAAATAACCAATGCTCTGATTCTTATCTTAAACTACTTTCCTTTGATTTGAAAGGATTTCATTATCTCCAAATGTTTTTAATACAAGCATCTATGAGTATCCAAGCTTCAACCCTTGGTTTCGAAGCTACTTCCAACTTCTTAACGTAAAAATTTGTTTTTCATCGATTAGAATTATGTACTTAATTTTGTCAAGGCTTAATGATACAACCCCTTTTTTTAATCTATAAGTATAGTAATTAGTTAGATTACTTATCTTTCATGGCTTTATTATCTATCAACGTTGTTAGGAAAATGATTTTTTGGTGGTTACTTCGAGCAATTTCCATGTAAGAGATGAAAATTTATATGCTAAGTGAACCCATATCTAATATCCTTCCTTCTAGGTCTTAGAAGGTGTTTTTTCTATCACTATATTCCTCATCTCTTGATTCTATGTATTATCAACAACAATTTATTAAAATTTTCAACTCTAGGTTGGTCTATGTATATGTGTCTTGATTTATCTACACAAATCATAAAATTCTCTCTCTACTCCCTTACCATCTAATGTATCTTATTAAATAAGTCTTCGAAATAGTTGTTTTTTCTCCTAGGTGCCAAACATATAAATTATTGTAGGTAAGGGTACCCCAACAATAATTCAATTACTATTTTTTATAACTTAACTCACATAATGAGATTTATTTCAATTACTCATGGTAGGGTTCTTTCACTTTTCTTCTATGAAACACAACACAGTTTGTTATTAGTTTGCCTTAAATAGGCCGCAGTGCTGAAATTGGCTTTGATACCACTTGTAACACACCTCACCATAAAAATTGTTTGAAGGAACTCCAATAAACATTAAATGTTTAATGAGTATATGAGACAATAGTTTATATGTATATATAATTTCATTAACTATGATGTTATTTAATGTCACTGTGGATTGGGAATGTTATACTAACTTATCGTAACCTCATGCATGAAGTCATGAGTCATATGATGTAACAACCTAGGTAAAAATACATATAAAAATATATAAGACAATGGTGATGGGATAGGTATTCCAATCTGAATGGTGGGCTAAACATCCTAGTAGGTGTTCATTTCGGTTATTATGGCTAAAGGAAATTTAAAAGGCTTTGAGAAGGCATGATGCATTTATTGATATTTTATTAATGAAAATAACCGAAAATAGGAGAAAAGGGAGGTGAAAGGTCACTCATTTAAAGTGAGGAGGAAATTGAAGGAAACTAATGGAAAATGAAGAAAATATAGGCCTAATTAATAAAATGACTTATGAGGATCAGTTGGAAAGCTTTTGTTAGTGAATTTTTGGAGCTCTCTCATTATTCTCTCTCTCTCATACTATTGGATACTTAGGTTTTTCTCGGAACACTCTTGGAGAGTGTGGATACTTCGTGATTTGGAGCAATAATGAAAATTAAGAGAAGGAAAGCACAAGTGGACATCAATATTAGTAGCTACAATAGTTTTTGATTACATGTTCTGAGTTGCATACATACTTTCCTCATTATTTTTAGCATGCATGGTGTATACATATGGATTTTCCTATCCTCACCATTTAGTGGATAGCCATGGTGTTGTGGGTTTATTTCTATTGATTATTTTCTAGTTGGTTCTCATGATTCCTTAGTTGTGGGTTGAGTTATTAGTTCCTAGAAGCCTTGGTTGGAAAAATGCTTTGGAATCCCAATGGACAACAGTGGGTTGAGTTACTAGTCCTAGAAGCCTTCGTGGGAAAAATACTGTGGAAGACCTAGGTGGGTTGAGTTACTACTCAAAGCCCTAGTTTGAAAAATTATATGCAAGCCCTGCAAAATTTTGGGTTGAGTTACTAGTCATGGAAGCCATGGTTGGAACAATCACTTGAGAGCCCTAGAATAACTTAGATATATATCAATCCACAATGGTTGTGATGTATGGTTGTGAGGTGGAATCACTGGTTGAGGGTTGAGATGGTTTGGCCTCTAGAAGCCCTTGATTGGTTTTGATTGATGTGTTTGATGAGATCCCACATTCATGCTTGTAATATGGCACATGAGTGATTAGCTAAAGTGAGATTCGGCACATACAATCTACGCTCAGGTGGAATATGGAAGTCCCATCTTCGGTTGGTTTCTACATTCATTGATAAGAAATTCATTCCCTTGGTATTTGTTATGAAAATGTACTGATTTATATGTGGATTATATTGTTGTTTTATCCGTGGTATTTCTGTTGTTATTGTGATGGTTATGAGCATGCATTTTTACAGTGACGATGTATGGCTCTCCCATGTTTTTACATGCAAATGAATGTACAATGTATCTATGGTAAAGTAGATGGTATTTCAATTAATGATGTAGGGGATCAATGCTTCTTATCGATTCTCAGATAATTATGAGACCCCTTTGCACTATTATGTTGTTTACACCTATAGATTTAAAGTTTGTGACATGTTTGACAAAATTATTGTGATGGCTAGGAGGGGTCTAGATGAGTTATTGTTGTTGTGATTTATTTCATATCATTGTCCTATTTTTATTTATCATCTCTGAATTTTTCATGAAGTTATTGGTAGAGAACTAGGTGCTAGGCTTGAAAAGGTGGCTCCAATCCCAGAGTTGTTGGCAAAAAGCTAAGTATTTGGGGCCCCAACCACTAGCATGCAATGTTATTCATGTGTCTATAACCTCTTGGCCTATCGAATCCAGTGTTATTCTTGAGAATATAGCTCAAATAGGTCAAAATGTTAGTGTGACATAGGGGTAAGAGACTTAAAAGGTTGTGTTGCCTCCTGGGGGTGTTGTTGTTGTTGTACAAGGTTTGTATGTTGTGTTTCCATCGGTTCCACTTCCTTAGGGTCACCTAGGAAGTTGAATCCCATATAGTAGCCACTCATAAGGTGTTTACCTCGGTTGGCCAGTTACTTAGGTAGATGTGGGAAGTAGGTGTTACATATTGTTGACACCTAATCCTAAGGGATTGAGTGAAATTGTACATTAATGTAAATAGGAAATAAAGAAGTTGAAGATACACTTACAAGTTGAAGATACACTTATAAGTACACTACACTCTTCGTACACTACACTCTTCGTGGTTCACCCTCGACCCCTTGCAATCGGTCTTTGCATCTCCATATGTCACAAGAGTGGCCTCTAGTGCACATTCCTCAAAACCTTCCTCCCATGGCACTCTCAATCCCTCCCCTCTGATGTTGCAAAGTCCTTTTGGCCTCTCGTCCCTCCTCCGATGGCGCTCCATATCTGGCCTCTCATCCCCTCTTGGTGGCCTCACGCTCCCGTCTCTTCCTCTCTATGTCAGCATTGGTGCTCGAAACCCCCCTATGCCACACTACCCGTGCGCTTGTGGCTCTCACCCTGTAACACACTATCCACCTGTGCCACATTCTTCGACTGTGGGAAACTCCCCTGCATGCTTCTAGCTCTCCACCTGAGCCACACTCTCATGTGTGCTCATGGCTCTTCGCTTGTGGCACACTCTCTACCTGTGCCACCACCTCCTATCAACCCCTTCCACTCTGTTGGCCCCTCCACCTCCTGCTGGCTCCACCTCCTACCTCCGTTCGAGGCTCCCAAAGTTGACCTTCCAGTCAGACCCCTCCCCAAGTCGACCTCCCCTAGTTCGACCCCTACCCAAGTCAACTTGCCCTAGTTGTAAACCCTTCCAGTTATCAACTCCCCCATATATTACCTCCTCCAGATAATACCTCTTCGTGATATTACCTCTATTTTTCTTTAAACAAATTTTTTTTACATAATTTGTTTTTTTTTTTTGTAGAAGTCTCTTTTAGCCCCAATTTTGTTGTTGTTTTTTTAAACAGAAGCAACAAAACCCTTTTTTTAGAAAATGAATTCACTCATATCCATTCTGGGAGTCATTATCTCAGGAAAAGAGAACTATCCTGAATGGTCAAGTAATATTAGACATACAGTCATTTTTAATGAGCTGTGGAACAGAATTTGTGAAGGAGACGAAGAAAATCCACCTGCAAAGCCTACAATAGAAAATGAGATTTCCATTTGGGAGAAAAAAAACATGAAGGCATATGCCTTGATTGCAACATGTGTAAATGAAGAGGTGAGTCACCATATTACACCATTTTCAAATTCCTATGAAGCCTTGAAAAAATTGAAATAACTCTATGACTCACATTCAGAACTTGAAGTTGTTCAGTTAATGATTAAGCTATTCAGTCTTGAATTGAAAAAATATGACCCTCTTGATTTAGGATTAGAAGTAAAATCTATCATGAATGAAATTAAAAAAAATTGTGTATAAATTCATATATCTCTCATAACTTATGTAAAGGCATTGTATCCCACTTACTCACACTATCTTGAGTCATTTCAAGCAAGTGGAAACCTCAAGGAGATCACATTTGAATCCCTTGAGAACATGTTTTCAAAAAGAGAGAAGGATTTCAGAAAGAAAACAACCCCTCAGTCTTCTGAAGAAGATGTATGTTTTTCACATAGAGAGAAGAATCATGCTGAAGATTCTTCCAAAGGGAGAGGTGGCTGAAGAGGACAAGGAAGAAGAAATTTTAGAGGTATGGGGGGCAGACAATCTTAAAGTAAAAAATCTGATCTTCATTTGTAACAACTCCACTTACCCAATTTTTTTTTTTTCTATTTATATCATAACTGCTACTTTGTCGTCAGCGACTTTAATACATTTCATCATATTATAATGTTTCCATTGAAGTGTACTTTGTGTTGTTAAATTTTCTCTAACAAGTTATAGTTTTCATGAATAGAATAAATTTTTGTGATTTATGATCCTTTGAACATGTTAACGATATCCTATTTCACCTTTCACATTGACCTTCCTTGAATGACTGTTCTTCAAGTTCTTACTTTGGTTATAATAGAAATCTTATTCTGCCCTTAATTTCTTTCCTCATAATTTTAGGCTTATTTTACGATTTCTTATTAAAAGAACAACTTTATTTTCTTTACTTAGAATATTTACCTATCTTCTAAGGTTTTTCATATCATTAAATTTATCAAATAAATTTATATACATCCTCATCCTCCTTTATCCCACTTATATCTTGTGGATTAACTTTTAGTAAATCAGGAGAGTTAATACTAAAATTTATTATTTATACATTGACAACCTGGAACTATACTACGTAGTCAATATACACTAATATTCATATTTTTATGAATGAGCATCGTAGAACATTCTATGATATGTCTAATATACCTTAGAGCATCATTATAGTTCTATTTTTCACTTATTCTACTTTTCGAATATCTCCCATGCCATTTATGGCTTAGACTAAATTCAAATTTCGTAAATGGTAGTTATAATATACATACTTCTATGAACTTATCTTTACACATTTTCATCGTTGTCATATACCTACCAAGGATATAAATTGAACTCCTACATTAAACTTGTCACATTATATATATTTCTTGGATGGTTTATTACTTTGGTCTACATAGTAAAATGTTAGTCTTTAATATATGAACCTACAGTTAACGTGTTGAAATTCTCAATCATTATTGGGATTCGATTTGATCTTAGCCTTATCTTAAGGACATGTGATTTATTACATTTCTTGGTTCGAGAAATTCCCTTATTAATGAAGGTACTTTGAAATTTAATTCGGTCACATGGCCTCGGTGATATTTCGATTTATTTTCATTGTGGATTAGTGCCATGTTTACGATCAAGATGATATCGTATATCTCCTTCCGTATTCTGCATTATTCATTTCGCTGACTTACCCTTTTTCCAGAATTTCATTTTCGTTGTGTATTTAGGCAACCCTCGACTGTGGTTCTCCACACAGGTCTGTCGATTTGGTTGCGGTCTATGCATTGTAATCAATGTTATACATCTTTCCTCAGGTAATTTTGCATCATTTTAATGATTATTCCATCGTTTATTTGTTCTGCCTCTAGATAATTTATCATTTTTATTTGTTTGCAATTTCGTTTTCCTCTACAATTAACTTCTTCTTGCTTTAACGATTGTAGGATTTATGTTTTTCTTTTAGTTTTTTCCATTCTCATACTTCACGGCTTCCTAACGATGTGAGGTAATGTCCTTTTTACAGTGTCGAGGTAAGAACTTCCTGAACCCTCGGTTATTTTTATGCTATTTCTCTCGTATTCATGCGAGGCTGTGACTGTAATTTCTATACAGCGTAATCAAAATTTTCTTCCCTACATTTCGTGTTGTATTTTCCGGAAGAGTTTATCATAATTTAAATCTCTATTCAAGTATTTTCTTTATCTTTGTAAAATCGTTATGGTGAGGAGTATTATTTACTCATTTTCATTAATATATCTATAGAGCCGAGATTTTGACTCTATCACAGCTTTCTCTGTATTTCATTACCGTTCCCCAAGTAAATTATTTTCGTTTTTCTTTTTCACTTAGTATTTTGTAAAGAGATTTGAATATTGGGGTTTTTCATTCAATTTATTCCTCTTCCTTGGGTTATTGTAGAGATTATTTTTCGTTTAAATTATAGGAAAGAAATATATTTTTTTTCCCTTGTATTGGGCTTAACTCCCTTGTAAATTTTTCTACCATCGAATTCTTAGTTATAATTGAATCGTGTGGAAGTATTTGATGTATCGAAATTTTATTATGTTTCCAGAATGAGATATCATTCTCGGTATATTTATTTCAATTTTTTATTTCCTCTACTATGAGTAAATTATTTTATTTACTTCCTTAGTTGGAAATTAGCACTACTACAGTCAGTTTTCCTTCATGAAAATCAACTCTCGAATTTACACAGTAACCCTCGTTCAAGGAGAAGGAATTTCGGTTTTTATTATATAATTAATTCTCTCCACTTACAATTATTCGTATTATTCTCAGTAAACCGAACTGATGATTCCTCAAATTGGAATTTCTTCATCGTTATTTGTATATAAACATATCCTTGCAAAGTTGCAGAATCCCATTCTCTGTTGAACTTGTCGAGAGTTTGTTTGTAGCTTTAATTACTAAGATAATTTGAAATTTTTTTCTTACTAGAATATATTAATTTATTAATTTTCTCAAAATAATAAAATAATGGTTTCTACAGGGACCTCCTGTTCATATGTTAATATCACTTCAGAATTTTAGTATTTACCCTGTCGATGAGAACAAAGGTAATTTCCTTTTTCTCTTTTCATACTTTTTCCAGTTTATTCTTTTGTAAAATTAAATGTATGAGCTTATAAATTTTTCTCTTTCCTATGTACATGGCTGGTTCCACTTCTTAAAATGGTATAATCAAGGTAACTTTTTTAATTGAATTACCTTTGTAAAATATTTATATGTTATTAAATTCTTTCAAAAAATATACAGATATATATATTAAGTCTTGTATAGATTTTTTTGTGCACGTATTCCACTACTCTCAATTTGTTAATCCTCAATTTGAATAATCCTTGTGTCAGCCTTTGACAATGTATTTTTCTTCTCATTTCAGGTTGGTCCATATCATCTACATAATTCACTCTCATGAATTCAGAGCTATGCTGACATTTATAAATTTGTTGTAAATGTTTATGTAGGACTATGGACTTGTCAACAATTTATGATAGATTGTAATGTAATTTCTATCGTGGATAGTATAATGGTTATGTTGTAATTGTAATGATAAACAATCATTTGTTATCATTCTTTTGAAATGAAATTATTTAATTCGTTATACTAGATTCTTCTGGTACTATCCTCTAGTACTTTATGATGTATTGCATGTCTAATTTCTTAGTCAATAAAAGAATGTCTGACTATATGTAACCCTATGGTTACTACACAGTAGAGGATTTGAATTAATTTTGTGAAATCATGTTTTCTAAGAGAGGGACAATTATCTCTTTATGTACATATTTTTCTATTCAATGTTTTGATTACACAATTGTTAAATATGATATTCTTCCTTCTTTCCAAATGTATTTATATGTAATTTCTTAGTATAAAGTTTAGATGTTTACAACCTAACCTTAGATTTAAACCTTACTACCGGGGTTTAGAAATTATCAGTGTTGGTTTATAAATTTTAATTTTCTATGTAACTATACAGAGCTAACTATATCTAATATAGTGGTTTCCGTTAAATACATCAAACTATCAAAATTCGACAAAATTTAATGATTCATAAAATCTAACTTTTCACCTCTTCTAACTAAATGGTAATTTAATGCAGAAAGATAAAATTCAACTTACCTACTTAAATCATCCTTTCTTCAACTTTCAATACCACAACAAATTCATATCACAGAACTAATTTACTTGTGCATACCGATTTTGGTAATACTATTTGTCACCCAACCTTGAGCTTTCTCTTCAAATCTCCCCCCGAGCAGAGACCAATTTCTCCAAGGTGTAGAAAACCTCTTGTCTACGCAAGAATGACTTATTTAATTTTTCTTTCCCTTCAACATTTTTCCATAACTAAGTCCAGTAAAAACAGGATGCTGATTTCCTTTTTTCTTAGGCTTTACTTTTGTTTTTTCCACAAAAGTACTTTAAAGCTAGCCTTTTCCTCTTTCTAGTCTTATTTCACATCTTCTTAGTAACCTTCCACTTTAATGAGCTATATTTTATATTTTTATCTCCAATATAGTATTTTTAATTTATTTTATTTTCTACAAGGATTTTTGGAGAATCTGGGAAAATATTTGGATTTAATTCCATCCTCATGGACTTAAAATCCTGGTCTCCAATAGACTCCAGTCTTTCCATAATAATTAAAATTCCACATTTATTAAAAAATATAATATTTCAACAATGATTGTTTTCCTTTAGTTTCACTCAACCTTTCGAATTCTTCAACTGTCTAATAAAAGTAGTAAAAATAGGGATATTACATCATTTCATACACTGCAATCAAGATTGACATGATGCATCTACATGTAAGTTTCCTTGGGAAAGAATTGAGCAGTAAATAAATGAAGCCAAAGGTAAAAATTATGACAAAGACAAAGGCAAATCACCTGAATCCACTCATTATGTTGTAGCACATTGTAATATTGGAGTAACTAAATACTTTCTTAATGCTTCACTTGCTTTTGGGAGAAATGATTGGTTGCTAGATTTAGGAGCAATGTGTCACATGCCTTTAAGAATTTTTTTGTTTTGAATAATTTACTAAAAAGGTTGGTGGAGAAGTATACTTTGAAAACAAATCTAAACTTAAGCCATCAAGGCTTGGCACCCTCAGGCTTAATTTTCCTCATCTTCTAGAGCTTCTACTACATGAGGTTCTATACCACCCAGAGTTGAGGCGAAACTTGCTATCCTTTGTCTACATATGCCAGCAAGGACACTCCATTCACATTTTTGATGACAACGTTTAGGTCATAAAATAATTAGATCACTTACTTATTATGAGAGGGATAGAAGAAGAGGAATCCTAAAGCTACAAGGCACCTCTGCTCATGCACACAAATTTGCATTTAGTTCTTACTATGATGAAGGTAAATTCCCATAAAAAAATTTTATGGCATGCTATATTTTGACACTTTAAATATGACATCCTTCGATTGTTGAAGAAAAATGGTGTTACTAGATTGCCTACAATTCCTAGGAAACTAAAGCAATGTGATGTTTATATTCTAGGAAAGCATAGTAAGGAGTCCTTTCATGATTCACATTCGAGAGCACATAGAGAACTTGGGCATATTCATTTAGATTTATGTGGCCCCATAATTGTTCCTTTTGAAAATGGAAATAAATATACGATGAAATTTATTGATGACTACACCAAAATGTGTTGGTTTACCTATTAAAGAACAAATTTGATGATTTTCAATCATTCAAGAATTTTCATGCATGGATTTAAAATGATGCACAAAATTGTATTGGCTCTTTACGCACTAATAATGGAAAATAATACACTTCAAATGAATTTGAAAACTATCTTCACCAAAATGGGATCAAACATCAAACAACTGTGCCTTATAATCCCCATCAGAATGGTGTAGCTGAAATAATGAACAAGACAATTTTAAATATGGTTGATTCCATGATGTTTTTCAAGAATGTAAAATTGATTTTTTGGGCTGATGCAGTTCTAAGTGTTGTGTACCTAAAGAATAGGTTTCCTTCAAATGAAATTAGAAATATAATTCCTGATGAAATGTGCCATGGCCACATTCCTTTGGTAAAGCATCTCAAGACCTTTGGTTCCACATCTTATGCTTTGATACCTAAGGAACAAAGAAATAAAATTGGTGCAAGAAGTTGAAAATGTATCTTCTTGGGGTATTCCAATGCCTTCAAAGGATATCACCTATATGATGAATTTAATAAGAATTTTGTAGTATCTAGAGTTGTCATATTCCTGGAATCTTCCAAGATTGATAATGTTGTTGAGCGACAAATTGATCGGTTGGATAGATTCCCACATGCAAAGTCATTTCAAGAATTTTATCATCAGATTCCACATCTTGAAGAGGGGATTGCTATACTGAATCAAATTGTGGAATCATCTTCTGAAGAACTATCTCCCCCACATGAAGAACCAACCATGGATTACACTTTGAATGATTTGATTGAAAAAATTATGACATTGAATATTTCTTCGATCCCAGCTCTGTCAAATGAGCAACCGGGGACATCTCAGAAAGGTTCTTCAAAATGGCTGAAAAATATGCTGGAGAATGTTCATCTCGCCGAGGTTGGAAAGACACGAACAATAAGTTCCACAAGGTAAAATGGAGGTGATGTAGATGATTCTGTTTCATGTGTTGAAATTGATATTTTCTATAATTTTTAATTGAATTTGTTTATATATATTGAACCAAATTCCTTCAATGAAGCCACTTGTCATGATGAATGGAATGAAGCGATGCAAAAGGAGTATCATGCCTTGATAAAGAATGGCACTTGGAATCTTGTTGATCCTCCATTAGGAACTAAAGAAATTTGCTGCAAGTAGGTCTACAAGAAAAGTACAAAGCTCATAGCTCACTTGACAAGAAAAAAGAGAGGCTTGTGGAAAAATGTTTTGCATAGAAAGAAGGGATTGATTATGAGGAGAATTTTTCCCCCATAGCCGAATGGGATGGCTACCATCTAGAAACTCTTTGCCTTGGTAGTTCATAATGGTTTGAAAGTCCATTAGATGGATGTAAAATATTCTTTCCTAAATGATGATCTAAAGGAGAATGTTTTTATGTCCTAAACAAAGGGATTTGTTTCGGAGGGACAAGAAAAAAAAGTATGCAATCTTATAAAATCCCTTATGGTGTCGAGAAAGCATCGCGAGCCTGGTATGAGAAGTTAAATGAGAATCTTATGAAACTTAACTTCAAACTTCTTTCTTGAATGAAGATCTAAAGGAGAATGTTTTTATGTCCCAAACAAAGCGATTTTTTGTGAAGGGCCAAGAAAAACAATTATGCAAGATTATAAAATCCTTTATGGTGTCAAGAAAGCATCGCAAGCATGGTATGAGAAGTTAACTGAGAATATTCTAAAACTTAACTTCAAACATTATGATCTTAATGATGAAAATTTGTTTGTTAAGAAAGTTGGAGGAAACATCTTAAATCTTGTGGTTTATGTATATGATATTTTGATGACGGGGAACAATGAGAGTTATATTACATACATAAAGAAGGAATTGAAGAAAGTTTTTGAAATGACTGATTTGGGGTATTCTCACTTCTATCTTGGTATTGAAGTGACTTAACATCCTAAATTTATATTCCTCTCTTAGAAGAAGTACTTTTTAGATCTATTGAATAGATTTGGCATGGATGAGTGCAATCCTTTGACCACTCCAATGGAACAAAAATTGAAGCTCACATCTAGTGAAGGGAAATAATTTTAGGATGCAACAAAGTATAGATAGCTTGTAGGAAGTCTCATCTACCTGACTACTAACAGTACATACATCTCATTTGTTGTTGGACTCCTCTCCATGTTTATGAAAAAACCTTGCATGACATGCATCTCGCCGCAAAAAGAGTTATGAAGCAATTTCCGAGAGGGGGCTAAGACTTTCAACTCAAATAAGCACAAAAAAATTCCGCTGACAGAGAATCCGACTCAAATTGATGGAGACAACAAACTGGGTATCTACTTCAAAGTTATACAAGAGAGTCATTGATCAAGCCTAGTGGACAGAGATCGCTACAAAAATTTAGATTCCAATAGATTCCACAACTTAGGTAGAATATGTGGCAACACCGAAGTGGCATGGAAACTGTAGGGTTCAGAAAATCCTAGAAGTTTTTCGAGAAAAATGGATTCAACTCCACTCATGATCGATGAAACTTATCCAGTAAAGTTGGAAAAGAACCCAAAGTTCCATGATCGAACGAAGCACATCAGTAAAAAATAACATCTAATTCGACATCATGTTGCGGCCAAAACAATCCATCTGCTCATTATTTGACAAATGAGTATATTGCAAGCATCTTCACAAAAGTGCTTCGAAGAGAAAAGTTTGAAAAATTCAGAATGATGCTTGGACTCACCAACATCCCTACAGATTAAAGGGGGGAATTTTTACACCTAATCCTAAGGGATTGGGAGAAATTGTGCATTAATGTAAATATGAAATAAGAAAGTTGAAGAGACACAAGAAATGAATCCGAAGGGTCCCACCTCCATGTATATATTCATATGAATCCTTAATAAATTCAATTCAGTATTTTGGGAGTTGCCCCCTGGCCTGACACATATGGTTGAGACAAGTCCTGGATGAAATGTAAAGCTAAGACTTTATCTTCGTAAACACACACACACACACACACATATAATCCTTATTGGATAATTACATTTTTTTCCTCAATGTCAATGCATTAAGAGTGGAAATTGGAGGAATCAACTCATGGGACGGTTTTTACTGGCAGGACCAAGTTTGGAGAAATAGGTTTTGAAACCTTTGAGGAGAATTTTGAGTTACCAAATAATTTTTTTTGGGGGTAAATTTTTTATTTATTTAGTTCCAACACTTTTCATGCTATTCTACACACAAATATCTTTCCAACAATGTAAGAAGTGCATCAATTAGAATTCATATCCAAAATTGATTCCACTCAAAAGTTGACCTTCTTTTTTTCTCACCTATAGTTTGAAAGGATGCCAAATCAACCCCCATTTTTCATGGAAGAGAGGCTAGCCAAGTGTTTGTGATGTAAAATACTTTAGAAGATTCAATTTTTTCACTCTAGTAAATATTTGATGTAGTGAAACTTAACGACAAGTAGGCCATCGGGTTGTGTTATAACCATGCTACTAGGAGGAAGAGGCATTCCAATCTTTTGAGAGAAGTTTGTTCCATAGCTTAGAAAAGGTATAAAAAGAGATAAGAGGTAGAGAACATAGAGAGGATATGTGCATTGTAGCATCCCATGAGCCACACACATTACTTCTTTGTTCCCACAACCTTATTTTCCAAACAAAGAAAGAGGGGAAGCAACCTCACTTTTCAACTCAGCTTTCTCCTTAAAGGGTTTCCCAGAGTGTTGAACCTCATAATTGTCCTTTCTCTGACATCATTTCTCATCAGTTTTTTCATACCTTCTTATATGTCCATAAACTCCAACAAATGATAAATGTCATGTTTTATCTCAGGGAATGCATTTAAATGATTTCTATGTTATATTATGATGTTCTTGTTATTTGAATGGATTTTTGTAACTTATCTACAGAACACAGCCTATTCTATGGCTAATCATTGGTTTCACAGCTAATTTTATGGTTTGATATGTTCCAAGGAGAGAATAGAGGAACGAGCCACATGGGCATCTCCAAAATGATTCACACATCGATTTCATCCTATCTACCTAATCAAAATCGACAGAAAAGGGTGCCTGTGATCGTGGTTAAAGTCTGGACAAAGGACGCAATCCAAGAGCGAAGAAATCTTTATTTTCTTTGAGGTAGAAAATCAATAGTTAACCAATTAGAATCATATTCTATTTTTTGGTTAAATTATCCATATGTAGGAATAAATATCTCACCACAGTTATGTTTTATTTTATTTAAATACTAGTTATGCGAAGATCGAGGACAATAGTTGTAATTTCTGAAATGTTGTGTATTGATTTAAACTTTGTTATTTTCATAATACAAGGATCGTGTTCATGGTTCTAGTATCTGCTTAATGCGTACATAATCAACTAGGATCTCGACAAATTTTGTCGCAGAGGGCCCCTGCATAGGAGGATGTCTTTCGTTAGTTATTTTAGTTTAATTCCGTACTTTATTTTGTCAATTTCCTTAGTAGATTAATATTATGTTGCAAATTTTAACTCAATATCATAGAATTAGGTCATGAATGTTTTCTTAGCATCAATGAAAGAATGACTGTGTAATCTTTGCTTTCCTAAAACATCTCAAGAAGGTAGATTCATCTATTTTCCAATTGGATAAAGTTTGAGGCAATAGAGCTCACATTTGTTTAGTTTTATTTCATGTTTTGATATTTACTTTCCTAGATTAAATCCTCATTTAATTTTATAATTGGATGCTCCTAAAGATCTGTCCAAGAAGGTGACTTGTCATACTTCCAAATTCGGTGCTGAAGTGTTAAACCTTTGCAATCATTGAGCTTTTATTTTACATGCTTTTAAACTATTTTCTAGATTAAGATCCTCAGTCAATTGTATAATTTGATCCTCCTAAAGATTAGGTCAAGAAGGTGACTTGTCATACTTCCAAATTTGGCGCTCGAATGTTTAACCTATATAATTATAGAGTTTTCATTTATATGCTTTAATTTCTTTCCTAGATTTATTTTTCAAAACTAAAGTATAATTGGTTTCTTGTACATAAATTCAGGAGGGTGATTATATCATACTTCCATATTGAATGTTGGAGTGATTGAACATACATTAGTTGTGTTCCTTTGAATATGATTTCATCTAGAGTAGCATTGCAATTTCAATTTTCAGTTACAAAATTCATATCCATGGAGTAGGACTAATGTTAAGTTAGAAGTCATTATAATACGCACTCTGTTTTTAGATCAAATTCTAGCCATTCAATAGTTTTTGGTTCACTTTTATGCAAGTTAGTTTAACTTAATAACACTTCCTTTTCTTCCTGCTTTCAAAGTTAGTTTTTCACATCTAAATTTCACTAGATTCACTTGATTCCTTTCATAGTTTCCATTTTTTAAGATTAAAATTTGTACATAAAGCACAAAACCCCCTAAAAACAACATATAAATACATACAACAAAGTAAGAAGAAGGTTAACTAAGAACATATAGTGCACCACACTTCATCAGATTACAAACCTCGGTTGATAATTTATGTTGAACAATTTAAGACATTAAATTGGCTAAACATTTTGGCACCATTACTGGGGAAGTGTAATTAGGTAACCTCATTTCTTACATCTAAAAAAAATGATATGCGTAGGGAAAGATATTATAGGGGTAGATTCATATCTAGAGGTAGAATTTTAATTCCTACAACACCAATCACTCCACCTACACCATGTAGTGATACACCACCATCTAAAACTCGTATTCCATACTTCACTGGATATAGAATTCCTGAAGTCATGAGGTCATAAATCGAATTAGGAGGATCTCCTACTTCATCCACTGAGGTAGTCTTAGAGAAAGAAGATCCTATATCTCCAACAGAATGAGTAACCTTTTTCACCTCTACAGGGGAACACATTTTAGCTGAAGAGTTAAAAATTCCTAGTGGAGAAGAATAAGAAGAACCTTTCTTCAACATTCCATTAATATAAGAACCATAGGAAGAGTAATTAACCTTTCATATTGAACCTTATATTATCTCTAAAAAATCTATAATGGTTGGAAGAGGAGAAGGAGGAGAAGGAGAAGGGGAATTTCTAAATGGAGAAAATTTAATGTTTAGAGGAAGAGGTGGAGGATGAGGTAGAGGGAATGAAGGAGGAGTTAGAAGAGGTGAATAAAATCGAAGAAATAGGGAAAATGATAATTCTTTTGGATTTCCTATAATTTATGGAGATACAAATGCCACAATGAAAAATATCTCACTTTCTATCCTTCCAAATTTCCATGGATTAAAGGGTGAAGATCTTGAAACCTTTTTGTTTGAATTTGAAGTTTTGTGTAGATCTTATGATTATTTACAAGACTCTCAAAAACTTAATTTATTTCCTTCAATACTAAAAGAAGAAGCTTTAAAATGGTTCATGGGTTTAGTCACATAGTCTATTAGGACATGGAATGATATGGAGATAGCAGTTTTAGAAAGATATTTGGATTATTGCATACCCATTAATCATAAGGATTTAGTATTAAAAATGATGCAAAGAGAGGATGAGAATTTGGAGGATTTAATTAAAATATTCAATTATAACATAAAAAGAGCTAAAATGGATAATTCAGTCGAGGTACTTTAAAATCTCTTTTATTAAAAACCATTAGAGTTAAGTGGATATATATTCTCAACATGATGGGGAAGGGAGATATCTCTTAACTCCCATTACCTAAAATTTCTAACTTATGTATTCATCTCTCAATGGGAAAAGAGAAAATTGGGAAAAATCCAAGAGATCCTTCTCTTGCTAGAGTGAAAAAATCAGCAACTCAAACAGTAAGTAGAGCATAAATTGGAAATTTGCTTGATGAATTTAAAACATATATCTTAGGGAGTCTTAGTGAACAGATAGACACCCTTAAATTACAAAACATGCAGAAAGCTGAGACTGATGCTTTAGCTATTTTCTGTCCTAAATTCAGAAAGAAGCATTTTTTAAGAGAATGTCCTCTTGATGAAAAAGTCATAGAGACCTATGTGATTTGCTCAGAAAATAATGAAACTAAGAGTTTCCCTTCAATTCCAAGTCTTAAAGTTGTTTTTCAAGAAGAAGAAACTTAAAATCCAACAGAATCTGTTTGATTTGTCTCTAGAAGACCATGGTAGGGGCCAAAAATTCAAGGTTTTAACAACCAAATGTACACTCAGACACCACCAAATAATTGGAATCCTTGGAAACAACCTTGGCCTCAACCTCAGTGTTGGGCACAAGGAATGAAAAATCCCTATGGTAGATACTCTCAATTCTAACAATATCCTCCATCCTATCCAAACTATCCTGCCCAACAAATTCCTCAACAAAATCAATAACCCCAGCTCCAAAACCAAAATCCACAACTTTCGTTACCATTTCCACAAAGACCAATTCAACTACCTACCCAACCATTGCCAAACCCCAATAATAAAAATCCTTAAAATATTTACATGATAGAAGGACAAGAATTTCCAAATTACATTATTACTCCACTAGATCTTAATGATGTCCAACTTAGATCTGGTACAATACTAGAAAAGAAAAAGCCTTCTATAATTATTCAAGAAAAAAGATAATTTTGAGGAAGATTATCTACAACCAAATGAATTTTTTGACGAAGGAAAATCTCTTCAAAACCAGAATTCTGAAAATGAAAAAAAAATAACAAATAAACTCAACTCCTATCATAGAATAACCATCAATACTTATTTCTAACCATCCTTTTCCTGAAATTTTACAAGTTGATAGAGGGGTAGAAAAACATACCATGTTTCCCAATTATGATTTTCTAGATGAATTGAAAAATTTTTGTATCAAAATTCCTTTGTTACAAGCCATTAAAGAGATTCCAATTCCAGCCAAAACAATAAAAGAGTTGAACATGAAGAAACCAAGAAGAAAAACAAAAGAAATAAAAATAATTCAACTAGTAGGAAAAATTGCAGACACAATGATGGGAAAAATTTCCATACAAAAACATAGATCAAAGAATTCTAGTTGTTAAAACACATATAAATGGTGTTTAAATTCCAAATACATTTATTTATTTAGGAGAAGCTATAAACATCATGAGCAAACAAACTATGGAACAACGCAAACTTCCTAACCTTCTATATACACATACATTACTGTAATTAGCAGATAGATCTGTAATCAAGCCAGATGGTGTATTAGAACATATTTCATTATCCTTATACTCTTGGGAGTATTCTGTCGATTTTATGATCTTAAATCCTAACAACAATCTAGGATAACATCCATTAATATTAGGAAGACCTTGGTTGGCTATAGCTGATGCTTTCATTAGCTATAGATATGGTGATATGTACATCTCTGATGGTAAATAAACAAAGAAATTCACTCTATATCCTCCAGCAAAAACAATCACGGAGATAGAAGATGAAGAATGGATTGATGGTGAAAATGATATACAACCTCTCTTTACTATTCCAAGCATTAGTGAACATTTTCAAATCTTAAATTCAATAGAAAACTTTGAAACATCTTTAGAATATGAACATGGTCAATTTCAAGAACAATGCAATATTGAATATTTGTCATCGAGGAAGATGTCTCTATACTCTATGGAAGAATTTGGTAACTCTACAGTTGAAACATTTGCAGGAAAATATTTGAATATAAACAAAAACTTGGAAAGGCCACAACAAGAAGAGTTAATCAAAACATTACAACATAATTCTTCTGCATATGCATGGGAATACACTAACATGAAAGGAATTAGTCATAAGACTTGTATACATAACATCTACATTGAGGAAGATTGTAAACCTATCAAACAACCTCAAAGAAGGATAAATCCAAATCTTAGGTAAATTGTGAAGGAAGAATTGCAAAAATTGCTGAGTGTAAAGTTCATTTACCCAATTTCAGATAGTCAGTGGGTTTACCCTTTAGTGATTGTACCAAAAAATAATGGTAAGTGGAGGGTATGCATTGACTATCGATAGTTCAATAAATCCATCCTAAAATATCATTTTCCTTTAAATTTTATAGATCAAGTATTGGATACATTAGCAGGTAAGAAGTAATTCTCATTCTTGGATGGTTTTAGTTGTTACAACCAGATTCATGTAGCACCTGAAGACCAAGAAAAACCCACATTCACCTGTTCATGGGGAAATTATGCCTACCGAGTACTTCCTTTTGGATTGTGCAATGCACCTGCAACATTCCAAACGGCAGTACTAGGAATGTTTTCTAATCTAATACATGATTGTGCAGAGGTATATATGGATGACTTTACAGTTTATGGGAATTCATTTGAAGAAGATTTAGAGAATTTGGAAAAGGTTCTTAAAATATGTAAATAGGAAAATATTTCATTAAGTCATGAAAAAATATTTATGATGTTTACTTAAGGGATTGATGGAATTAAACTTGACACATATAAAGTTGAAGTCATCTCCAAATTATCAATTCCAAGTTGTCAAAAGGATGTTATAAGTTTTCTAGGATTCACAGCGTATTATAGGAGATTTATAGAAAATTTCATGAAAATAGCATCTCCACTCTTCAAGTTACTTACCAAATATTGTGAATTCTATTGGAATCATGATTTCCAATTGGCATTTGAAACTTTAAAAGCGAAATTTTTTGAAGCACCCATCTTAAGAGGTCCAAATTGGAAATCACCTTTTCATATTTCAACATATGCTTCAGATACAGCTCTGGGAGTTGTATTAGGACAAAAATATTTCATTCCCTATGCCATCTATTACAAAAGCAATAATTTGACTCGCACTGATTTAAATTACATTGTAACTCAAAAAGAATTATTAGTTGTTGTTCATGCTATCAACAAATTTGGACATGATATTACCATCTATGAAACCTTTCTTCATACAGATCACTTTGCAATTAGATAATTAATGAATAAATATGTCACGAGATGGTTATTACTCCTGCAAGAATTCAATATCACCATTCTAGATTGGCCTGGAAAACAAAAAAAAGTTGTTGATTTCTTGTCTAGAATTCTAAATGTTAAAAATGATACTCCAGTTGATGATAAGTTTCCTCATGAATATATTTTTGTAGTAACTACTAAAACTCCTTGGTTTGTAGATATTGCTAATTACTTAGTCACAGGAAAGTTATCTTGACAATTTTTTCCTAAAGAGAAAAGAATAATTATTCAAATGACTGCACTATACTCATGGATTAATGATGAATTGTATAAAACAGGTCTAGATCTCATTATCATAAGAAGTGTTCAAGAAGATGAAATGCATGAGATTCTTAAAGCATGTCATGATGAACCTTGTGGTGGAAACTTTGCTGATAAGGGGACAACCTATAAAATCCTTCATTTAGGATATTATTGGTCATCCATATTTAAATATACGAAACAGTATGTCAAAGGTGTGACAACTATCAAAGAATTGGGAAACCTATTCCTTCAGATGAAATTCCATTAAAACGTTAAGTACTCATCGAACCATTTGAAAAATGGGCTTTGGATTTTATTGGACCGATCAATCCACCATAAAATCAAAAGAAATATATTCTCGTATGTACAGATTATGTCACTAAATGGGTAAAAGCTAAAGCACTTCTTAAAGCTAATGAACATTCTATAGTTAAATTTATTTTTGATGATATCCTCACTTGTTCTGTTGTTCCAAGAGAAATTGTGACAGATCAGGGATCCCATTTTACATCCAAGTTGGTGGAAAATCTTGTGGAAAACAACAAGATCAAGCACAAAAAATCCACACTTTTTCATCCACAGGAATATGGTAAAGTAGAGTCTACCAATAAAGTTATTGAAGGAATTCTCAATAATATTGTACATATACATAAAATATTGGGCATAGAGGCTTCCCAAAGCCTTATGGGCCTACAGAACCACATAGAGGAATATAATAGGGAATACTCCTATGAACTTGTTTATGGGAACCAAGTCCTGTTTCCTATAGAATTTCAGATTCAAGCCTTCAAGATGGTAGTCCAATTGGGACTTGATTTATCAGAAGGCCAGAAACATAGATTGGAGCAAATTAATGAGCTTGATGAAATTAGGCAAGATGCAGTTCAAAGAACTAGTATAGTCCAGCAGCAAAGGTCCAAATGGCATGATAAATATATCAAGGAGAAAAAGTTTCAGGTAGGGGAATAGACACTTTTGTTCGATTCAAAGTTCAAAGACTTTAAAGGAAATTTTTAGACTCATTGGCTTGGGCCTTATGAGATTGAAAAAGTCTTTGACAATGGAACATTCAGGATAAGGACAATTGATGAAGAAAGGTACCTCTTCTTGTGAATGGAAATTGATGAAAAGTCTATCATAAGAAAATTTCAAGGGAAGATTTTATCGAGATTTTCCAAGATATTAATGATATGAAGTTGGTAAAGGAGAATCCTTCTTCTTCCCCAATTTAGCTTTTATTTTTCCTATTTACCTAAATAATAATAATAATAATAATAATAATAATAATAATAATAAGTTGTATAAGTATGAAAACCAATCAATGATTGGAATCGTTATATAGAAAATACAGGATGAGAATCAGAAATTCTAACATCTTATATTTTCCATTCCATTTCTAAAAAATAAAAAATCCCAAAAAAATATTTGTTCCCTTTCTTTTATACAATAAGAAGTAGTACAGATCTACATTCAATTCTGCATTTACATTCCATTTTGTATTTGATATTCCATTCTGAAGCTAATTCCACATTCGACAGTTACATTCCATTCTACAGCTGATATTCCATTATGCAGTCGATTCCACATTCTACAGCTACATTCCATTCTACAGTTGATTCCACATTCTGCAGCTACATTCCATTCTATAGTTGATTCCACATTCTGCAGCTACATTCCTTTCTATAGTTACATTCCATTCTGCAGCTGATTTTACATTCTACAACTTTGACACATTTGTACAACCTACTGAAGAAAGAAAAAATGAATGTAGAGAATTGAAGGACTACATTTGAAGACCACCATGCTAAAATATACTTGAAGAATCAACACCAAAGAAATGACAATGAAAGGCTAGTTCTAAAGGTAAAGTTGCATAAATTTATTTAAATATAAAGGTGAAAACATTAGCATGTATAATGTTGATAATCATATGTTACATCAACATGTAATCATTTGATTTGATTAGTACTACGATCATGTCATAGATCGGCCACATCACCCGCATTATGTTTCATAACTTTCCACAATGGACTCCCCCATTTATGATTAGCTGTCATGACCTGTTGTCATAACATACCCATATATGTTTCTTCAAAACCCCACTCCATCTCTCATTCCTACAAACCCTCGACTTCCTTCATGAGATCCGTAATCAAATTCACTTCATAACAGAGAAGGATAATTATGAAGGCTAGACTTTAAAAAAAATAAGACATGGGTTTGATATTCATGTCAGAACCAATGGGAACTAGATATATGGATGGATATCCTCACATCAAGGATATGTTGCAGAAGGCTAAATGGCTCAAGTTTATAGAAAAAATTGATGGCTTCCACAAAGAGATCACTAAGACTTTTGTGAGCTCTTTCGATGAAACAAAAGTTGAAATAGGGGACATCAAGTTCTCAGTAAGTGAGGCATTCATAGATGAAGCCATAGAACTCCCAAGGGTTGGTGAAAGGAGGTTCAAAAAATAATAATTTCACATTGAATCATAGAAGGTTGTCCTAAAAAATATAGGTATGGATATTTCTTTTTTCAAAAAGGGTATTCCTAGCTCAGCACTCAAGAAAAAATGGAGGAACATGCTTTTAATTCTGTATAAGTTTATCACTTGTGAAGGCAGATTTTGCTACATGTATGTATATCATATTCGATTGTTGATGAATTTATTAGAGAATGGTGAAATAAATCTTCCCTTATTTCTACTAAATAGCTTAAAAAGAATGTGTACAAACATGCAGAAGAGAAGTCATTTTATAGATAATACTATGTACCATCATGGGTTGTTAAAAATACTTCTTAAATTTCATTTGAAAAGTATAGGAGATTCTTGGGAGAAATTTCTTATCAGAAACAATTTCTAAGATGAACCAGAGTAGCTGAAAGAAGACAAGACCAAAAAAAGTAGAAGAAAGAATATTGACACAAGCATGGAAGAGAGACCTGCATCTCCACTTCAGCAAATGATGAAGAGATCTCCCTTGCAGGAATGACAGAGAACAAAAAGCAAGGTAAGGTTAAGAAAAAGGTGAAACAGAGAAGAGGAGCAAGGTTACAATTGAAGAAAACATAAATCCTCTATAGCTGAGTAGGAGCTCTAGACTCCAAGGTTCAATGGAAAAAAAACTACCACAATAGACATAGTTTGTAAATTTAGAGGAACAACCTCCAATACCATATCCCATAAATATTTCTCCTCCACATAGCCCTAAAAATTCTCCTAGACATAATTTTGGAGGTAGTCCTAGCAGAAGATCTCTAGGCATAGACCCAATACAATAAGAGATATATGATTACATAGAGTCACTGGAGAAGAGAAATGAAACAGTGAATCCAGAACCTCCTATCAATCCACAAGAACCTCCAGTTGATACTCTTAAACACAAAATCTATCAACTAGAGATATTGAATAGGCATATTAAATAGGATAATGAGGCTTTAAAGTAGGATAAAAAATTGGAGAAAGTGATTAGTGATAATACCATCCTACACTTAGGACTGTGGTACACAAAGAACAAGAAGTTAAAAATAAAGAACAAATCTCTAAACAAGGCATTCATCAATCTCAAGTACAAACTCCTTATGAGGAAGCCTAGGATGGCAGTCACTTCAAAGAAAAAAAAGGAGAGAGCTAGATGTATTAGCAAAAGTGTCTGAAAAAATAAAATAGGAGAGGGAAGTTAACTTTTTTGGTAAATTGCATGAGGACATGCAATGACTTGTTAGCAGGGCTATGTTGAACATCAGAATTGTCCTTTCTCTGATATCCTTTCTCATCACTTTTTCCTTACCTTCTCATAATTCCATACACCCAAATCAATGATAAATGCCATGTTTTATCTCATAGAATGCATTTAAATTATTTCTATGTTATATTCTGATGTTTTTATTTCAGAATTTTTTTAACTTAGATACAAAACACAACCTATTCTACAATTAATCCTTGGTTCTGCATCTACTTTTATGGTTTGATAAGTTCCAAGGAGAAAATAGAGGAACGAGCCACATGGGCATCTCCAGAATGATTCACACTTGGATTTTGTCTTATATACTTGATCTAAATCGATAAAAAAGGGTGTGTGTGATCATGGTCAAAGTCCGGTCAAAGGATGCAAGACGAGAGCGAAGAACTCTTGATTTTCTTTGACGTAGAAAATCAAGAGTTAACCAGTTAGAATCAAATTCTATGTTTCAGTTATAATAACCATATGTAGGTGTAATTAGCTCACCACAGTTATGTTTTATTTTTTTAAATACTGGTTATGAAAATATCGAGGACAATAGTTGTAATTTTTGAAACGTTGTGTATTGCTTTAAACTCTGTTCCTTTCATAATACAAGGATCATGTTCATGGTTCGAGTATCTACTTAATGCGTACATAATAATCTAGGATCTCGACCAATTCTGTCGCAGAGGGACCCTGCATAGGGGGTTTTTCGTTAGTTATTTTAGTTTAATTCCTTACTCTGTTTTGTCGATTTCCTGAGTAGATTAATATCTTGTTGCAACTTTTAAATCAGTATCATAAAATAAATTCATGAATGTTTTCTTAGCATCAATGATCGAATGACTTCTTTCCTAAAACATATCAAGAAGGTAGATTCATCTATTTTCCAATTGGATTAAGTTTGAGGCAATAGAGCTCACAATTCTTTAGTTTTCTTTCATGTTCTCATATTTACTTTCCTAGATTAAATCCTCAGTTAATTGTATAATTGGATGACTTGTCATACTTCTAAATTGGGTGCTCGAGTGTTCAACCTATGCAATCATTGTTTTTTTCTTTTACACGCTTTTAAACAATTTTCTATATTAAGATCCTCAGTAAATTGTATAATTGGATGTTCCTAAAGATCAGGCCAAGAAGATGACTTGTCATACTTCCAAATTGGGTGCTCAAAAGTTTAACCTATACAATTATTGACTTTTCCTTTACAAGCTTTAATTGCTTTCCTAGATTTAATTTTCAAAACTAAAGTATAATCGGTTTCTTGTACATCATTTCAAGAGGGTGATTATATCGTACTTCCATATTGAATGCTGGAGTGATTGAACATACATTAGTTGTTTTCCTTTGAATCTTCTTTCATCCAGAGTAGCATTGCAATTTCAATTTTTAGTTACAAAATTCATATCCATGGAGTAGGACTAATGTTAAATTATAATTCATTAGAACAGGCACTGTGTTTTCAGATCAGATTCTAACCATTCAATAGTTTTTGGTTCATTTTTATGCAAGTTAGTTTAACTTAAGAACACTTCCTTTTCTTCCTTCTTTCAAAGATAATTTTTCACATCTAAATTTCACTAGATTAAATTGATTCCTTTCATAGTTTTAATTTTTTAATATTAAAATTTAGACATAGAGCAAAAAAACCTCGAAAAACAACATAAAAATACAAGCAACAAAGTAAGAAGAAGGTTAACTGAGTAGATATAGTGCACCACTCTTCATCAGATTACAAACCTCGGTTGATAATTTATGTTGAATAATTTCAGAAATTAAATTGGCTAAACACAGAGCATGTTTTGTGTCTAATGTAGAATAGCTTCAGGAATATAAGAATTATGCTGCAAAATGGATTTTAAGATTAAACGCCAAAACCCCTTTACTCATAAAAGGGTTCAAATTCGAGAGTTAGCAACATACATACTTACGTGAATCAACAAAGGATTTTCAACATAGCCAAACCAAACAATAACCCAAAATAAATGCAAAAACCCAAATAAAATGTGAACACACGAGAGTTCTTTCTGGAGGGTCCCACATGTCTCTGACCAATCACTGATAGTCGCACTTCACAATCATTGCAACATAACCTTAAGAGTTAAATATTATTTTTTGCGGGATACGATGTTGCATTGTGGTGACATGTGGTCCTCCCCATTTCGAATTGCAACCAAAATTCCTTACCAAGCGAAGACCTTAACCTTAACTTGTAAATGTTGTGATGTGCTAAATTTCTTCTGCTGCGCTTTCAATATTCGTTGTTTAATCCCTGTTGGATTTGACAAATCTTGTCTACTCTCGCCACATCACTTCTCATTGCCAGTCAATTTTTTTAACTCATGAATTAATCCATAAATTCTATGCTTTGTGATGTGTGATGTCTTCAATCTCCACCATTTGATCTCGGTTGGATCTAACGGTATGCTCTACACCTCTGCTATACCAGTTCACATTGCAAATCAAATTCTTTAACCTGCGAACTGGACCATAAACATTATCCTTGGCAATGTGCGATATCCCTCCGCCTGTGATGTGATCTTCCACCATTGATCGGTTGGATCCAACGTCCTCATTGTGCCTACAAATATGATTGATATATGCTTTGCGGTTAACACAATATTACATTCAAAAAGGAATATGAAAAGTATATAGACCTGCTGTGCCTGTAAATCCGATTAGTATTCTTGCTATGCATCTCAAATACAAGTATTCGATTTCAACGGAGATTTAAATAGTTAATTTAAAATAAGGAACCTGATCTTAATAAAAAACACTTAGAATTTATATGTAAAAGAAATACTGCTTTAAAAACACAAAGATACCGATCAAACACAAAACACTTGGAAATAATTTGGAAATGGAAAACACAGAGCCAAGCCCTCAAATGGTTGGTTTTTACATTTAATTCCACTTGTCTATTCTCTCCATTCTCTCTATGAATGAAAGCACCACACAATGGTGGATTTGGTTCATTTTATGCCTTTTCCCAAAATCCCCATATGGTTGAGAAACTGTCAATCAATTTCAACACGTTCTATTCAACTAACACTTAACTAATCCTAATTTAACCATTATTTTATTTTTCAAATTACAATGTTTGAGTTATCCCAAGTTAACTTAAACAAAATACTTAAAAAAAAACAAAGTCTTCAAATTCTTAGGACTGCTAGTCCTATTTCCAAGACACAACATGTGACCAACTTGTCACATTGCTGGCTCTACCTTAATGCTCCTACATTAGTGTCTTATGTGTGTGTGTGAGATTATTTTTTAATTTTCTAATTTTTTGCATAATTTCCATTCACATGCATCCATTAATTACAGCAAAATCTATAGATCTAGAAATTAAATAAAACTGTGATGGTGTAAAAATTAAAAATTTTAATATATTATTGTGAGATATCTTGTGAAAAATTTTCTAGTGGAATATCCATGAATTCTTATGGATTAATATTGATTGGATATGGTTTGTGTGATTTATATCACTCAAAGGGTTCGAATGTACACATGCTTTTTTCACGGCTTATACATAAGTTCTAGAGTTTCGCCAATTGTGAGAATAGTTACCTTTGGATTGTTTCCCCCTAGATGCAAGCTTAAACCTAATCGATTGTCGATGAGAGTATAACTACCTCCTCCTTCTAGCACCACTCTTAGCTCATTTGCGTGCCTCCTATTCGTAGGAGGGAGCTTTGATAACAATTCATATTATCCCAAAAAACACCACCACACTGGATAGTTCGTTTAGAAGACTATCTGATATCTGACCAGGTAAATTTATACTTTGCAATTTCCATGGATACCACTGGCATTAAATTATTGTTTGTATACCTTTATTAATTTTTTGTTTGGTTTGTGGAGCTTCACTTTTGTGAGTAGGAATTCTATGACAAACTTTACAACTTATGTGGTTGTCACACTTTATGCATTTAGCTTGGAGAGCCTGAAAAATTCCTAATTCCCCAATGGTTTATTATCACATAAAGAAACAAGTATTTAGCATAGAAATTTATTTCTCCAAGGAAATATATTTTAGATTAATTATGCATGTTCTCTAATGTGTTTTAACTTTCATTGTTCCGCAAGGTTGTAAATAAGACAAGTGAGGGTTATAAAATACGTTAGGTACAACCCAAAACCATTCTTTTCATCCCTTGTACCCCAATTTTGGGTACTTCTTTAAGGTTTTAGAATAGGGATCCTAGTGTTACATCTTACAAGTAAGACTACCATTCCAGCGGTTTATTTCGGTTCCAATTTTCTACCCTACAACTTTCAAGCTTTAAAGAAATCTCTATTATTTGTTGGAATATTAATTACAACTGCCGTAAGCACAAAAAAACATGACAATAGATTAATTGTGATGGGAATGAAGAGACAACAACAACGGCGACATCAATTCTAATGTGAGAAGTTTGAAGAACGGTGGCAGAAATATCCAGATTTGCACTTCACGGAACTGCATACTTATCTGTAGTAACCACCACTTTCAATTCTCCTCCAACCATATTCATTACACAACCAGCAACATTCTAGGAGGACATTGAAGCTTGAGTAGCAAAGGGGATGGCAACCCCTGGAGGAGGTGACGTCACTCATCTCTGAACTCACCTCTTTACCAACCAAAGAAATTCTGGGAGGGTAAGAGAACTCACGTGAATGATCTCCAAACGCTCCCCGAAAAGCATAAATGGAATAAAGTTTCAAACCTTAGCATAAATTTTTATGTTTTTATTATTTACTTTTACCAACTTTTACCGTGGTACATATGTTTTTAACTTTGGTTATATATATTATAAATATGAAATATTTATAATATATAATATTGTAATGTTTGATATATATATGCCATGTGCACATTGTAAAGACAATTTTTGTGTATTGTAATTTCTAGCTAGAAGGCAGAAAACAAAGATAAAGAGCAAAGAGCAGTTTTTTGTTGAAGCATTGCGTGTGTGAAGCAGCCTGATAATTTTTTTTCGTGAATCTAGAAATTTGTTCTAAAGAAAAAATCTCATTTTGTAATATATTTCTATGTTTTAATGAAATATGAAGTTTCAAAGCATCTCTATGTGTCCGCAATTCAATTTTTATTTAATCTCTGTGTTGTGGAAGAGGAATTGTTTTATTCCTTTGTGTGTTCGGAATTGTCTAGAAATTCCAACATGGTATCAGAGCTAGTCTAGGCACTTAGTGAAAGAATAAAAGATCGCTCTTCACTACAGAAGCTGTAAGAAGTTTGTTGAAGAGGGTTTCTTCAGCAGAGAAAGCTTCTGTTTGTTTTTTTTACACAGTCACAATGGCAGCAGCACGCACTAGCCTGAAGAATCCCCAACTTCCACAGTTTAAGGGGAAGAACCATGAATACTGGGAAATCATGATGAGAACCCTATTTGCTTCATAGGATATATGGGAGCTAGTTGAGTATGGCCACCCAGAATGAGCAGACACAACAGTGTTGGCTGCTTTGACAACAACGGAAAGAGATTTGTTAAAAGATAATAGAAGAAGGACTCCAAATCCATTTTCTATATTTTTCAATCAGTGTAAGAGAGTATTTTCCCAAGGATTGCAACAACAACAAAGTCTAAGGAGGTGTGGGATATTCTCAAAACTACCTATCAAGGCATGGAGAAGGTGAAGACAGAAAAGTTGCAAATTCCAAGGAGAGATTTTGAAACTCTCTATATGAAAGAGTCTAAAACTATAGAATAATTTTTCACTCATGTTATTGGGTTGGTTACCTAGATAATATCTCACAGAGAGACACTTGAAGAAAGAATAATTTTGGAAAAAATATTGAGAAGTCTACCCTCAAGATTTGATGCCATAGTAGTGGCAATCGAAGAGACAAAGGATCTCTCACTATTTACAGTGGATGAGCTTAGTACATCCCTGATGTCTCATGAACATAGAATGAATAGAGGAACAAATTTCTCATTGGAACAAGCTTTCAAAACTCAAATGTCTTTTGGCCAAGGAAGAGGTCAAGGCAGAGAAAACAACAGAGGAAGAGGTTGAAGCCAAAATAGAGGAAGAAAAAAACCTCCAAGTTTGAGTGGAAGGGGCAGCAATCAAAACCAGAATGAAGGCTCAAGCCAACATCAAGCTCATGGAAAAAGTTATGATAAATCCCAAGTCCAATGTCATTATTGCAAAAAATATGGGCACCATGCCAATGAATGTAGGAAAAGGAAAAATGACATGAATAATAGGCAGAATGCTAATTTTACAAAAGAAGAAAAGAACCAGAAGAATGTGTTGTTAACATGTAATGTAGCACAAGATAGACAAGATGATGTATGGTTCATAGACTCAGGTTGTAGTAACCACATGACTGGTAACATAGCAATGTTTGCCAATCTTGATGAAAATGTTAAATCTGAAGTAACAACAGGAACTTATAGTAAGATCTCTATCAATGGAAAAGGCAAAGTAAGTATCCTAACAAGAAATGGAGAATAGAAGTTTGTGCCAGATGTATATTATGTACCTGGCTTGAAATGTAATCTTTTGAGCATTGGACAACTCATTGACAAGGGCTACAATTTTTTTTTTAAAGATGATGTGTGCACAATCATGGACATACCTCCAAGAAAGAAAGTCATTGCAGAGGTGCAGATGACAAGAAATAGGATGTTTCCTCTCAAGCTTAGAACAGACTTGAAGGAAAGAATAAATGTAGCAGATGTAACACAAGAGGTCTTTAAAGATGATGTGAAATATGAAAACTGGTTATGGTACTTGAGATTTGGACATCTCAATTTTGGAGGCCTGAACTTGTTGCACAGAAAGGGGATGGTAAAAGGATTACCATTGATTGAGAAACAAGAGAACCTTTGTGAAGGTTGCATCTCGAGCAAAGAACATAGAGAAAGCTTTCCAGCAGGAAAGAGCATAAGGGCAAAGACACCCTTAGATATTGTCCACTCAGATTTTTGTGGACCAATGCAAACACCATCATTAGTTGGGAACAAATATGTTTTGACATTCATAAATGATTACACTAGAAAGACATGGGTGTATTTCTTGAAACAGAAGAGTGAAGTGTTTGAACAGTTCTGCCACTTCAAAGCTCATGTTGAGAAGCAAAGTGGGCACAACATCAAAGTTCTAAGAACTCACAGAGGTGGAAAATACATATCCAAAGAGTTCCTACATTTCTGTAGGGAGAATGGCATACATAAGAAGTTTACCACAAGGTACACACCTCAGCAAAACGGTGTTGCAGAAAGGAAGAATAGGACCATCATGGACATGGTCAGAAGTATGTTGAAGGAAAAACATTCGCCAAATGAGTATTGGGCTGAAGCTGTCAATTGTGTAGCGTATATATTGAATAGATGCCCAACCAAAGATGTTATGAATAGAGTTACGAAAGCAGCGTGGAGTGGCATAAAGCATCATGTCACCCACATGAGAGTATTCAGTTGTGTGGCTTATGAACACATTTCGGATCAGCTAAGGAAGAAGTTGGATAATAAGGGGGGGAAATGTATCTTTGTTGGATACAGTGATGAGTCCAAGGCATACAAACTCTATAATCCATCCACCAAGAAAGTAATAATAAGCAGAGATGTGTATTTTATTGAAGAAGAAGCTTGGGATGGAAGCTTAGAGAAAACAGTGAAGATGAAGACATGTGTGTCTCATGAAGAACAAGAGGAAGAGACAGTAGCAAATAATTCCTCCACGGTGGCTCTTACTCCACCACCGCAAGCACAACAAACCACACCACAAGCTGGAAAAGGAACAACCTTGAGAAATCAAGGAAGTGCTTTTTCAAGCACACCATAGGGAACTGAAACTCCCTCGAGTTCAAGTGGAATTCCAAGTACACCAAGAAGACCGAGATTCAGAAATCTGAGTGAGATTTATGAACAAGTAGAGAAAAATGATAATATTGGCCTGAAATATTTAGTTTCTTTGTGTTGTCATGTCGATGACCCAAATCATTTTGAAGAAGCTGTAAAGGAATAAAAATGGATTGAAGCAATGAAGGAAGAGATTGGTGCAATAGAAAAGAGTAATACATGGGAGATAGTGGACCTCCCTAAAGGTAAATAAGTTATTGGAGTAAAATGGGTCTATAAGACCAAGAGAAATGTTGAAGGCCAGAATCAAAGGCACAAAGAAAGACTTGTTTTCAAAGGCTACAAGCAAAAACAAGGAAGAGATTATGAAGAAACCTTTGCACTAGTTGCAAGGATGGAAATAGTAAGAACAGTGATGTCCATAGCAACACAACACAAACGGAAGGTTTAACAAATGGATGTGAAATCTACATTCCTGAATGGAGTGTTGAAAGAAGAGGTATATGTTGAACAACCTCTAGGCTATGAGATTGAAGGCCAAGAGCACAAAGTATGCAAGTTGAAGAAAGCTCTTTATGGGCTGAAGCAAGCACCAAGAGCATGGTACATTAGGATAGATGCTTACCTGAATGAAAATGGATTTGAGAAATGTCATGGAGAACCCACACTCTACATAAAATAAAATGATGGTAAGATTCTTATTGTTGTTCTATATGTAAATGATTTAATTTTTACTGGCAATGAAGTTTCTCTCATTTTTTATTTTAAAGCAGTCATGAAGAGTGAATTTGAAATGAATAATTTGGGTTTTCTGAGATATTTTCATGGAATATAAGTAGAGAAAAATGAAAATGGGATTTTTATCTCCCAAGAAAAATATGTTGAAGAAGTGTTGAAAAGATTCAACATGCGAAACAACAAGGCAACTGTAACTCCAACTGTCATAGGGTTAAAATTGAGAAAAGAAGACAGAAACAAGGATTTTGATCCAAGGTTGTACAAAAGTATAGTTGGCAGCCTCATGTATTTGACTGCAACTACGCTAGATATTGTGCATGCTGTAAGTTTAATTTCCAGATTTATCGAAAGGCCAAAAGAGACTCATTGGCATGTAGCCAAGAGGATTCTAAGGTATGTGAATGGAACGAAGGGGTATGTTATTTTCTACTCCTCATCTGAAAATTTTAAATTGGCTGGTTACACTGGCAGTGATTGGGCTGGAAGTGTAGATGACAGGAAAAACACATATGGATATGTGTTTCATTTGGGATTGGGAGCCGTTTCATGGGCTTCCAAGAAGCAACCAATAGTTTCTTTATCAATAGCAGAGGTATAATATGTGGCAGTAATAGTAGTAGCATGCCAAGCAGTATGGATGAGAAGAATGCTCAGAGATTTATGTCATGAACAGGACAAAGGAACAACAATTTATTGTGATAACAGCTTAACGATAGCTTTATCAAAGAATTCTGTCTTCCATAAGAGAAAACAACATATTGATGCAAAATTTCATTTTATAAGAGAACTAGTTAATAATGGTGAGATTGTTTTGCAGCACTGCAAGACAGAGGAGCAATTTGCTAATATTTTAACATACCATTAAGGCAGAAGAGTTTTAACTATTTCAGAAGATGCCTGGGTATGCGAGAAATTCCAACAGTTGTAATTAAGGGGGAGTGTTGGAATATTAATTCCAACTGTTGTAAGCACAGGAAAGCAGGACAACAGATTAATTGTGATAGGAACAAAGAGACAACAACAACAGCGACATCAATTGTGATGTGAGAAGTTTGAAGAATGGTGGCAGCAATCTCCAGATTTGTACTTCACATAACTGCATACTTATCAGCAGCAGCCACCGCTTTCAATTCTCTGCCAACCATATTCATTACAAATCCAGCAACATTCTAGGGGGACATCCAAGCTTGAGTAGCAAAGGGGATGGCAATCCCTAGAGGAGGTGATGTCACTCATCTCTGGACCCACCTCTTTACGAATCAAAGCAATTTCGGGAGGGTAAGAGAACTCATGTGAATGATCTCCAAGCACTCCCCAAAAAGCATAAATGGAATAAAGTTTCAAATCTTAGCATAAAAGTTTTTATGTTTTTATTATTTACTTTTACCGACTTTTACAGCGGTACATTTGTTTTTAACTTTGGTTATATATATTTATAATATATAATATTATAAATATTATAATATTTATAATATATAATATTGTAATGCTTTATATATATATAGATATGTCGTGTGCTCATTGTAAAGACAGTTTCTGTGTATTTTCATTTCTATCCAGAAGGCAGAAAACAAAGACAGAGAGCAGAAAGAAATTTTTTGTTGAAGCGCTATGTGTGTGAAGTAGCCTGATAATTTCCTTTGGGAATCCAGAACTTCGTTCTGAAGACAAAATCTCATTTTTTTTATATATTTCTATGTTTTAATGAAATAGAAAGTTTTAAAGCATCTCTCTATGTCCGCAATTCAATTTTTATTTAATCTCTGTGTTGTGCAAGACGAATTTTTTTATTCCTATGTGTGTTCGGAATTGTCCAAAAATTCCAACATTATTCCTCGATGTGCTTGTAGAGTTGTAACTTGATTTGATTCCAAGGTTTCTATTGAGTTAATTGTTAAAAGGTAAATGTTAAATGCTAATGCCATATTGCTTATTTTTCCTTGTGTTAAAGAATCTTATAGATAACAAATGCTTGACCTTACTTTCCTTTTAGGCTGACTACGACATTTTGTCTTAGGGTTAACTTTGAGATGGAAATGTGAAGTTAGGTTACACTTTTGTGAGAATTGGAAACATAAAATCATTGTGCCTTTTTAGCCGAACTATTATATTTTTCGGCTGAATGAGGTCTTTTTTTTTTCTGGACGATCAATTAAACCTGATGTTCCGCCAAAAAATTGAACATTAAAGTTAGCGACAACTTGCAACAAATTGTTGGTAGGTTGGGGGAAAATGAGGTAAGTTAGTTTTTTGGTTGAATTTTTTTTTGGCCAATTTTTTTTCAGCCGAACAAGTGTTTCCGCCTAAAATTTAGTTCAACCAAAAAAATGTTTATATATATCTCGGTCGTGAGCCCGTTGAAAAGTTTCCCTGTATTTTTCTCTACTAAACATTGTCTGAACAATCTTGAATATTGTTTTCGCGTGTTGTGAACGACTCAGGTTAAGTTGATGTTTATCAGGTTACGTTGATGTTTAGCAGGTTATGTTGATGTTTTCTTTGCAACTTGGTTAATTTTTGTTTTGTTTTTGAAGGTCTCCTCAACATTGGAGGAGCTTTGCGCTGGAGGAGTTTGAAACCGAGGAGTTCAACTCTGGACGAGTTCAACACCGAGGAGTTTATCTCTGTATGTGTTCGACGTTGGGTGTAGGTAAGAATTCTGACTTCTTTCCCCATATAATCAACCCATCGTGATTTCCAAAATAATTTTCTGTAAAAATTTGGTCCTCTTCTGTAAAAAATGGTTAAATAGGATTGGCACATCAACTCTCATCTCCATAGGAATTATTATGTCTTCCAATGTCTTCCACAAAAGTGACAATATCAAGAAAACTTTTAAATTGAATGAAAAAATATGAAAGATGAACTTTATTTTTTCTATGCTATTACTCAATAACCTTGAAAATAAAAAGATAATCCATAGTTAGTGTAATAATATCTGGTAAACCAACTTGAACTTTTGACTATTTTATAATGAGTTTCTAGCCTTAAATTTGTATGTTTTTTCCAAAAAAAATATTTAAAGCTTTCAAAAAATAAAGTTGTGAATCCAATGCTTAAGCCTTCACTTTACCTGCTACTCAATAGTAGATAACATGGAGTTTATTTCTTTGTTGTGTGCCTATTTTTTATTCTCTCTAAATATGTTCTTTATTTCATAGTGTTTAAACACATAATTAATATCTATGATTTTGTTAATGATCGACCTTCTATTGTTTTAAACAATAAAATATTTATTTGACACTAATTTAAAGAGGTTTCATCTATAGGTCCTCACATAATGGTCTACCTGTGTACTATAACTTTATTTCTCCCCTCGTTAGTTTCTTCATTGATCACTCTAGGTTTTCGAGGAGGTGTTCACTCACTCATGTCATGTCATTTCATAAGAATATACTTAATTTAGGTGATGTCTGATTTTAATAGATATATAAAAAATGCAACCCATGAAACCATCCAATATTGTGAATACTCCCATCTGACATAATGAAGTAGAAAAACTATTCGATAGATACAGAGAGAAATGTTTTAATGTAACCCCGCACGTGAAGCAAAATGCTTCCACTCATACGTTCATTTACACATAAGATGATCACTTGTAATGGGATTTATTCACTAATTATTTTTTATATGTATCTACATCAATACTGATTGGATAACATACATGAAATTATCACATACTAGTTGCCCAAGTAACATCGACAATCAACTCTCTATAGGATCGACTATTCCATGGAAAACTTTATCCTTTTGCTCTACATGAATTTATTAAAAACAACAAAAAGTACGACGCATAAATTATTAAAATCCATTGAAATTGAAATAATAAAATTTTCATTCCCAACACTCGATGATTCATATCATGAGGGATGTACATCTGAAGATAACAAAAGCCGCTTTAAAGCATCCATCGGTCGGCTCAACATAGTTTTGTACCCTTCAAACGCATACTCTTTTTTTCATCTTATCTTCTCCTTGTGGCTCGATACTGTCCAATTTAAGCAGCTGGATCATTAACATCGGAGTTGCTCCAACCTTGGTTCCACCATTCATAACTTCCTCTATCGCAGAAATATTTACTGAGATATTGCCTAGTTCAACCTTGACTTCATAAATTGTCTGGAAATATTTTGTAATCCTATGATGCCCCTTCATTTCCTCTAATTTCCTCTCCATACTAGCAGAGTCATCAATTAGAATTACCTTTCCATGTATTTTACACCTGCTATATGTAGGCAATCATCATTCTCCTTATCTTTTCCTCCGAACAAAAGCCTTTGTTCCTCAGGCTCCAAACTAGTCTCTCGGGACAATAGCTTCTTGAGATCCCCAAAGGTATCCTGCACAGGAATTGAAACTTGACACTGGTATGAGCCATGGTAAACCTTAAATTCAATCATAGGCCTAGCTTCCAAGACTCAATTCCAAATTTATGGAATCACTTTGGTCCTATGCACTGCCGCTGAACGGGTTTATAGAAATAGACCTGTTGTTCATGTTATTACACATGTATCCACCTATCAACATCACTGAAAATTCTCTGATCTCATCTACACCTGAAATTGCATGGCATTATACAAAAGTTGTCACTGGCTAATGGAACCAATCAAAATCTGCAGGTTTAAGAAAACAATTCTTAGCATGTGAGGAGGTCCAAGAAGTGGTCAAAGGGATTAAGATCACACATCCAGTTACAATGAATACAACACAGATGCATATCAGGAAGTTGAACAACAATATTTGGAGAATAATGGGTGTATCTTCAATGGTTCATGAAGATGGCACTTTAAGTACCAGAAACGAATAGCTCCATAAAAGATAAGACAAAAATTGAGAAAAACGAAATAATAAAATTTTATATGTAAAATTAGCACCCCAAGGTTGTTAAAGTAATCATGTAATACACAACGCAAACATTAAATTTATATTCTAATCACTTAAAATTATATATATGACTTACAGGTGCCTATGTTGTAGCACTTATGCATATGAATGTCTAAATTTCTCTTGTGTATTAACAGATATCTCCAGGCTTCAGAACATCCTTATAAAAAGGGGAGACGTTTGCACTTTAGTTATAAATTGGATTTAAATCCTTTGAAAAAGGGCATAATTTGCGTAGAATTGATCCTGGTAAAGTACACAAGTAATAATCATGATGTGAAATTATTTTGTCTTCATCACATTATAGATATAGGAACTAGTTCCCAGTGATTGGTAAAGTTGGGTCCATTTTTTTAAATTTCTCTAACAAACTAGAATCAATTATATTTTAGATTCAAGATTTTCTATATTTATAAAATAGACTTAATTAGTTTTCCTTTCAATATTAAAACTATAAATTCATTTTTTTAAAATTTATTTTTATTTAAATAAGTGAAAAACTATTTCATATCAGTGGAAGAACTATATATGTAGGTTTCATCCTTCTATTCGTGATTATAAATCATAAGATTTGTTTCTTATTGATTTAAACTTTTAGTGACTTCAACTATATCATCAATCTGATTCAATTTAATATTATATATATTCAGATCTTTTAAAATGATATATATGCATTTCTTTTCCCCTTTAGATATTCTATAGATAAGTGATAAGTGATATATATTGACCCTGTTTCCCTTATTTTACTATGTCAATTTAAGTGATAAGCCATAAGTGATCAATGACATTTAAGCGGTAGGATCACTAGCATGAAGTTACACATTTGGATATTTAAGTGATAAGCCATTATAATTCTCTAGTTCATATTGTTGCCTTATTTACATGTCCTATCCATGAATAACATCCAATATGTAGAAATCTTGGTTGATGTTTTAATTCATGGATTTAGGAATGAAATCTAATGATATTATGCACATAAAAAATGTATGTTTTTTTATCTTAATGTTGAAGATAAATATAGGATTTATGGATGTAAGTGTACTTAATAACATTATCAACAATTAACCCTTATTTCGTAATATAAAAGAATTGAATAAATTATATGAAAGATGAAAACTGTAAGTTTTTTTATCTTAATATTGAAGATAAATATAAAATTTATTGATGTCAGTGTACTTAGTGCAATGATAAAAAATCAATCCTTATTGCCTCATAAAAAAACATTCAATGACTTATATATAAGATGAAAGCCCTTACAAATTAGTTGTTTATTGATTTGAATGTGGGTATAAAATTTTTAAATGTTGCAATTTATGCAACAAAATCATACATAACATGATGGATAACATCCATTGACACGTTAACCTTCCGGATAATATAGTCCAAACTCAATAAACATGACAATATATATCTAATTTCAAGGATTGGTATTCTCATGATAAGTAAAATATTCATTTAATAGTGAATGAGTCTCATTACACATGGAAGTATTATTTTACTCTTAGGGTTATGGGGAGTCATGGGAGTAACCATTAGAGGATTAGAGGCCCTAGCTTGGGTTGAAAATCACATTAATTTTTCATAATGAATTTATTTTTCTCATCATCGAAAATCATTGTAGTGTAGCATGCGTTTGAATTTTATTCTTGCGCATTCCAACATGAGAACATTTGTTAAAACATTTTCCCAATTGCATTGATTTGTAAATGGCCATTATTATTCTGCTAGGGTATTTCATCACAATAGATCCTGTAATATTCCATCATTCCATCACAATATTTTTTTTTTTTCATCATTCTTTTATACTCTAAGGAATTTGCAAAAAACAAATATATTATTCATTTGATTGATTTTTTTTTTACAAGGATCAGAAAACCCATTAAATATTGTTGAAAAATGGAAATTATGCATAGAAGTTGCTTGTTATCGCAATATAGGAAAATTTATGATTACTTGTGTGCTATACAAAGTTGTGGAGAACAAATTCTTCCAAGGAAAAGGAATTTATCTCAAAGGACAACAAAAAATGAAGCATATCATATTGAAACGATATAAGGCTTAGGAATAGCTAGGTAGTATGGATCCAATGGAATTGTAGTCTTCAACAAATCTGAGGTTATGTGCAACCAAATGAAATACGTGTACCAAGTAAAAAAGGAGAAGTTAAAACAACTACATGGAGAAGCAACAAATGTTGCTAGTCAATTTCAATCATTTATCATAAGACATTGTGCAAATTTTAATAGGATGTCGAGTGATCTCTTTTATGGGGCAATGCCAATTCAATATTTGTGTGTGAAATATTAATTGGTTTCGAGAATATCTCCATAAAAATTTATTGATGGACATTGTAAGATATGTGTGATATGTGTGTTTTTTATTTGTAAATGTGGTGTTTTTAATGACCGTGTGTTTCTTTCAATACTATACTAAGTGTGCCCCCACTATGTAAGAGAAAAACTTCGGGAATCCTACATGTTTTAGAAAAAAATGTGTTTAATTTTCAAAATGTGCACTTCGGCATTTGTCTTTTTAGTCTTGAGTATATTTGAAATGAAGAATTTACACCAAATAATTTTGAGGAAACCCTTTAATTTTATGAATTCTTGATCTTTTTAAATAGCAATTTTAAATATTTTTAAATGCATGAGGTAACTTGGGTTTTGAAATGCATGAGGTAACTTTTCAATTTAGCTTTATTAATTTATAATAAATTCCAGCTTTTTAAGGAGAAATTCTCAGTAGGTCGAAGACGGTATTAGACCAATCAATGGAAAGCCATAATTCACATCATCGTGGTATGGTATATATATATATATATGTTTATGTGAATTTACTTAAATTTTAAATAGGTATAATTATATGTACATACATATATTGAAAATATTTTTTTTAATTTAACTTAATTAATTTATTATAATTTTTACTTTTTTTAGAAGCATATTTCATAATGTCATCACATGAGGGTGGGAAACATTATTCTGATGGTCAACATTATCCTGGTGGTCAACAAGCTCAATGAAGTCATGTACTTGAAAATGATGGTGCTTAACCATCTTTAAGTAGTCATGAATCTGAATTAGATCATCACGATCCTCATCATTTTGGTAAATTATATAATTTATTTTTGAAAAAAAATTGTACATGTAAATGAATTGTATACATATACGTGTACATGTATATATTGCATGTGTATAAATACCTTGAAATGTTTTAATATTTATGTAATTATATTGAAGGAGGAGGTTAAAATGTTGATTGAAGTAAACGTAGGTGAAGCATGGAAATTCAAGATCGTACGCCCACTACCACCTATCCATGTCATATTCCTAATGAGATTCCTTGGTAAAAAAATGTCTAACAATGTACAATAAAAAGGTGCATAGCTCATTATTCAAAATTGAAGAAATATCTTGAGGGTTTGGAGTTCCCTCCAGAGAGTCGACAAAGCTTAGAAATATTTGTGCACTCTCTAATTTAATTTATTGATATTGACAAGCCCCTTGGGCGAACAAATTGATTGATTTATATATATGAAGAGATGTAGAAAGAAATTAGTGATGGGTCCCGATAAATGGGTTGAGGTAAGTAGAAGGGTTACAAAATCACATGCCAAAATCTGTGTTTAATTTCAAACAAGAGCCAAAAAGAAAGACAATGAAGGTGAAATATTTCAAGCACCCTAAAATAACCCACCATGTGTATGATTGGTTCCTTGCAGCATATGGAAAGCTTCCATGAAATGAAAAGGTTAGAAATTATTTTGCAAACTTATTATATGAAAAATTATTTTTGGGTATGAGAGCTAATTATACTTACCTTCAATTTGAATTTTATGGTACTATGAGAGGTGGGACATATGAACGTAATGGTGCATTAAGGGATATTGAATTTCCTTGCTCTCTTCCA